>JAUTXW010003612.1:0-602500 GCA_030620095.1 Kuschelorhynchus macadamiae
TTTTTATGACATTAAATTAGTATATAAACGAAGTTTTAGCAAAATCGATTTTCCAAAAAAAGTTCGAAAATTTTACATGTAAATGTATGGGTTTATTTAGGTAATAAATTGACGGAGAAATTTTTGTTGGAACATGGTATGATAATATGTGGTTTTATAGGTATTTTGAGCTGAGAATTTCATTAAACACATTAATATTGACGAGGGATTAATATTTCTCAAGATATGACTAAATTTTTACAATAATACATAAAAATTTGAAAATTCGCGTATTTTCAGAGAGCCATAGAAGTTAAACCATACATCCTAGGACAAAATAAATGTTTTTTTCGTTTTTTATGACATCAAATTAGTATATAAACGAAGTTTTAGCAAACTCGATTTTCCAAAAAAAGTTCGAAAATTTTGCATGTAAATGTATGGGTTTATTTAGGTAAAAATTTGACGGAGAAATTTTTGTTGGAACATGGTATGATAATATGTGGTTTTATAGGTATTTTGAGCTGAGAATTTCATTAAACACATTAATATTGACGAGGGATTAATATTTCTCAAGATATGACTAAATTTTTACAATAATACATAAAAATTTGAAAATTCGCGTATTTTCAGAGAGCCATAGAATTTTAACCATACATCCTACCACAAAATAAATGTTTTTTTCGTTTTTTATGACATCAAATTAGTACATAATCGAAGTTTTAGCAAAATCGATTTTCCAAAAAAAGTTCGAAAATTTTGCAGTAAATGTATGGGTTAATTTAGGTAAAAATCTGACGGAGAAATTTTTGTTGGAACATGGTATGATAATATGTGGTTTTATAGGTATTTTGAGCTGAGAATTTCATTAAACACATTAATATTGACGAGGGATTAATATTTCTCAAGATATGACTAAATTTTTACAATAATACATAAAAATTTAAAAATTCGCGTATTTTCAGAGAGCCATAGAATTTTAACCATACATCCTACCACAAAATAAATGTTTTTTTCGTTTTTTATGACATCAAATTAGTATATAAACGAAGTTTTAGCAAAATCGATTTTCCAAAAAAAGTTCGAAAATTTTGCATGTAAATGTATGGGTTTATTTAGGTAAAAATTTGACGGAGAAATTTTTGTTGGAACATGGTATGATAATATGTGGTTTTATAGGTATTTTGAGCTGAGAATTTCATTAAACACATTAATATTGACGAGGGATTAATATTTCTCAAGATATGACTAAATTTTTACAATAACACATAAAAATTTAAAAATTCGCGTATTTTCAGAGAGCCATAGAATTTTAACCATATTCCTAGGACAAAATAAATGTTTTTTTCGTTTTTTATGACATTAAATTAGTCCATAAACAAAGTTTTAGCAAAATCGATTTTCCAAAAAAAGATCGAAAATTTTGCAGTAAATGTATGTATTTAGTTAAAAATTTGACGGAGAAATTTTTGTTGGAACATGGTATGATAATATGTGGTTTTATAGGTATTTTGAGCTGAGAATTTCATTAAACACATTAATATTGACGAGGGATTAATATTTCTCAAGATATGACTAAATTTTTACAATAATACATAAAAATTTGAAAATTCGCGTATTTTCAGAGAGCCATAGAATCTAAACCATACATCCTAGGACAAAATAAATGTTTTTTTTCGTTTTTTATGACTTCAAATTAGTATATAAACGAAGTTTTAGCAAAATCGATTTTCCAAAAAAAGTTCGAAAATTTTGCATGTAAATGGTTTATTTAGTTAAAAATTTGACGGAGAAATTTTTGTTGGAACATGGTATGATAATATGTGGTTTTATAGGTATTTTGAGCTGAAAATTTCATTAAACACATTAATATTGACGAGGGATTAATATTTCTCAAGATATGACTAAATTTTTACAAAAATACATGAAAATTTGAAAATTCGTGTATTTTCAGAGAGCCATAGAAGTTAAACCATACATCCTAGGACAAAATAAATATTTGTTTCGTTTTTTGTGACATCAAATTAGTATATAAACGAAGTTTTAGCAAAATCGATTTTCCAAAAAAAGTTCGAAAATTTTGCATGTAAATGTATGGGTTTATTTAGGTAAAAATTTGACGGAGAAATTTTTGTTGGAACATGGTATGATAATATGTGGTTTTATAGGTATTTTGAGCTGAGAATTTCATTAAACACATTAATATTGACGAGGGATTAATATTTCTCAAGATATGACTAAATTTTTACAATAATACATAAAAATTTGAAAATTCGCGTGTTTTCAGAGAGCCATAGAATTTTAAACATTCCTAGGACAAAATAAATGTTTTTTTCGTTTTTTATGACTTTAAATTAGTATATAAACGAAGTTTTAGCAAAATCGATTTTCCAAAAAAAGTTCGAAAATTTTGCATGTAAATGTATGGGTTTATTTAGGTAAAAATTTGACGGAGAAATTTTTGTTGGAACATGGTATGATAATATGTGGTTTTATAGGTATTTTGAGCTGAGAATTTCATTAAACACATTAATATTGACGAGGGATTAATATTTCTCAAGATATGACTAAATTTTTACAATAACACATAAAAATTTAAAAATTCGCGTATTTTCAGAGAGCCATAGAATTTTAACCATACATCCTACCACAAAATAAATGTTTTTTTCGTTTTTTATGACATCAAATTAGTCCATAAACAAAGTTTTAGCAAAATCGATTTTCCAAAAAAAGTTCGAAAATTTTGCATGTATTTATTTAGGTAAAAATTTGACGGAGAAATTTTTGTTGGAACATGGTATGATAATATGTGGTTTTATAGGTATTTTGAGCTGAGAATTTCATTAAACACATTAATATTGACGAGGGATTAATATTTCTCAAGATATGACTAAATTTTTACAATAATACATAAAAATTTGAAAATTCGCGTATTTTCAGAGAGCCATAGAAGTTCAACTATACATCCTAGGACAAAATAAATGTTTTTTTCGTTTTTTATGACATCAAATTAGTATATAAACAAAGTTTTAGCAAAATCGATTTTCCAAAAAAAGTTCGAAAATTTTGCATGTAATGTATGGGTTTATTTAGGTAAAAATTTGACAAAGAAATTTTTGTTGGAACATGGTATGATAATATGTGGTTTTATAGGTATTTTGAGCTGAGAATTTCATTAAACACATTAATATTGACGAGGGATTAATATTTCTCAAGATATGACTAAATTTTTACAATAATACATAAAAATTTGAAAATTTGCGTATTTTCAGAGAGCCATAGAAGCTAAACCATACATCCTAGGACAAAATAAATGTTTTTTTTTCGTTTTTTATGACTTTAAATTAGTATATAAACGAAGTTTTAGCAAAATCGATTTTCCAAAAAAAGTTCGAAAATTTTGCATGTAAATGTATGGGTTTATTTAGGTAAAAATTTGACGGAGAAATTTTTGTTGGAACATGGTATGATAATATGTGGTTTTATAGGTATTTTGAGCTGAGAATTTCATTAAACACATTAATATTGACGAGGGATTAATATTTCTCAAGATATGACTAAATTTTTACAATAATACATAAAAATTTGAAAATTCGCGTATTTTCAGAGAGCCATAGAAGTTCAACTATACATCCTAGGACAAAATAAATGTTTTTTTCGTTTTTTATGACATCAAATTAGTATATAAACGAAGTTTTAGCAAAATCGATTTTCCAAAAAAAGTTCGAAAATTTTGCATGTAAATGGGTTTATTTAGGTAAAAATTTGACGGAGAAATTTTTGTTGGAACATGGTATGATAATATGTGGTTTTATAGGTATTTTGAGCTGAGAATTTCATTAAACACATTAATATTGACGAGGGATTAATATTTCTCAAGATATGACTAAATTTTTACAATAATACATAAAAATTTGAAAATTCGCGTATTTTCAGAGAGCCATAGAAGTTCAACCATACATCCTAGGACAAAATAAATGTTTGTTTCGTTTTTTATGACATCAAATTAGTATATAAACGAAGTTTTAGCAAAATCGATTTTCCAGAAAAAGTTCGAATATTTTGCATGAAATGTATGGGTTTATTTAGGTAAAATTTTGACAAAGAAATTTTTGTTGGAACATGGTATGATAATATGTGGTTTTATAGGTATTTTGAGCTGAGAATTTCATTAAACACATTAATATTGACGAGGGATTAATATTTCTCAAGATATGACTAAATTTTTACAATACTACATAAAAATTTGAAAATTCGCGTATTTTCAGAGAGCCATAGAAGTTAAACCATACATCCTAGGACAAAATAAATGTTTTTTTCGTTTTTTTATGACTTCAAATTAGTATATAAACGAAGTTTTAGCAAAATCGATTTTCCGAAAAAAGTTCGAAAATTTTGCATGTAAATGTATGGGTTTATTTAGGTAAAAATTTGACGGAGAAATTTTTGTTGGAACATGGTATGATAATATGTGGTTTTATAGGTATTTTGAGCTGAGAATTTCATTAAACACATTAATATTGACGAGGGATTAATATTTCTCAAGATATGACTAAATTTTTACAATAATACAAAAAAACTTTGAAAATTCGCGTATTTTCAGAGAGCCATAGAAGTTCAACCATACATCCTAGGACAAAATAAATGTTTTTTTCGTTTTTTATGACATCAAATTAGTATATAAACGAAGTTTTAGCAAAATCGATTTTCCAAAAAAAGTTCGAAAATTTTGCATGTAAATGTATGGGTTTATTTAGGTAAAAATTTGACGGAGAAATTTTTGTTGGAACATGGTATGATAATATGTGGTTTTATAGGTATTTTGAGCTGAAAATTTCATTAAACACATTAATATTGACGAGGGATTAATATTTCTCAAGATATGACTAAATTTTTACAATAATACATAAAAATTTGAAAATTCGCGTATTTTCAGAGAGCCATAGAATTTTAACCATACATCCTAGGACAAAATAAATGTTTTTTTCGTTTTTTATGACATCAAATTAGTATATAAACGAAGTTTTAGCAAAATCGATTTTCCAAAAAAAGTTCGAAAATTTTGCATGTAAATGTATGGGTTTATTTAGGTAAAAATTTGACGGAGAAATTTTTGTTGGAACATGGTATGATAATATGTGGTTTTATAGGTATTTTGAGCTGAGAATTTCATTAAACACATTAATATTGACGAGGGATTAATATTTCTCAAGATATGACTAAATTTTTACAATAATACATAAAAATTTGAAAATTCGCGTATTTTCAGAGAGCCATAGAAGTTCAACCATACATCCTAGGACAAAATAAATGTTTTTTTCGTTTTTTATGACATCAAATTAGTATATAAACGAAGTTTTAGCAAAATCGATTTTCCAAAAAAAGTTCGAAAATTTTGCATGTAAATGTATGGGTTTATTTAGGTAAAAATTTGACGGAGAAATTTTTGTTGGAACATGGTATGATAATATGTGGTTTTATAGGTATTTTGAGCTGAGAATTTCATTAAACACATTAATATTGACGAGGGATTAATATTTCTCAAGATATGACTAAATTTTTACAATAATACATACAAATTTGAAAATTCGCGTATTTTCAGAGAGCCATAGAATTTTAACCATACATCCTAGGACAAAATAAATGTTTGTTTCGTTTTTTATGACATCACATTAGTACATAAACGAAGTTTTAGCAAAATCGATTTTCCAAAAGAAGTTCGAAAATTTTGCATGTAAATGTATGGGTTTATTTTAGTAAAAATTTGACGGAGAAATTTTTGTTGGAACATGGTATGATAATATGTGGTTTTATAGGTATTTTGAGCTGAGAATTTCATTAAACACATTAATATTGATGAGGGATTTATATTTCTCAAGATATGACTAAATTTTTACAATAATACATAATAATTTGAAAATTCGCGTATTTTCAGAGAGCCATAGAAGTTCAACCATACATCCTAGGACAAAATAAATGTTTTTTTCGTTTTTTATGACTTTAAATTAGTATATAAACGAAGTTTTAGCAAAATCGATTTTCCAAAAAAAGTTCGAAAATTTTGCATGTAAATGTATGGGTTTATTTAGGTAAAAATTTGACGGAGAAATTTTTGTTGGAACATGGTATGATAATATGTGGTTTTATAGGTATTTTGAGCTGAGAATTTCATTAAACACATTAATATTGACGAGGGATTAATATTTCTCAAGATATGACTAAATTTTTACAATAATACATAAAAATTTGAAAATTCGCGTATTTTCAGAGTGCCATAGAAGTTCAACCATACATCCTAGGACAAAATAAATGTTTTTTTCGTTTTTTATGACATCAAATTAGTATATAAACGAAGTTTTAGCAAAATCGATTTTCCAAAAAAAGTTCGAAAATTTTGCATGTAAATGTATGGGTTTATTTAGGTAAAAATTTGACGGAGAAATTTTTGTTGGAACATGGTATGATAATATGTGGTTTTATAGGTATTTTGAGCTGAGAATTTCATTAAACACATTAATATTGACGAGGGATTAATATTTCTCAAGATATGACTAAATTTTTACAATAATACATAATAATTTGAAAATTCGCGTATTTTCAGAGAGCCATAGAAGTTCAACCATACATCCTAGGACAAAATAAATGTTTGTTTCGTTTTTTATGACATCAAATTAGTATATAAACGAAGTTTTAGCAAAATCGATTTTCCAAAATAAGTTCGAAAATTTTGCATGTATGGGTTTATTTAGTTAAAAATTTGACGGAGAAATTTTTGTTGGAACATGGTATGATAATATGTGGTTTTATAGGTATTTTGAGCTGAGAATTTCATTAAACACATTAATATTGACGAGGGATTAATATTTCTCAAGATATGACTAAATTTTTACAATAATACATAAAAATTTGAAAATTCGCGTATTTTCAGAGAGCCATAGAATTTTAACCATACATCCTAGGACAAAATAAATGTTTTTTTCGTTTTTTTATGACTTCAAATTAGTATATAAACGAAGTTTTAGCAAAATCGATTTTCCGAAAAAAGTTCGAAAATTTTGCATGTAAATGTATGGGTTTATTTAGGTAAAAATTTGACGGAGAAATTTTTGTTGGAACATGGTATGATAATATGTGGTTTTATAGGTATTTTGAGCTGAGAATTTCATTAAACACATTAATATTGACGAGGGATTAATATTTCTCAAGATATGACTAAATTTTTACAATAATACATAAAAATTTAAAAATTCGCGTATTTTCAGAGAGCCATAGAATTTTAACCATACATCCTACCACAAAATAAATGTTTTTTTCGTTTTTTATGACATCAAATTAGTATATAAACAAAGTTTTAGCAAAATCGATTTTCCAAAAAAAGTTCGAAAATTTTGCATGTAAATGTATGGGTTTATTTAGGTAAAAATTTGACAAAGAAATTTTTGTTGGAACATGGTATGATAATATGTGGTTTTATAGGTATTTTGAGCTGAGAATTTCATTAAACACATTAATATTGACGAGGGATTAATATTTCTCAAGATATGACTAAATTTTTACAATAATACATAAAAATTTGAAAATTCGCGTATTTTCAGAGAGCCATAGAAGTTAAACCATACATCCTAGGACAAAATAAATGTTTTTTTCGTTTTTTATGACTTCAAATTATTATATAAACGAAGTTTTAGCAAAATCGATTTTCCAAAAAAAGTTCGAAAATTTTGCATGTAAATGTATGGGTTAATTTAGGTAAAAATCTGACGGAGAAATTTTTGTTGGAACATGGTATGATAATATGTGGTTTTATAGGTATTTTGAGCTGAGAATTTCATTAAACACATTAATATTGACGAGGGATTAATATTTCTCAAGATATGACTAAATTTTTACAATAATACATAAAAATTTGAAAATTCGCGTATTTTCAGAGAGCCATAGAAGCTAAACCATACATCCTAGGACAAAATAAATGTTTTTTTCGTTTTTTATGACTTCAAATTATTATATAAACGAAGTTTTAGTTTTGGAAATCGATTTTCCAAAAAAAGTTCGAAAATTTTGCATGTAAATGTATGGGTTTATTTAGGTAAAAATTTGACGGAGAGATTTTTGTTGGAACATGGTATGATAATATGTGGTTTTATAGGTATTTTGAGCTGAAAATTTCATTAAACACATTAATATTGACGAGGGATTAATATTTCTCAAGATATGACTAAATTTTTACAATAATACATAAAAATTTGAAAATTCGCGTATCAGAGAGCCATAGAATTTTAACCATACATCCTACCACAAAATAAATGTTTTTTTCGTTTTTTATGACATCAAATTAGTATATAAACGAAGTTTTAGCAAAATCGATTTTCCAAAAAAAGTTCGAAAATTTTGCATGTAAATGTATGGGTTTATTTAGGTAAAAATTTGACGGAGAAATTTTTGTTGGAACATGGTATGATAATATGTGGTTTTATAGGTATTTTGAGCTGGGAATTTCATTAAACACATTAATATTGACGAGGGATTAATATTTCTCAAGATATGACTACAATTTTACAATAATACATAAAAATTTGAAAATTCGCGTATTTTCAGAGAGCCATAGAAGTTCAACCATACATCCTAGGACAAAATAAATGTTTTTTTCGTTTTTTATGACATCAAATTAGTATATAAACGAAGTTTTAGCAAAATCGATTTTCCAAAAAAAGTTCGAAAGTTTTGCATGTAAATGTATGGGTTTATTTAGGTAAAAATTTTACGGAGAAATTTTTGTTGGAACATGGTATAATATGTGGTTTTATAGGTATTTTGAGCTGAGAATTTCATTAAACACATTAATATTGACGAGGGATTAATATTTCTCAAGATATGACTAAATTTTTACAATAATACATAAAAATTTGAAAATTCGCGTATTTTCAGAGAGCCATAGAAATTCAACCATACATCCTAGGACAAAATAAATGTTTTTTTCGTTTTTTATGGCTTCAAATTATTATATAAACGAAGTTTTAGCAAAATCGATTTTCCAAAAAAAGTTCGAAAATTTTGCATGTAAATGTATGGGTTTATTTAGGTAAAAATTTGACGGAGAAATTTTTGTTGGAACATGGTATGATAATATGTGGTTTTATAGGTATTTTGAGCTGAGAATTTCATTAAACACATTAATATTGACGAGGGATTAATATTTCTCAAGATATGACTAAATTTTTACAATACTACATAAAAATTTGAAAATTCGCGTATTTTCAGAGAGCCATAGAAGTTCAACCATACATCCTAGGTCAAAATAAATGTTTGTTTCGTTTTTTATGACATCAAATTAGTATATAAACGAAGTTTTAGCAAAATCGATTTTCCAAAAAAAGTTCGAAAATTTTGCAGTAAATGTATGGGTTAATTTAGGTAAAAATCTGACGGAGAAATTTTTGTTGGAACATGGTACGATAATATATGGTTTTATAGGTATTTTGAGCTGAGAATTTCATTAAACACATTAATATTGACGAGGGATTAATATTTCTCAAGATATGACTAAATTTTTACAATAATACATAAAAATTTAAAAATTCGCGTATTTTCAGAGAGCCATAGAATTTTAACCATACATCCTACCACGAAATAAATGTTTTTTTCGTTTTTTATGACATTAAATTAGTACATAAACGAAGTTTTAGCAAAATCGATTTTCCAAAAATACTTCGATAATTTTGCATGTAATGTGTGGGTTTATTAAGGTAAAAATTTGACGGAGAAATTTTTGTTGGAACATGGTATGATAATATGTGGTTTTATAGGTATTTTGAGCTGAGAATTTCATTAAACACATTAATATTGACGAGGGATTAATATTTCTCAAGATATGACTATATTTTTACAATAATACATAAAAATTTGAAAATTCGCGTATTTTCAGAGAGCCATAGAAGTTCAACCATACATCCTAGGACAAAACAAATGTTTTTTTCGTTTTTCATGACATCAAATTAGTATATAAACGAAGTTTTAGCAAAATCGATTTTCCAAAAAAAGTTCGAAAGTTTTGCATGTAAATGTATGGGTTTATTTAGGTAAAAATTTGACGGAGAAATTTTTGTTGGAACATGGTATGATAATATGTGGTTTTATAGGTATTTTGAGCTGAGAATTTCATTAAACACATTAATATTGACGAGGGATTAATATTTCTCAAGATATGACTAAATTTTCACAATAATACATAAAAATTTATAAATTCGCGTATTTTCAGAGCCATAGAATTCTAACCATACATCCTACCACAAAATAAATGTTTTTTTCGTTTTTTATGACATCAAATTAGTACATAAACGAAGTTTTGGCAAAATCGATTTTCCACAAAAAGTTCGAAAATTTTGCATGAAATGTATGGGTTTATTTAGGTAAAATTTTGACAAAGAAATTTTTGTTGGAACATGGTATGATAATATGTGGTTTTATAGGTATTTTGAGCTGAGAATTTCATTAAACACATTAATATTGACGAGGGATTAATATTTCTCAAGATATGACTACAATTTTACAATAATACATAAAAATTTGAAAATTCGCGTATTTTCAGAGAGCCATAGAAGTTAAACCATACATCCTAGGACAAAATAAATGTTTTTTTCGTTTTTTTATGACATCAAATTAGTATATAAACGGAGTTTTAGCAAAATCGATTTTCCAAAAAAAGTTCGAAAATTTTGCATGTAAATGTATGGGTTTATTTAGGTAAAAATTTGACGGAGAGATTTTTGTTGGAACATGGTATGATAATATGTGGTTTTATAGGTATTTTGAGCTGAGAATTTCATTAAACACATAAATATTGACGAGGGATTAATATTTCTCAAGATATGACTAAATTTTTACAATAATACATAAAAATTTGAAAATTCGCGTATTTTCAGAGAGCCATAGAAGCTAAACCATACATCCTAGGACAAAATAAATGTTTTTTTCGTTTTTTATGACTTCAAATTAGTATATAAACGAAGTTTTAGCAAAATCGATTTTCCAAAAAAAGTTCGAAAATTTTGCATGTAAATGTATGGGTTTATTTAGGTAAAAATTTGACGGAGAAATTTTTGTTGGAACATGGTATGATAATATGTGGTTTTATAGGTATTTTGAGCTGAGAATTTCATTAAACACATTAATATTGACGAGGGATTAATATTTCTCAAGATATGACTAAATTTTTACAATAATACATAAAAATTTAAAAATTCGCGTATTTTCAGAGAGCCATAGAATTTTAACCATACATCCTACCACGAAATAAATGTTTTTTTCGTTTTTTATGACATTAAATTAGTACATAAACGAAGTTTTAGCAAAATCGATTTTCCAAAAATACTTCGATAATTTTGCATGTAATGTGTGGGTTTATTAAGGTAAAAATTTGACGGAGAAATTTTTGTTGGAACATGGTATGATAATATGTGGTTTTATAGGTATTTTGAGCTGAGAATTTCATTAAACACATTAATATTGACGAGGGATTAATATTTCTCAAGATATGACTATATTTTTACAATAATACATAAATATTTGAAAATTCGTGTATTTTCAGAGAGCCATAGAAGTTCAACCATACATCCTAGGACAAAATAAATGTTTTTTTCGTTTTTTATGACATCAAATTAGTATATAAACGAAGTTTTAGCAAAATCGATTTTCCAAAAAAAAGTTCGAAAATTTTGCATGTAAATGTATGGGTTTATTTAGGTAAAAATTTGACGGAGAAATTTTTGTTGGAACATGGTATGATAATATGTGGTTTTATAGGTATTTTGAGCTGAGAATTTCATTAAACACATAAATATTGACGAGGGATTAATATTTCTCAAGATATGACTAAATTTTTACAATAATACATAAAAATTTGAAAATTCGCGTATTTTCAGAGAGCCATAGAAGCTAAACCATACATCCTAGGACAAAATAAATGTTTTTTTCGTTTTTTATGACTTCAAATTAGTATATAAACGAAGTTTTAGCAAAATCGATTTTCCAAAAAAAGTTCGAAAATTTTGCATGTAAATGTATGGGTTTATTTAGGTAAAAATTTGACGGAGAAATTTTTGTTGGAACATGGTATGATAATATGTGGTTTTATAGGTATTTTGAGCTGAGAATTTCATTAAACACATTAATATTGACGAGGGATTAATATTTCTCAAGATATGACTAAATTTTTACAATACTACATAAAAATTTGAAAATTCGCGTATTTTCAGAGAGCCATAGAAGTTCAACCATACATCCTAGGACAAAATAAATGTTTGTTTCGTTTTTTATGACATCAAATTAGTATATAAACGAAGTTTTAGCAAAATCGATTTTCCAAAAAAAGTTCGAAAATTTTGCATGTAAATGTATTGGTTTATTTAGTTAAAAATTTGACGGAGAAATTTTTGTTGGAACATGGTATGATAATATGTGGTTTTATAGGTATTTTGAGCTGAAAATTTCATTAAACACATTAATATTGACGAGGTATTAATATTTCTCAAGATATGACTAAATTTTTACAATAATACATAAAAATTTGAAAATTCGCGTGTTTTCAGAGAGCCATAGAATTTTAACTATACATCCTACCACAAAAAAAATGTTTTTTTCGTTTTTTATGACATCAAATTAGTATATAACGAAGTTTTAGCAAAATCGATTTTCCACAAAAAGTTCGAAAATTTTGCATGTAAATGTATGGGTTTATTTAGGTAAAAATTTGACGGAGAAATTTTTGTTAGAACATGGTATGATAATATGTGGTTTTATAGGTATTTTGAGCTGAGAATTTCATTAAACACATTAATATTGACGAGGGATTAATATTTCTCAAGATATGACTAAATTTTTACAAAAATACATAAAAATTTGAAAATTCGGGTATTTTCAGAGAGCCATAGAAGTTCAACCATATATCCTAGGACAAAATAAATGTTTTTTTTGTTTTTTATGACAATAAATTAGTATATAAACGAAGTTTTAGCAAAATCGATTTTCCAAAAAAAGTTAGAAAATTTTGCATGTAAATGTATGGGTTTATTTAGGTAAAAATTTGACGGAGAAATTTTTGTTGGAACATGGTATGATAATATGTGGTTTTATAGGTATTTTGAGCTGAGAATTTCATTAAACACATTAATATTGACGAGGGATTAATATTTCTCAAGATATGACTAAATTTTTACAATAATACAAAAAAATTTTAAAATTCGCGTATTTTCAGAGAGCCATAGAAGTTCAACCATACATCCTAGGACAAAATAAATGATTGTTTCGTTTTTTATGACATCAAATTAGTATATAAACGAAGTTTTAGCAAAATCGATTTTCCAAAAAAAGTTCGAAAATTTTGCATGTAAATGTATGGGTTTATTTAGGTAAAAATTTGACGGAGAAATTTTTGTTGGAACATGGTATGATAATATGTGGTTTTATAGGTATTTTGAGCTGAGAATTTCATTAAACACATTAATATTGACGAGGGATTAATATTTCTCAAGATATGACTAAATTTTTACAATAATACATAAAAATTTGAAAATTCGCGTATTTTCAGAGAGCCATAGAAGTTAAACCATACATCCTAGGACAAAATAAATGTTTTTTTCGTTTTTTATGACATCAAATTAGTATATAAACAAAGTTTTAGCAAAATCGATTTTCCAAAAAAAGTTCGAAAATTTTGCATGTAAATGTATGGGTTTATTTAGGTAAAAATTTGACGGAGAAATTTTTGGGAACATGGTATGATAATATGTGGTTTTATAGGTATTTTGAGCTGAGAATTTCATTAAACACATTAATATTGACGAGGGATTAATATTTCTCAAGATATGACTACATTTTTACAATTTATAAAAATTTGAAAATTCGCGTATTTTTAGAGAGCCATAGAAGTTAAACCATACATCCTAGGACAAAATAAATGTTTTTTTCGTTTTTTATGACATCAAATTAGTATATAAACGAAGTTTTAGCAAAATCGATTTTCCAAAAAAAGTTCGAAAATTTTGCATGTAAATGTATGGGTTTATTTAGGTAAAAATTTGACGGAGAAATTTTTGTTGGAACATGGTATGATAATATGTGGTTTTATAGGTATTTTGAGCTGAGAATTTCATTAAACACATTAATATTGACGAGGGATTGATATTTCTCAAGATATGACTAAATTTTTACAATAATACATAAAAATTTGAAAATTCGCGTATTTTCAGAGTGCCATAGAAGTTCAACCATACATCCTAGGACAAAATAAATGTTTGTTCCGTTTTTTATGACATCAATTTAGTATATAAACGAAGTTTTAGCAAAATCGATTTTCCAAAAAAAGTTCGAAAATTTTGCATGTAAATGTATGGGTTTATTTAGGTAAAAATTTGACGGAGAAATTTTTGTTGGAACATGGTATGATAATATGTGGTTTTATAGGTATTTTGAGCTGAGAATTTCATTAAACACATTAATATTGACGAGGGATTAATATTTCTCAAGATATGACTAAATTTTTACAATAATACATAAAAATTTGAAAATTCGCGTATTTTCAGAGAGCCATAGAATTTTAACCATACATCCTACCACAAAATAAATGTTTTTTTCGTTTTTTATGACATCAAATTAGTATATAAACGAAGTTTTAGCAAAATCGATTTTCCAAAAAAAGTTCGAAAATTTTGCATGTAAATGGGTTTATTTCGGTAGAAATTTGACGGAGAAATTTTTGTTGGAACATGGTATGATAATATGTGGTTTTATAGGTATTTCGAGCTGAGAATTTCATTAAACACATTAATATTGACGAGGGATTAATATTTCTCGAGATATGACTAAATTTTTACAATAATACATAAAAATTTGAAAATTCGCGTATTTTCAGAGAGCCACAGAATTTAAACCATACATCCTAGGACAAAATATATGTTTTTTTCGTTTTTTATGACATCAAATTAGTATATAAACGAAGTTTTAGCAAAATCGATTTTCCAAAAAAAGTTCGAAAATGTTGCATGTAAATGTATGGGTTTATTTAGGTAATAAATTGACGCAGAAATTTTTGTTGGAACATGGTATGATAATATGTGGTTTTATAGGTATTTTGAGCTGAGAATTTCATTAAACACATTAATATTGACGAGGGATTAATATTTCTCAAGATATGACTAAATTTTTACAATAATACATAAAAATTTGAAAATTCGCGTATTTTCAGAGAGCCATAGAGTTTTAACCATACATCCTACCACAAAATAAATGTTTTTTTCGTTTTTTATGACATCAAATTAGTATATAAACGAAGTTTTAGCAAAATCGATTTTCCAAAAAAAGTTCGAAAATTTTGCATATAAATGTATTTGTTTATTAAGGTAAAAATTTGAGGGAGAAATTTTTGTTGGAACATGGTATGATAATATGCGGTTTTATAGGTATTTTGAGCTGAGAATTTCATTAAACACATTAATATTGACGAGGGATTAATATTTCTCAAGATATGACTAAATTTTTACAATAACACATAAAAATTTAAAAATTCGCGTATTTTCAGAGAGACATAGAATTTTAGCCATACATCCTACCACAAAATAAATGTTTTTTTCGTTTTTTATGACATCAAATTAGTACATAATTGAAGTTTTAGCAAAATCGATTTTCCAAAAAAAGTTCGAAAATTTTGCATATAAATGTATGGGTTTATTTAGGTAAAAATTTGAGGGAGAAATTTTTGTTGGAACATGGTATGATAATATGTGGTTTTATAGGTATTTGGAGCTGAGAATTTCATTAAACACATTAATATTGACGAGGGATTAATATTTCTCAAGATATGACTAAATTTTCACAATAATACATAAAAATTTGAAAATTCGCGTATTTTCAGAGTGCCATAGAATTTTAACCATACATCCTAGGACAAAATAAATGTTTTTTTCGTTTTTTATGACATTAAATTAGTATATAAACGAAGTTTTAGCAAAATCGATTTTCCAAAAAAAGTTCGAAAATTTTGCATGTAAATGTATGGGTTTATTTAGGTAAAAATTTGACGGAGAAATTTTTGTTGGAACATGGTATGATAATATGTGGTTTTATAGGTATTTTGAGCTGAGAATTTCATTAAACACATTAATATTGACGAGGGATTAATATTTCTCAAGATATGACTACAATTTTTACAATAATACATAAAAATTTGAAAATTCGCGTATTTTCAGAGAGCCATAGAAGTTAAACCATACATCCTAGGACAAAATAAATGTTTTTTTCGTTTTTTATGACATCAAATTAGTATATAAACGAAGTTTTAGCAAAATCGATTTTCCAAAAAAAGTTCGAAAATTTTGCATGTAAATGTATGGGTTTATTTAGGTAAAAATTTGACGGAGAAATTTTTGTTGGAACATGGTATGATAATATGTGGTTTTATAGGTATTTTGAGCTGAGAATTTCATTAAACACATTAATATTGACGAGGGATTAATATTTCTCAAGATATGACTAAATTTTTACAATACTACATAAAAATTTGAAAATTCGCGTATTTTCAGAGAGTCATAGAAGTTCAACCATACATCCTAGGACAAAATAAATTTTTGTTGGAACATGGTATGATAATATGTGGTTTTATAGGTATTTTAAGCTGAGAATTTTATTAAACACATTAATATTGACGAGGGATTAATATTTCTCAAGATATGACTAAATTTTTACAATAATACATAAAAATTTAAAAATTCGCGTATTTTCAGAGAGCCATAGAATTTTAACCATACATCCTACCACAAAATAAATGTTTTTTTCGTTTTCTATGACATCAAATTAGTATATAAACGAAGTTTTAGCAAAATCGATTTTCCAAAAAAAGTTCGAAAATTTTGCATGTAAATGTATGGGTTTATTTAGGTAAAAATTTGACGGAGAAATTTTTGTTGGAACATGGTATGATAATATGTGGTTTTATAGGTATTTTGAGCTGAGAATTTCATTAAACACATAAATATTGACGAGGGATTAATATTTCTCAAGATATGACTAAATTTTTACAATAATACATAAAAATTTGAAAATTCGCGTATTTTCAGAGAGCCATAGAGTTTTAACCATACTTCCTACCACAAAATAAATGTTTTTTTCGTTTTTATGACATCAAATTAGTATATAAACGAAGTTTTAGCAAAATCGATTTTCCAAAAAAAGTTCGAAAATTTTGCATGTAAATGTATGGGTTTATTTAGGTAAAAATTTGACGGAGAAATTTTTGTTGGAACATGGTATGATAATATGTGGTTTTATAGGTATTTTGAGCTGAGAATTTCATTAAACACATTAATATTGACGAGGATTTAATATTTCTCAAGATATGACTAAATTTTTACAATAATACAAAAAAATTTTAAAATTCGCGTATTTTCAGAGAGCCATAGAAGTTCAACCATACATCCTAGGACAAAATAAAGGTTTTTTTCGTTTTTTATGACATCAAATTAGTATGTAAACTAAGTTTTAGCAAAATCGATTTTCCAAAAAAAGTTCGAAAATTTTGCATATAAATGTATGGGTTTATTTAGGTAAAAATTTGACGGAGAAATTTTTGTTGGAACATGGTATGATAATATGTGGTTTTATAGGTATTTTGAGCTGAGAATTTCATTAAACACATTAATATTGACGAGGGATTAATATTTCTCAAGATATGACTACAATTATACAATAATACATAAAAATTTGAAAATTTGCGTATTTTCAGAGAGCCATAGAAGCTAAACCATACATCCTAGGACAAAATAAATGTTTTTTTTTTCGTTTTTTATGACTTTAAATTAGTATATAAACGAAGTTTTAGCAAAATCGATTTTCCAAAAAAGTTCGAAAATTTTGCATGTAAACGTATGGGTTTATTTAGGTAAAAATTTGACGGAGAAATTTTTGTTGGAACATGGTATGATAATATGTGGTTTTATAGGTATTTTGAGCTGAGAATTTCATTAAACACATTAATATTGACGAGGGATTAATATTTCTCAAGATATGACTAAATTTTTACAATAATACATAAAAATTTGAAAATTCGCGTATTTTCAGAGAGCCATAGAATTTTAACCATACATCCTACCACAAAATAAATGTTTTTTTCGTTTTTTATGACATCAAATTAGTATATAAACGAAGTTTTAGCAAAATCGATTTTCCAAAAAAAGTTCGAAAATTTTGCATGTAAATGTATGGGTTTATTTAGGTAAAAATTTGACGGAGAAATTTTTGTTGGAACATGGTATGATAATATGTGGTTTTATAGGTATTTTGAGCTGAGAATTTCATTAAACACATTAATATTGACGAGGGATTAATATTTCTCAAGATATGACTAAATTTTTACAATAATACATAAAAATTTAAAAATTAGCGTATTTTCAGAGAGCCATAGAATTTTAACCATACATCCTACCACATAATAAATGTTTTTTTCGTTTTTTATGACATTAAATTAGTACATAAACGAAGTTTTAGCAAAATCGATTTTCCAAAAAAAGTTCGAAAATTTTGCATGTAAATGTATGGGTTTATTTAGGTAAAAATTTGACGGAGAAATTTTTGTTGGAACATGGTATGATAATATGTGGTTTTATAGGTATTTTGAGCTGAGAATTTCATTAAACACATTAATATTGACGAGGGATTAATATTTCTCAAGATATGACTAAATTTTTACAATAATACATAAAAATTTGAAAATTCGCGTATTTTCAGAGAGCCATAGAATTTTAACCATACATCCTAGGACAAAATAAATGTTTTTTTCGTTTTTTATGACATCAAATTAGTATATAAACGAAGTTTTAGCAAAATCGATTTTCCAAAAAAAGTTCGAAAATTTTGCATGTAAATGTATGGGTTTATTTAGGTAAAAATTTGACGGAGAAATTTTTGTTGGAACATGGTATGATAATATGTGGTTTTATAGGTATTTTGAGCTGAGAATTTCATTAAACACATTAATATTGACGAGGGATTAATATTTCTCAAGATATGACTAAATTTTTACAATAATACATAAAAATTTGAAAATTCGCGTATTTTCAGAGAGCCATAGAATTTTAACCATACATCCTAGGACAAAATAAATGTTTTTTTCGTTTTTTATGACATCAAATTAGTATATAAACGAAGTTTTAGCAAAATCGATTTTCCAAAAAAAGTTCGAAAATTTTGCATGTAAATGTATGGGTTTATTTAGGTAAAAATTTGACGGAGAAATTTTTGTTGGAACATGGTATGATAATATGTGGTTTTATAGGTATTTTGAGCTGAGAATTTCATTAAACACATTAATATTGACGAGGGATTAATATTTCTCAAGATATGACTAAATTTTTACAATAATACATAAAAATTTGAAAATTCGCGTATTTTCAGAGAGCCATAGAATCTAAACCATACATCCTAGGACAAAATAAATGTTTTTTTCGTTTTTTATGACTTCAAATTAGTATATAAACGAAGTTTTAGCAAAATCGATTTTCCAAAAAAAGTTCGAAAATTTTGCATGTAAATGTATGGGTTTATTTAGGTAAAAATTTGACGGAGAAATTTTTGTTGGAACATGGTATGATAATATGTGGTTTTATAGGTATTTTGAGCTGAGAATTTCATTAAACACATTAATATTGACGAGGGATTAATATTTCTCAAGATATGACTAAATTTTAACAATACTACATAAAAATTTGAAAATTCGCGTATTTTCAGAGAGCCATAGAAGTTCAACCATACATCCTAGGACAAAATAAATGATTGTTTCGTTTTTTATGACATCAAATTAGTATATAAACGAAGTTTTAGCAAAATCGATTTTCCAAAAAAAGTTCGAAAATTTTGCATGTAAATGTATGGGTTTATTTAGGTAAAAATTTGACGGAGAAATTTTTGTTGGAACATGGTATGATAATATGTGGTTTTATAGGTATTTTGAGCTGAGAATTTCATTAAACACATTAATATTGACGAGGGATTAATATTTCTCAAGATATGACTAAATTTTTACAATAATACATAAAAATTTGAAAATTCGCGTATTTTCAGAGAGCCATAGAATTTTAACCATACATCCTAGGACAAAATAAATGTTTTTTTCGTTTTTTATGACATCAAATTAGTATATGAATGAAGTTTTAGCAAAATCGATTTTCCAAAAAAAGTTCGAAAATTTTGCATGTAAATGTATGGGTTTATTTAGGTAAAAATTTGACGGAGAAATTTTTGTTGGAACATGGTATGATAATATGTGGTTTTATAGGTATTTTGAGCTGAGAATTTCATTAAACACATTAATATTGACGAGGGATTAATATTTCTCAAGATATGACTAAATTTTTATAATAATACATAAAAATTTGAAAATTCGCGTATTTTCAGAGAGCCATAGAAGTTCAACCATACATCCTAGGACAAAATAAATGTTTGTTTCGTTTTTTATGACATCAAATTAGTATATAAACGAAGTTTTAGCAAAATCGATTTTCCAGAAAAAGTTCGAAAATTTTGCATGTAAATGTATGGGTTTATTTAGGTAAAAATTTGACGGAGAAATTTTTGTTGGAACATGGTATGATAATATGTGGTTTTATAGGTATTTTAAGCTGAGAATTTCATTAAACACACCGAGGGATTAATATTTCTCAAGATATATAAAAAACCACATATTATCATACCATGTTCCAACAAAAATTTCTCCGTCAAATTTTTACCTAAATAAACCCATACATTTACATGCAAAATTTTCGAACTTTTTTTGGAAAATCGATTTTGCTAAAACTTCGTTTATATACTAATTTGATGTCATAAAAAACGAAAAAAACATTTATTTTGTCCTAGGATGTATGGTTGAACTTCTATGGCTCTCTGAAAATACGCGAATTTTCAAATTTTTATGTATTATTGTAAAAATTTAGTCATATCTTGAGAAATATTAATCCCTCGTCAATATTAATGTGTTTAATGAAAATCTCAGCTTAAAATACCTATAAAACCACATATTATCATACCATGTTCCAACAAAAATTTCTCCGTCAAATTTTTACCTAAATAAACCCATACGTTTACATGCAAAATTTTCGAACTTTTTTGGAAAATCGATTTTGCTAAAACTTCGTTTATATACTAATTTGATGTCATAAAAAACGAAACAAACATTTATTTTGTCCTAGGATGTATGGTTTAACTTCTATGGCTCTCTGAAAATACGCGAATTTTCAAATTTTTATGTATTATTGTAAAAATTTAGTCATATCTTGAGAAATATTAATCCCTCGTCAATATTAATGTGTTTAATGAAATTCTCAGCTCAAAATACCTATAAAACCACATATTATCATACCATGTTCCAACAAAAATTTCTTTGTCAAATTTTTACCTAAATAAACCCATACATTACATGCAAAATTTTCGAACTTTTTTTGGAAAATCGATTTTGCTAAAACTTTGTTTATATACTAATTTGATGTCATAAAAAACGAAAAAAACATTTATTTTGTGGTAGGATGTATGGTTAAAATTCTATGGCTCTCTGAAAATACGCGAATTTTTAAATTTTTATGTGTTATTGTAAAAATTTAGTCATATCTTGAGAAATATTAATCCCTCGTCAATATTAATGTGTTTAATGAAATTCTCAGCTCAAAATACCTATAAAACCACATATTATCATACCATGTTCCAACAAAAATTTCTCCGTCAAATTTTTACCTAAATAAACCCATACATTTACATGCAAAATTTTCGAACTTTTTTTGGAAAATCGATTTTGCTAAAACTTCGTTTATATACTAATTTGATGTCATAAAAAACGAAAAAAACATTTATTTTGTGGTAGGATGTATGGTTAAAATTCTATGGCTCCCTGAAAATACGCGAATTTTCAAATTTTTATGTGTTATTGTAAAAATTTAGTCATATCTTGAGAAATATTAATCCCTCGTCAATATTAATGTGTTTAATGAAATTCTCAGCTCAAAATACCTATAAAACCACATATTATCATACCATGTTCCAACAAAAATTTCTCCGTCAAATTTTTACCTAAATAAACCCATACATTTACATGCAAAATTTTCGAACTTTTTTTGGAAAATCGATTTTGCTAAAACTTCGTTTATATACTAATTTGATGTCATAAAAAACGAAAAAAACATTTATGTTGTCCTAGGATGTATGGTTGAACTTCTATGGCTCTCTGAAAATACGCGAATTTTCAAATTTTTATGTATTATTGTAAAAATTTAGTCATATCTTGAGAAATATTAACCCCTCGTCAATATTAATGTGTTTAATGAAATTCTCAGCTCAAAATACCTATAAAACCACATATTATCATACCATGTTCCAACAAAAATTTCTCCGTCAAATTTTTACCTAAATAAACCCATACATTTACATGCAAAATTTTCGAACTTTTTTTGGAAAATCGATTTTGCTAAAACTTTGTTTATATACTAATTTGATGTCATAAAAAACGAAAAAAACATTTATTTTGTGGTAGGATGTATGGTTAAAACTCTATGGCTCTCTGAAAATACGCGAATTTTCAAATTTTTATGTATTATTGTAAAAATTTAGTCATATCTTGAGAAATATTAATCCCTCGTCAATATTTATGTGTTTAATGAAATTCTCAGCTCAAAATACCTATAAAACCACATATTATCATACCATGTTCCAACAAAAATTTCTCCGTCAAATTTTTACCTAAATAAACCCATACATTTACATGCAAAATTTTCGAACTTTTTTTGGAAAATCGATTTTGCTAAAACTTCGTTTATATACTAATTTGATGTCATAAAAAACGAAAAAAACATTTATTTTGTCCTAGGATGTATGGTTTAGCTTCTATGGCTCTCTGAAAATACGCGAATTTTCAAATTTTTATGTAGTATTGTAAAAATTTAGTCATATCTTGAGAAATATTAATCCCTCGTCAATATTAATGTGTTTAATGAAATTCTCAGCTCAAAATACCTATAAAACCACATATTATCATACCATGTTCCAACAAAAATTTCTCCGTCAAATTTTTACCTAAATAAACCCATACATTTACATGCAAAATTTTCGAACTTTTTCTGAAAAATCGATTTTGCTAAAACTTCGTTTATATACTAATTTGATGTCATGAAAAACGAAAAAAACATTTATTTTGTCCTAGGATGTATGGTTGAACTTCTATGGCTCTCTGAAAATACGCGAATTTTAAAATTTTTTTGTATTATTGTAAAAATTTAGTCATATCTTGAGAAATATTAATCCCTCGTCAATATTAATGTGTTTAATGAAATTCTCAGCTCAAAATACCTATAAAACCACATATTATCATACCATGTTCCAACAAAAATTTCTCCGTCAAATTTTTACCTAAATAAACCCATACATTTACATGCAAAATTTTCGAACTTTTTTTGGAAAATCGATTTTGCTAAAACTTCGTTTATATACTAATTTGATGTCATAAAAAACGAAAAAAACATTTATTTTGTCCTAGGATGTATGGTTGAACTTCTATGGCTCTCTGAAAATACGCGAATTTTCAAATTTTTATGTATTATTGTAAAAATTTAGTCATATCTTGAGAAATATTAATCCCTCGTCAATATTAATGTGTTTAATGAAATTCTCAGCTCAAAATACCTATAAAACCACATATTATCATACCATGTTCCAACAAAAATTTCTCCGTCAAATTTTTACCTAAATAAACCCATACATTTAC
The DNA here is from genome assembly GCA_030620095.1 of Kuschelorhynchus macadamiae. Classification (NCBI taxonomy): domain Eukaryota; kingdom Metazoa; phylum Arthropoda; class Insecta; order Coleoptera; family Curculionidae; genus Kuschelorhynchus; species Kuschelorhynchus macadamiae. Next base: position 23,765 of record JAUTXW010003612.1, read on the forward strand.
ATGCAAAATTTTCGAACTTTTTCTGGAAAATCGATTTTGCTAAAACTTCGTTTATATACTAATTTGATGTCATAAAAAACGAAAAAAACATTTATTTTGTGGTAGGAAGTATGGTTAAAACTCTATGACTCTCCGAAAATACGCGAATTTTCAAATTTTTATGTATTATTGTAAAAATTTAGTCATATCTTGAGAAATATTAATCCCTCGTCAATATTAATGTGTTTAATGAAATTCTCAGCTCAAAATACCTATAAAACCACATATTATCATACCATGTTCCAACAAAAATTTCTCCGTCAAATTTTTACCTAAATAAACCCATACATTTACATGCAAAATTTTCGAACTTTTTTTGGAAAATCGATTTTGCTAAAACTTCGTTTATATACTAATTTGATGTCATAAAAAACGAAAAAAACATTTATTTTGTCCTAGGATGTATGGTTGAACTTCTATGGCTCTCTGAAAATTAGCGAATTTTCAAATTTTTTTGTATTATTGTAAAAATTTAGTCATATCTTGAGAAATATTAATCCCTCGTCAATATTAATGTGTTTAATGAAATTCTCAGCTCAAAATACCTATAAAACCACATATTATCATACCATGTTCCAACAAAAATTTCTCCGTCAAATTTTTACCTAAATAAACCCATACATTTACATGCAAAATTTTCGAACTTTTTTTGGAAAATCGATTTTGCTAAAACTTCGTTTATATACTAATTTGAAGTCATAAAAAACGAAAAAAAAAACATTTATTTTGTCCTAGGATGTATGGTTTAGCTTCTATGGCTCTCTGAAAATACGCGAATTTTCAAATTTTTATGTATTATTGTAAAAATTTAGTCATATCTTGAGAAATATTAATCCCTCGTCAATATTAATGTGTTTAATGAAATTCTCAGCTCAAAATACCTATAAAACCACATATTATCATACCATGTTCCAACAAAAATTTCTCCGTCAAATTTTTACCTAAATAAACCCATACATTTACATGCAAAATTTTCGAACTTTTTTTGGAAAATCGATTTTGCTAAAACTTCGTTTATATACTAATTTGAAGTCATAAAAAACGTAAAAAACATTTATTTTGTCCTAGGATGTATGGTTGAACTTCTATGACCATCTGAAAATACGCGAATTTTCAAATTTGTATGTATTATTGTAAAAATTTAGTCATATCTTGAGAAATATTAATCCCTCGTCAATATTAATGTGTTTAATGAAATTCTCAGCTCAAAATACCTATAAAACCACATATTATCATACCATGTTCCAACAAAAATTTCTCCGTCAAATTTTTACCTAAATAAACCCATACATTTACATGCAAAATTTTCGAACTTTTTTTGGAAAATCGATTTTGCTAAAACTTCGTTTATATACTAATTTGAAGTCATAAAAAACGAAAAAAAACATATATTTTGTCCTAGGATGTATGGTTGAACTTCTATGGCTCTCTGAAATTACGCGAATTTTCAAATTTTTATATATCAATATAAAAATTTATTCATATCTGGAGAAATATTAATCCCTCGTCAATATTAATGTGTTTAATGAAATTCTCAGCTCAAAATACCTATAAAACCACATATTATCATACCATGTTCCAACAAAAATTTCTCCGTCAAATTTTTACCTAAATAAACCCATACATTTACATGCAAAATTTTCGAACTTTTTTTGGAAAATCGATTTTGCTAAAACTTCGTTTATATACTAATTTGATGTCATAAAAAACGAAACAATCATTTATTTTGTCCTAGGATGTATGGTTGAACTTCTATGGCTCTCTGAAAATACGCGAATTTTCAAATTTTTATGTATTATTGTAAAAATTTAGTCATATCTTGAGAAATATTAATCCCTCGTCAATATTAATGTGTTTAATGAAATTCTCAGCTCAAAATACCTATAAAACCACATATTATCATACCATGTTCCAACAAAAATTTCTCAGTTAAATTTTTACCTAAATAAACCCATACATTTACATGCAAAATTTTCGAACTTTTTTTGGAAAATCGATTTTGCTAAAACTTCGTTTATATACTAATTTGTATGTCATAAAAAACGAAAAAAACATTTATGAAGTCATAGGATGTATGGTTGAACTTCTATGGCTCTCTGAAAATACGCGAATTTTCAAATTTTTATCTATTATTGTAAAAATTTAGTCATATCTTGAGAAATATTAATCCCTCGTAAATATTAATGTGTTTAATGAAATTCTCAGCTCAAAATACCTATAAAACCACATATTATCATACCATGTTCCAACAAAAATTTCTCCGTCAAATTTTTACCTAAATAAACCCATACATTTACATGCAAAATTTTCGAACTTTTTTTGGAAAATCGATTTTGCTAAAACTTCGTTTATATACTAATTTGATGTCATAAAAAACGAAAAAAACATTTATTTTGTCCTAGGATGTATGGTTGAACTTCTATGGCTCTCTGAAAATACGCGAATTTTCAAATTTTTATGTATTATTGTAAAAATTTAGTCATATCTTGAGAAATATTAATCCCTCGTCAATACTAATGTGTTTAATGAAATTCTCAGCTCAAAATACCTATAAAACCACATATTATCATACCATGTTCCAACAAAAATTTCTCCGTCAAATTTTTACCTAAAAAACCCATACATTTACATGCAAAATTTTCGAACTTTTTTTGGAAAATCGATTTTGCTAAAACTTCGTTTATATACTAATTTGATGTCATAAAAAACGAAACAAACATTTATTTTGACCTAGGATGTATGGTTGAACTTCTATGGCTCTCTGAAAATACGCGAATTTTCAAATTTTTATGTACGATTGTAAAAATTTAGTAATATCTTGAGAAATATTAATCCCTCGTCAATATTAATGTGTTTCATGAAATTCTCAGCTCTAAATACCTATAAAACCACATATTATCATACCATGTTCCAACAAAAATTTCTCCGTCAAATTTTTACCTAAAAAACCCATACATTTACATGCAAAATTTTCGAACTTTTTTTGGAAAATCGATTTTGCTAAAACTTCGTTTATATACTAATTTGATGTCATAAAAAACGAAAAAAACATTTATTTTGTCCTAGGATGTATGGTTGAACTTCTATGGCTCTCTGAAAATACGCGAATTTTAAAATTTTTTTGTATTATTGTAAAAATTTAGTCATATCTTGAGAAATATTAATCCCTCGTCAATATTAATGCGTTTAATGGATTTCTCAGCTCAAAATTCATATAAAACCACATATTATCATACCATGTTCCAAGAAAACTTCTCCGTCAAAATTTTACCTAAAAAATCCATACATTTAAATGCAAAAGTTTCCAACTATTTTTGGTAAAATCGGTTTTGCAAAAACTTGGTTTATGCACTAATTTGATGCCTTAAAAAACGAAAAAAACATTTATTTTGTGCTAGGATGTATGGTTGAACTTCTATGGCTCTCTGAAAATACGCGAATTTTCAAATTTTTATGTGTTATTGTAAAAATTTAGTCATATCTTGAGAAATATTAATCCCTCGTCAATATTAATGTGTTTAATGAAATTCTCAGCTCAAAATACCTATAAAACCACATATTATCATACCATGTTCCAACAAAAATTTCTCCGTCAAAATTTTACCTAAAAAATCCATACATTTACATGCAAAATTTTCGAACTTTTTTTGGAAAATCGATTTTGTTAAAACTTCGTGTACGTACTTATTTGATGTCATAAAAAACGAAAAAAACATTTATTTTGTCCTAGGATGTATGGTTGAAATTCTATGGCTCTCTGAAAATTCGCGAATTTTCAAATTATTCGGCATTTATTGTAAAAATTTAGTCATATCTTGAGAAATATAAATCCCTCGTCAATATTAATGTGTTTAATGAAATTCTCAGCTCAAAATACCTATAAAACCACATATTATCATACCATGTTCCAACAAAAATTTCTCCGCCAAATTTTTACCTAAAAAACCCATACCCATGCAAAATTTTCGAACTTTTTTTGGAAAATCGATTTTGCTAAAACTTCGTTTATATACTAATTTAATGTCATAAAAAACGAAACAAACATTTATTTTGTCCTAGGATGTATGGTTGAACTTCTATGGCTCTCTGAAAATACGCGAATTTTCAAATTTTTATGTATTATTATAAAAATTTAGTCATATCTTGAGAAATATTAATCCCTCGTCAATATTAATGTGTTTAATGAATTTCTCAGCTCAAAATACCTATAAAATTACATATTATCATAGCATGTTCCAACAAAAATTTCTCCGTCAAAATTTCATTTAAAAAAATCCATATAATGCAAAATTTTAGATTTTTTTTTGGGAAATCGATTTTGCTAAAACTTCGTTTATGTACTAATTTAATGTCATAAAAACGAAAAAAACATTTATTTTGTCCTAGGATGTATGGTTGAAATTCTATGGCTCTCTGAAAATTCGGGAATTTTCAAATATTTACGTATTTATTGTAAAAATTTAGGCATATCTTGAGAAATGATAATCCCTCGTCAATATTAATGTGTTTAATGAATTTCTCAGCTCAAAATACCCATAAAACCACATATTATCATACCATGTTCCAACCAAAATTTCTCCGTCAAAATTTTACCTAAAAAATCCATACTCATACAAAATTTTCGAACTTTTTTTGGAAAATCGATTTTGCTAAAACTTCGTTTATGTACTAATTTGATGTCATAAAAAACGAAAAAAACATTTATTTTGTCCTAGGATGTATGGTTGAACTTCTATGGCTCTCTGAAAAATCCGCGAATTTTAAATTTTTATGTATTTATTGTAAAAATTTAGTCATATCTTGAGAAATATTAATCCCTCGTCAATATTAATGTGTTTAATGAAATTCTCAGCTAAAAATACCTATAAAACCACATATTATCATACCATGTTCCAACAAAAATTTCTTCGTCAATTTATTACCTAAATAAACCCATATATTACATGCAAAATTTTCAAACTTTTTTTGGAAAATCGATTTTGCTAAAACTTCGTTTATATACTAATTTGATGTCATAAAAAACGAAAAAAAACATTTATTTTGTCCTAGGATGTATAGTTGAACTTCTATGGCTCTCTGAAAAACTGCGAATTTTTAAATTGGTGTGTATTTATTGTAAAAATTTAGTCATATCTTGAGAAATATTATTCGCTCGTCAATATTAATGTGTTTAATGAATTTCTCAGCGCAAAATACCTATAAAACCACATATTATCATACCATGTTCCAACAAAAATTTCTCCGTCAAAATTGTACCTAAAAAAATCCATACATTTACATGCAAAATTTTCAAACTTTTTTTGGAAAATCGATTTTGCTAAAACTTCGTTTATGTACTAATTTGATGTCATAAAAAACGAAAAAAACATTTATTTTGTCCTAGGATGTATGGTTGAACTTCTATGGCTCTCTGAAAATACGCGAATTTTCAAATTATGATTTATTGTAAAAAATAAGTAATATCTATAGAAAAAGACAACATACGTCAATAGTAATGTGTTTAATGAATTTCTCAGCTCAAAATACCTATAAAACCACATATTATCATACCATGTTCCAAAGAAATTTCTCCGTCAAAATTTTGCCTAAAAAATCCATACATTTACATGCAAAATTTTCAAACTTTTTTTGGAAAATCGATTTTGCTAAAACTTCGTTTATGTACTAATTTGATGTCATAAAAAACGAAAAAAACATTTATTTTGTCCTAGGATGTATGGTTGAACTTCTATGGCTCTCTGAAAATACGCGAATTTTCAAATTTTTATGTAGTATTGTAAAAATTCAGTCATATCTTGAGAAATATTAATCCCTCGTTAATATTAATGTGTTTAATGAAATTCTCAGCTCAAAATACCTATAAAACCACATATTATCATACCATGTTCCAACAAAAATTTCTCCGTCAAAATTTTACCTAAAAAAATCCATACATCCAAATACATGCAAAATTTTCGAACTTTTTTTGGAAAATCGATTTCGCTAAAACTTCGTTTATATACTAATTTGATGTCATAAAAAACGAAACAAACATTTATTTTGTCCTAGGATGTATGGTTGAATTTCTATGGCTCTCTGAAAATACGCGAATTTTCAAATTTTTATGTAGTATTGTAAAAATTTAGTCATATCTTGAGAAATATTAATCCCTCGTCAATATTAATGTGTTTAATGAATTTATCAGTTCAAAATACCTATAAAACCACATTTTATCATACCATGTTCCAAACAAAAATTTCTCCGTTAAAATTTTATCTAAAAAAAACATACATGCAAAATTTTCGAACTTTTTTTGGAAATCGATTTTGCTAAAACTTCGTTTATGTACCAACTTGAGGTCATAAAAAACGATAAAAACGTTTATTTTGTCCTAGGGTATATGGTTGAACTTCTATGGCTCTCTGAAAAATTGCGAATTTTTAAATTTTTATGTATTTATTGTAAAAATTTAGTCATATCTTGAGAAATATTAATCCCTCGTCAATATTAATGTGTTTAATGAAATTCTCAGCTCAAATTACCTATAAAACCACATATTATCATACCATGTTCCAACAAAAATTTCTCCGTCAGATTTTTACCTAAAAAAATACATGCAAAATTTTCAAACTTTTTTGGGAAATCGATTTTTCTAGAACTTCGTTTATGTACTAATTTAATGTCACAAAAAACGAAAAAAACATTTATTTTGTCCTAAGATGTATGGTTGAACTTCTATGGCTCTCTGAAAAATTCGCGAATTTTCAAATTTTTATGTATTTATTGTAGAAATTTAGTCATATCTTGAGAAATATTAATCCCTCGTCAATATTAATGTGTTTAATGAAATTCTTAGCTCAAAATACCTATAAAATCACATATTATTATACCATGTTCCAACAAAAATTTCTCCGTCAAATTTTTACCTAAAAAAATCCATACATTTACATGCAAAATTTTCTAACTTTTTTTGGGAAATCGATTTTGCTAAAACTTCGTTTATGTACTAATTTGAAGCTATAAAAAACGAAAAAAAGATTTATTTTGTCCTAGGATATAGAGTTGAACTTTTATTAGTCTGTGAAAATTCTGAATTTTTTCAAAATTGTATGTATTTATAGTGAAAATTAAGTCATATCTTGAGAAATATTAATCCCTCGTCAAAATTAATGTTTTTAATGAAAATCTCAGCTCAAATTACCTATAAAACCACAAATTATAATACCATGTTCCAACAAAAATTTCTCCGTCAAAATTGTACCTAAAAAATCCATATTTGCATGCAAAATTTTTGAACTTTTTTTGGGAATTAAATTTTGCTAAAACTTTGTTTATGTACTAATTTGATGTCATAAAAAACGAAAAAAACCTTTATTTTGTACTAGGATGTATGGTTGAACTTCTATGGTTCTCTGAAAATTCGCGAATTTTCAAATTTTTAATTATTTATTATAAAAATGCAGTCATATCTTGAGAAATAGTATTCCCTCGTTAATATTAATGTGTTTAATGAATTTCTCAGCTCAAAATACCTATAAAACCACATATTATCATACCATGTTCCAACAAAAATTTCTCCGTCAAAATTTTACCTAAAAAATCCATACATTTACATGCAAAATTTTCAAACTTTTTTTGGGAAATCGATTTTGCTAAAACTTCGTTTATGTACTAATTTGATGTCATAAAAAAACGATAAAAACGTTTATTTTGTCCTAGGGTATGTGGTTGAACTTCTATGGCTCTCTGAAAAATTGCGAATTTCTAAATTTTTATGTATTTATTGTAAAAATTTAGTCATATCTCGAGAAATATTATTCCCTCGTCAATATTAATGTGTTTAATGAATTTCTCAGCTCAAATTACCTATAAAACCACATATTATCATACCATGTTCCAACAAAAATTTCCCCGCCAAAATTTTACCTAAAAAAATCCATATGCAAAATTTTCGAACTTTTTTTGGGAAATCGATTTTGCTAAAACTTCGTTTATGTACTAATTTGATGTCATAAAAAACGAAAAAAACATTTATTTTGTCCTAGGATGTATGGTTGAACTTCTATGGCTCTCTGAAAATTCGCGAATTTTCAAATTTTTATGTATTTATTGTAAAAATTTAGTCATATCTTGAGAAATATTAATCCCTCGTCAATATTAATGTGTTTAATGAATTTCTCAGCTCAAATTACCTATAAAACCACATATTATCATACCATGTTCCAACAAAAATTTCTCCGTCAAAATTTTACCTAAAAAAATCCATACATTTTCAAACTTTTTTTGGGAAATCGATTTTGCTAAAACTTCGTTTCCGTACTAATTTAAAGCCATAAAAAACGAAAAAAACATTTATTTTGTCCTAGGATGTATGGTTGAACTTCTATGGCTCTCTGAAAATTCGCGAATTTTCAAATTTTTAATTATTTATTGTAAAAATTTAGTCATATCTTGAGAAATATAAATCCCTCGTCAATATTAATGTGTTTAATGAAATTCCCAGCTCAAAATACCTATAAAACCACATATTATCATACCATGTTCCAACAAAAATTTCTCCGTTAAAATTTTACCTAAAAAAATCCATACATTTACATGCAAAATTTTCAAACTTTTTTTGGGAAATCGATTTTGCTAAAACTTCGTTTATGTACTAATTTAATGTCATAAAAAACGAAAAAAATTTTATTTTGTTCTAGGATGTATGATTGAACTTCTATGGCTCTCTGAAAAACTGCGAATTTTTAAATTGGTGTGTATTTATTGTAAAAATTTAGTCATATCTTGAGAAATATTATTCCCTCGTCAATATCAATGTGTTTAATGAATTTCTCAGCTCAAAATACCTATATAAAACCACATATTATCATACCATGTTCCAACAAAAATTTCTCCGTCAAAATTTTACCTAAAAAAATCCATACATTTACATGCAAAATTTTCAAACTTTTTTTGGGAAATCGATTTTGCTAAAACTTCGTTTATGTACTAATTTGCTGTCATAAAAAACGATAAAAACGTTTATTTTGTCCTAGGGTATGTGGTTGAACTTCTATGGCTCTCTGAAAAATTGCGAATTTCTAAATTTTTTTGTATTTATTGTAAAAATTTAGTCATATCTTGAGAAATATTGATCCCTCGTCAATATTAATGTGTTTAATGAATTTATCAGCTCAAAATACCTATAACACCACATATTATCATACCATGTTCCAACAAAAATTTGTCCGTCAAAATTTTACCTAAAAAAATCCATACATTTACATGCAAAATTTTCGAACTTTTTTTGGAAATCGATTTTGCTAAAACTTCGTTTATGTACTAATTTAATGTCATGAAAAACGAAAAAAACATTTATTTTGTCCTAGGATGTATGGTTGAAATTCTATGGCTCTCTGAAAATTCGCGAATTTTCAAATTTTTATGTATTTATTGTAAAAATTTAGTCATATCTCGAGAAATATTATTCCCTCGTTAATACTAATGTGTTTAATGAATTTATCAGCTCATAAAACCTATAAAACCACATATTATCATAGCATGTTGCAAAGAAATTTCTCCGTCAAAATTTTACCTAAAAAAATCCATACATTTAGACATCCAAAATTTTCAAACTTTTTTTGGGTAATCGATTTTCCTAAAACTTCGTTCATGTACTAAATTGATGTCATAAAAAACGATAAAAACATTTATTTTGTCCTAGGATGTATGGTTGAACTTCTATGGCTCTCTGAAAATTCGCGAATTTCTAAATTTTTATGTATTTATTGGAAAAATTTAGTCATATCTCGAGAAATATTATTCCCTCGTTAATACTAATGTGTTTAATGAATTTATCAGCTCAAAATACCTCTAAAACCACATATTATCATACAAATATCAAATTTTACCTATAAAAATCCATACATTTACATGCAAAATTTTCGAACTTTTTTGGGAAATCGATTTTGCTAAAACTTCGTTTATGTACTAATTTGATGTCATAAAAAACGAAAAAAACATTTATTTTGTCCTAGGATGTATGGTTGAACTTCTATGGCTCTCTGAAAATTCGCGAATTTTCAAATTTTTATATATTTATTGTAAAAATTTAGTCAGATCTTGAGAAATATTAATCCCTCGTCAATATTAATGTGTTTAATGAAATCAGCTCAGCTCAAATTACCTATAAAACCACATATTATCATACCATGTTCCAACAGAAATTTCCCCGCCAAAATTTTACCTAAAAAAATCCATACATTTACATGCAAATTTTTTTGGGAAATCGATTTTGCTAAAACTTCGTTTATATACTAACTTGATGTCATAAAAAACGAAAAAAACATTTATTTTGTCCTAGGATGTATGGTTGAAATTCTATGGTTCTCTGAAAATACGCGAATTTTTAAATTTGGATGTATTATAGTAAAAATTTAGTCATATCTTGAGAAATATTAATCCCTCGTCAATATTAATGTGTTTAATGAATTTCTCAGCTCAAAATACCTATAAAATCACATATTATCATACCATGTTCCAACAAACATTTCACCGTCAAAATTTTACCTATAAAAATCCATACATTTACATGCAAAATTTTCGAACTTTTTTTGGAAAATCGATTTTGCTAAAACTTCGTTTATGTACTAATTTGATGTCATAAAAAAAGAAAAAAACATTTATTTTGTCCTAGGATATATGGTTGAACTTCTATGGCTCTCTGGAAATTCGCGAATTTTCAAATTTTTATGTATTTATTGTAAAAATTTAGTCATATCTTGAAAAATATTAATCCCTCGTCAATATCAATGTGTTTAATGAATTTCTCAGCTCAAATTACCTATAAAACCACATATTATCATACCATGTTCCCACAAAAATTTCTCCGTCAAAATTTTACCTAAAACAATCCATACAAAATTTTCGAACTTTTTTTGAGAAATCGATTTTGCTAAAACTTCGTTTATGTACTAATTTGATGTCATAAAAAACGAAAAAAACGTTTATTTTGTCCTAGGATGTATGCTTGAACTTCTATGGCTTTCTGAAAATTCGCGAATTTTCAAATTTTTATATATTTATTGTAAAAATGTAGTCATACCTTGAGAAATATTAGTCCTTCGTCAATATTAATATGTTTAATAAATTTCTCGGCTCAAAATACCTATAAAACCACATGTTCGACCAAAAATTTCTCCGTCAAAATTGTACCTAAAAAAATCCATACATTTAGACATGCAAAATTTTCAAACTTTTTTTGGGGAATCGATTTTGCTAAAACTTCGTTTATGTACTAAATTGATGTCATAAAAAACGATAAAAACGTTTATTTTGCCCTAGGGTATGTGGTTGAACTTCTGTGGCTCTCTGAAAAATTGCCAATTTCTAAATTTTTTTGTATTTATTGTAAAAATTTTTTCATATCTTGAGAAATATTGATCCCTCGTCAATATTAATGTGTTTAATGAATTTCTCGGCTCAAATTACCTATAAAACCACATATTATCACACCATGTTCCAACAAAAATTTGTCCGTCAAAATTTTACCTAAAAAAATCCATACATTTACATGCAAAATGTTTAAACTTTTTTTGGGAAATCGATTTTGCTAAAACTTCGTTTAAGTACTAATTTAATGTCATAAAAAACGAAAAAAACATTTATTTTGTCCTAGGATGTATGGTTGAAATTCTATGGCTCTCTGAAAATTCGCGAATTTTCAAATATTTACGCATTTATTGTAAAAATTTAGTCATATCTTGAGAAATATCATTCCCTTTTCAATATTAATGTGTTTAATGAGTTTCTCAGCTCAAAATACCTATAAAACCACATATTATCATACCATGTTCCAACAAAAATTTCTCCGTCAAAATTTTACCTAAAAAAATCCATACATTTACATGCAAAATTTTTGAACTGTTTTTGGAAAACCGATTTCGCTAAAACTTCTTTTAGTACTAATTTAAAGTCATAAAAAACGAAAAAAACATTTATTTTGCCCTAGGATGTATGGTTGACCTTCTATGGCTCTCTGAAAATGCGCGAATTTTCAAATTTTTATGTATTATTGTAAAAATGTAGTCATATCTTGAGAAATAATATTCCCTCGTCAATATTAATGTGTTTAATGAATTTTTCAGCTGAAAATACCTATAAAACCACATATTATCATACCATGCTCCAATAAAAATTTCTCTGTCAAAATTTAACCTAAAAAAATCCATACATCCACATGCAAAATTTTTGAACTTTTTTGGGAAATCGATTTTGCTAAAACTTCGTTTATGTACTAAATGTCATAAAAAACTATAAAAATGTTTATTTTGACCTAGGATTTATGGTTGATCTTCTATGGCTCTCTGAAAATTCGCGAATTTTCAAATTTTTTTGTATTTATTGTAAAAATTTAGTCATATCTTGAAAAATATTTATCCCTCGTCAATATTAATGTGTTTAATGTATTTCTTAGCTCAAATTACCTATAAAATCACATATTATCATACCATGTTCCAACAAAAATTTTTCCTTTAAAATTTTACCTAAAACAATCCATACATTTACATGAAAAATTTTCAAACTTTTTTTGGGAAATCGATTTTGCTAAAACTTCGTTTATGTACTAATTTAATGTCATAAAAAACGAAAAAAACATTTATTTTGTCCTAGGATGTATGGTTGAACTTCTATGGCTCTCTGGAAATTCGCGAATTTTCAAATTTTTATGTATTTATTGTAAAAATTTAGTCATATCTTGAGAAATATTAATCCCTCGTCAATATTAATGTGTTTAATGAAATTCCCAGCTCAAAATACCTATAAAACCACATATTATCATACCATGTTCCGACAAAAATTTCTCCGTCAAAATTTTACCTAAAAAATGCAAAATTTTCAAACTTTTTTTGGTAAATCGATTTTGCTAAAACTTGGTTTATGTACTAATTTGATGTCATAAAAAACGATAAAAACGTTTATTTTGTCTTAGGATGTATGGTTGAACTTCTATGGTTCTCTGAAAATTCGCGAATTTTTAAATTTTTATGTATTTATTGTAAAAATTTAGTCATATCTTGAGAAATATTATTCCCTCGTCAATATTAATGTGTTTAACGAATTTCTCAGCTCAAAATACCTATAAAACCACATATTATCATACCATGTTCCAACAAAAATTTCTCCATCAAAATTTTACCTAAAAAAATCCGCATTTACATGCAAAATTTTCGAACCTTTTTTTGGGAAATCAATTTTGCTAAAACTTCGTTTATGTACTAATTTGATGTCATAAAAAACGATAAAATCGTTTATTTTGACCTAGGGTATGTGGTTGAACTTCTATGGCTCTCTGAAAATTCGCGAATTTTCAAATTTTTTTATATTGATTGTAAAAATGTAGTCATACCTTGAGAAATATTAGTCCTTCGTCAATATTAATATGTTTAATGAATTTCTCAGCTCAAAATAGCTATAAAACCACATATTATCATACCATATTTCCACAAAAATTTCTCCGTCAAAATTTTACCTAAAAAAATCCATACATTTACATGCAAAATTTTCGAACTTTCTTTGGGAAATCGAATTTGCTAAATCTTCCTTTATGTACTAATTTGATGTCATAAAAAACGAAAAAAACATTTATTTTGTCCTAGGATGTATGGTTGAACTTCTATGGCTCTCTGAAAAATCACGAATTTTTAAATTTGTATGTATTTATTGTAAAAATTTAGTCATATCTTGAGAAATATTAATCCCTCGTCAATATTAATGTGTTTAATGAATTTCTCAGCTCAAAATACCTATAAAACCACATATTGTCATACCATGCTCCAATAAAAATTTCTCCGTCAAAATTTTACCTAAAAAAATCCATGCATTTAATGCAAAATTTTCAAACTTTTTTTGGGAAATCGAATTTGCTAAAACTACGTTTATGTATCAATTTATTGTCATAAAAAACGAAAAAAACATTTATTTTGTCCTAGGATGTATGGCTGAACTTCTATGGCTATCTGAAAATTCGCGAAATTTAGTTATATCTTGAGAAATACTAATCCCTCGTTAATTTTAATGTGTTTAATGAATTTCTTAGCTCAAAATACTTATAAAACCACATATTATCATACCATGTTCTAACAAAAATTTCTCTGTCAAAATTGTACCTAAAAAATCCGTTTATTTACATGCAAAATTTTAAAACTTTTTTTGGGCAGTCAATTTTGCTTAAATTTCGTTTATGCACTAATTTGATGTCTTAAAAAGCGATAAAACGTTTATTTTGTCCTAGGATATATGGTTGAACTTCTATGGCTATGGAGAAATCGCGAATTTCTAAATTTTTATGTAATTGTTCTAAAAATTTAGTCATATCTTGAGAAATATTAATCCCTCGTCAATATTAATGTATTTAATCAATTTCTCAGCTCAAATTACCTATAAAACCACATATTATCATAACATGTTCCAAAGAAATTTCTCCATCAAAATTTTGCCTAAAAAATCCATACATTTACATGCAAAATTTTCGAACTTTTTTTGGGAGATCGATTTTGCTAAAACTTCGTTTATGTACTAAGTTGATGTCATAAAAAACGAAAAAAACGTTTATTTTATCGTAAGATGTATGGTTGAACTTCTATGGCTCTCTGAAAATTCGCGAATTTTCAAATTTTTATATATTTATTGTAAAAATGTAGTCATACCTTGAGAAATATTAGTTATTATCTAAGTAAGGCAGACTTAGATGGTATTGGGGATCAGATTAAGGTGGAAATAGATAATACGATTTTGCCGGTGAAAGAAACTGTTCGGAATTTGGGTGTGACGTTTGATAGTGCGTTGAGACTCAGAGCGCATGTGTCTAAGAGTACTCAGAGGGCATTTGTTAAATTAAAGTTATTATTTCAAAATCGTCATTTTTTGTCGCAAACGACAAAAACTTTACTCTGTGACTCACTCGTTCTCTCTGTATTCAATCATGGTGATGTTATTTACGGTAATTGTCTTAATGCTATTGATAAACGTAGAATTCAGTATATGCAAAATTCTTGCCTAAGACTTATTTATGGAATAAGATAATATGAACATATATCACACAAACTGGTGGAAACCAACTGGTTGAGTATAGAGGAAAGGAGAGAGTTACACCTTGCTTGTTTTTTTCATAAAATTAGTACTCTTAAGTGCCCTTCGCATAGTTTTCAGAACTCATGTACATAATATTAATGTTAGGTTTAGAAGCAAAATAACTGCAACAGAACTGCAATTTTTGAGCGTAGTTTTTCCTACAATATTGCTAAACTCTATAATAATTTACCAGATAAGTTCAAGACACTTTCACTATCCACTTTCAGGAACAATTATAAATTATTTATTACTACTAAACGTAAAAATTGATGGAATCTCTTCTTGGGTCTATATGTAAGTTTGCATTTTTTTTAATTGCTAGCCGCCATATGTACCATATGTCTCTCATCTTTTTTTATTATATATATAAGACATTTATTATTATTATTACATTGTTTTTTATTCCATATATTTTTTATTACTTTGTATCAAAATTCAGAAATAAAGACATTTATTATTATTATTATTATATTTTACAATAAAAACTCGGACTCGCTATGAAACGTTAGTAATCCATTTATCACAAAATTTTTATAAAGAACAAAGTTTCATTTATTTTACACATTACTCGACATATAACAAAGAGACGACCACAACAACATACTGTGCAACTCGCTCTTTGGGGATATCACGTACACTGATTTAAATTTTATTATTTTTAAACAAAATAACCTATCATTGGAATAAAAGGGACGGGTGGAGCTTCCCTTAGTTATATTATGTCGTAGTACGCTTTATTTAACAGATCTATATTTTTTTGTCATTTATGGCAAGCCTATCTCGTAAATTTCTCTTTTCTTTTTATGTAATTTTGTTTTTAAAATTTTTCAAAATCGAAAGTGTGATTATTTTGTTGTGTTACAAAAAACAAAACAGTCACACTTTCGATTTTAACCAAAAAAAAAAATTTAAAAACGGAATTACATAAAAAGAAAAGGGAAATTTACGAGTCGATAGAAATAAAAAAAATAGGCATGCCATAAATGACAAAAAAGATATAGATCTGTTAAATAAAGTGTACTAGGACATAATATAACTAAGGTAAGCGCCACCCGTCCCTTCTATTCCAATGATTGGTTTTGTTTAAAAATAATAAAATTTAAATCAGTGTAGGTGATATCGCCAAAGAGCGAGTTGTGCAGTATGTTGTTGTGGTCGTCTTCTTTGTTATATGTCGAGTAGTTCATAAAATAAGTGAAATTTGTTCTTTATAAAAATTTTGCAATAATAATGGATTACTTACGTTTCATGGTGAGTCCAAAGAAATAAAGAGTTTTTATTGTATATATATATATATATATATATATATATATATATATATATATATATATATATATATATATATATATATATATATATATATATATATATATATTTTTTAAAATGACAATATATGTGACATAGGTAATACCTAAGTCACAAGTATTTTTTTTTTGGACCTATACCCAAGAAAATATAAATGTTAACAATATAAAAGGAGGGTCAAGAAACTCTTACCAATTATATATATATATATATATATATATATATATATATATATATATATATATATATATATATATATATATATATATATATATATATATATATATATATATATATATATATATATATATATATAAGCCAGGAATCGTTGTTTTGAAATCACAATGTAATTCAATGCCGGTCATATATATATATATATATATATATATATATATATATATATATTATATATTTGTGATTCAATTTTGTGCCTTTGCCCTACACGGGGCTCACTAGTCTATGGCGGCCTGATGAGCTCTAATAAGAGCGAAATCGAAACGAAAACGAAATGTAAAATGCTTTTCAATGGTACCATAGAAAGCTGTTTTTCGTGAAACTCTTCTGTGTTTATTAAAGGAAACAATAAATTAAAACACAATTGTGAAATTTTTTATAATTATTTAATTAAATGTTCAAAATGGTACTCTTTGTTTTGAAGACAATAATAAAGCCTTTGTTCAAATTCTTTGCGTACATTTGCAAATGTTTCTCTGGATATAGCACGGTATTCCTGAACTATCCTGTCCTTGAGTTGCTCTATTGACTCAGGTTGCGTTTTAAACACCAAAGATTTAAGTTGACCTAACAAAAAGAAATCAAGAGGTGTTAGGTCCGGGGATCTAGGTGGCCATTCAACAGGACCTCTTCTTCCAATGCACTGGTTGGGATAATTATCATCCAACCATTGCCTGACGGGAACTACATAATGAGGAGGTGCCCCATCCTGTTGAAAATGTAGTAAGCGCTCTTCTAATGCTAAATTTCCTTGTATGTCCCTCTTATTCTCTAATTCTAGCACTATTAGTGGTTCAATAGACCTCTGTAGCATTTCAGCATACATGTCGCCATTTAAATTTCCTTCTATAAATATTGGGCCGATAATTACGTCTCCCAATATACCAGCCCAAACATTAATTTTCTGGGGGTACTGGGTATGTCCTTCTCTAAATACGTGTGGGTTCTCGTCATTCCAGTAACGACAGTTTTGCTTATTAACATGTGCATTCAAATAACAGGTACATTCATCACTGAAACAAATATTTTTAACTAGTCGAGGTTCTGCCGTAATTCTATCTGTCATTATTTCACAAAACTGGATTCTTCTATCCGGGTCGCCGTCACCAAGTTCTTGCAGTATGCGCAGTTTATAGGAATGAAACTTATGAAATTTAAGTACCTTTCTTATTGTTTCACGAGATAAGCCAGTTCCTGCAGCTGCTTGACGAGTTGATAAAGTCGAATTAATTGCAAACTGCCCCAGAACTTCAATGTGCGCTGCTTCGTCAACTAGTCTCGGTTGATTTCTCTTTTTATTAGCGACAGAGCCAGTTTCTTCAAATTTGGCTACTAGTTGGCGAATATACTCCGGACTTACATTTTGACCTGGATGCCTTTCATTAAATTTTGGACTGTCCTTAAGAAACATTGATCCTGAGAATCATAAAT
Source organism: Kuschelorhynchus macadamiae (assembly GCA_030620095.1). Taxonomy (NCBI): domain Eukaryota; kingdom Metazoa; phylum Arthropoda; class Insecta; order Coleoptera; family Curculionidae; genus Kuschelorhynchus; species Kuschelorhynchus macadamiae. The sequence continues at coordinate 41,864 of JAUTXW010003612.1, forward strand.
GAAAACCATTTCTACGCGTTCAGCTGTGTTGTACACCATTATTTAAGATAAGTGCTGCTTTTCGTTTAAACTGAACCAAAAGTCAACTGTTAAAATATCAATACTAATAGTACAAGTTACTTTTAAAGTAAATATTGTGATAATAAAATGCGAATATTCATAAACAAATAAAATACCAGGCTTAAAATGTTTAGAATTCTTAAGAGACATGCCAGCATATCGGTACCAATCATTCTGAACATTTACTTAAATAAAAATAAAAATGTTCAAAACTGTGTTTTTATTTATTGTTTCCTTTAATAAATACAGAAGTATTTCAGGAAAAGTTGCTTTCTATGGTATCATTGAAAGGCATTTTTTAAGAGCTTTAAGATGATGTATCACTCGACCCCCCTTTATATTTAAGATTTTAGGGTGTATCTCACCCTGCCCAAGGGGTTACAGATAAGGGTCGAATAATACGCCTTTATTTGTTCCCTTTTCATTTCATAGAAAGTGTTTTGAGCGTTTTTTGATTAAGTTTTTCCTTCCTAAGATATGGCCATTTCAAGTTTTTAAATTGTCACCCTGTATATATATATATATATATATATATATATATATATATATATATATATATTTATGTATATGTATTTATCAGGCGCTATAAGGTCATCATGAGAAGAAAGTTCCAATACTCAGAGATTCAAAAAACATTAAATTCATTTCATTTCATTTCGACATTCGAAAAATAAGATAAAAAACACTTACCTACATCTCCAAAATATAGGATCGGCATTTTTCTTCAGTAATTGTCTTCCGCCTCTTGAATACATATCGTGTTTAGGAAAATGATTTTCACATCACAAAACGTTTATTTATCAAAGAATTTTCGCCCATTAAAAATATTTCTACATTGCTACAGTTTTGTACCCATTGACAAAGAATGTCGGGCCTCGTCACGGGGAATATAAAAAAGCTCACCAAAATATTTTTCCTTTTTTCTTTTATTGTTGCATCCAACATAAGCACACTCTATTTCTTTGGCAGACATAATTGCTTTAATTAACAGTTTCACAAGAATGAAACGAACTCCTGTTTCGTAGAGAACATTTACGAGTTTGACTCGAAACCGAGCAAAAAACAATAACCACTATGATGTAAACAATACAGATAACCGATTCGTACATCTCCGCCGACTATCTGATCTATCCGCTGTTTCGCTGTAAACGACTGGGAGCGCGCGGCGCCAAGCAAATATCGGACACCTTTCTCGGCGGCGACGATGTTGCCAGCTACATCTCGGACACCTTTTGTGCCACGAATTCGCCCATAAGGTTGCGCATCTTCCTTTTTCCTTCAATCAACGATGGAATGTAGCAATTTTGCTCCACGTCACCGAGCTTCTTTGGCAAATAGTTTTGAGTAGGTATCTAGACGAATGTTCAAATTATGACTGAACGTTGTTATAGATGCGCAGCTAATGTTTACTTCCACACGGTCTCCAGCCGAAAACAACCAGATGATACGGCATGATAGTGTTGGCTACAGAATCGATGTTTCGAATCAGTAATTCTAATCATTCAAATGAGTCTCTTGTTTAGACTCGCCAATTCACTTTCTTTGAATATAGGCAAAACCAATATTCTTACTTTTGACTTCACTTATGGCAATCTGATTCTACATATCAATGAATATAGGCAAAACCAATATTCCTACTTTTGACTTCACTTATGGCAATCTGATTCAGGGTGTTAAACTTTTCAGAATTTTTTTTTTTATAATATTTGGGATACCATTCTAGATATCTTCGTGAAGTTTGGTACACATTTTCTACGCATCAAGACACATTTTCTGGTGTACAGCATTTTTCTTTATTTCTATCAGTGGCGTCCGTACGGAATTTACATTGCATATTTTTGAAGAAAAAATGGTACGCCACTGACATTTTTTCCTTTGGATATTATTTGGACATTTTTATATAAAAAATTATTTTTTGCGTTTTTCTCATCAGATGTACCGTTTAAGTTAAGTTATTTAGCAAAATGTCGGAATTTTTTGGAGTTTTTTTAAGCAAAATTGGGTATGCATGAATTTATTTTAGAAAAATAATCAAGCTGTCTGCTTTCAAACACAGTTTTATTTTGTACTAATGTTAAATTTAATTAAAACTTATTAAAAAAAATGATTAAACATTGCAACTCACATAAAAACACAACGTCCTATGCAGAAGCGAGTAAATTTTTTTGGTTGAAAATGCCCGCCTTGCGATATAATACTCGCATTTATTCTACGCATCATTGAGCCTCTAATACGCTGAAATATGCCAGGATTATTTATTATAACATCATATGCTGCAATTATGCGATTTCTTCGATATCCTGGACTGTTGTAGTGTTACAATAATCCAAAGGATTTAAATCTGGGGATCGAGAGGGCCACAGATAAGGCCCACATCTTCCTATCCAGCGGTTTTCATAAGTAAGATTTAAATACCTTGGCATATTTAAGCTGAAGTGTGTTTGGGCACCATCATGCATGTAATACTGCATCTTCTAGTTCTTAGAGGTAAACGTTTTAGTAGAGGAGGCCATTCTTCTTGTATAAAATGAAATAATGACTCACCAGTTAATCTTAAAGATAGAAAATGTGACCCAATTAAATGTTTATCGACAATTCCTATCCAAACGTTAATGGAAAAGTGATATTGATGTCTAGATTCTGTTATTATGGAAAAGTGATATTGATGTCTAGATTCTGTTATTGAATGTAAATTATCTTCAGCCCATACATGCCTGTTATGAACATTTTGAATTGTATCTCTTGAGAAACTAGCTTCGTCCCAAAAGAGAATTTTTGAACAAAAAAAGGGATTATGGGTATTCATTCGTTGGAACCATTGGGAAAAATTCATTCTCGGTTCGAAATATCGCGGTAACAGCGCTTGAACCCTCTGTATATGGTAAGGATATCTGTTGTTCTTTTAATATCCTCCATACAGTTGATGCATCAGTATTTAATTCCACTGCAATTTTCCTGCTACTTGTCTCAGGTTGCGCTTCAATAATATTTAGCACAGTAACTTCTAATTCGGGTGTTCGAACTTCGCTGTATCGGCCAGTATCAACACTTCTTTTTTCAATAGTTCTAGATTCATGTAGCCTGGTAAACATGCAGTGATGCGGAGGTCTACGATTAGGATACGCTTGTGTATAAAAACGGCAAGCTTCCAAGGAATTTCCGTTTGCACGCCTGTACAGGGTGTCCGGATTTGGTTGCAAAAGCAGGGTATCTCGCTTATTTTTAAAGATAGAACCTTGCGGTTTTCACGAACCTAAGCCAATTTTTTGTGAAACTCATGAAGCCGCAAACAAAATTTTTATAGCCTTCTTCGTTTATGAGATACAGGGCGAAATAGAAAATTTTGCATTTTGGGTTATCCTTAACTTAACGCTGGATCAAGTGGCGTAGTCATATTTTTCATTTGAGTTGTTATTTTTTAGATATGACCTAAAGTTGTGTTTTTTTAAATGGGACACCCTGTATATTTGTCCAGAAATTGATTTGTTCTTTTAAAAGCTTCTCAAAAATATATAATAGTATGGGTCTATTTCAATAAACAACAACAAAAATCCTAATTTTTATAATTATCATCCCAAATTTTGCAGTAGGCCATGCAAAACAATGCTGCCTTTTATTTAAAGTCGTTAACAATATCTGCATCCTAATAATAAATCAAAATAAATATGTAATTAAATCTATTTATCAAAATATATATTGATAATTTCGCACCAAAAAAATACCACCTACCTAGATTTATGTAACACAAGAACAAAACAGTAATAAATTATTATGTAACAAGCCTTTCAGCAAAAATCAACTGTCGTATAAGAACTACAGTAACCAAGGAAATCAAAAGAAATGTTCAAACTGATTTCCATTTTGTTTTATGCATGCTTCGCACAATTTTCGTATTCGTTTTAGGGAATTAAGCAAAATAACGGGATGATTTTGTAAATAGCGAAAATTTTCTCTTATTGCATTTCCTAAATCTTGGACATTTTCATAGTGGTCTTTGAAAATTCAATTTTCCAGATATCCCCATAGAAAGAAATCTAAAATCGACAAATCTGGGGACCTAGGGGGCCATCTTATAGGCCCATTTGTTCCGATCCATTGATTGGTAAAATTATTGTCCAGAAATAATCTCGTCATTCCAGAATTGTGTGCAGGAGCACCATCCTGTTGAAAATAAATTTCGTTAATTTGCGCTAGAGGAACATCGTCAAGTAATTAAGGTATAGCTGCCTCTAAAATTTCTATATAGCGATTGGATGTTAGATTTCCCTCAAATATATAAAATTTTATGTGTTCCTAATATGAAGCAAGACACATTTAGACCAAACCTGCCCTGTCTTCTGGGAAATATTTGGCGTTGATTTTCCTGGGACCAGAATCTGCTATTGTGCCTATTGAGTATACCAGAATTACTGAAATGTGCTTCGTCTGACCATATAACCTTCCTTTCAAAATCTCTAACCATATCGCATCTTTCTCAAAACCAATTGCAGAAGACTACCCGACGCTCTGCATCCCCTGGCTGTAAGTGCTGCACGAGCCTAAATTTGTATGGGTGGTATTTGTGCTTTTTTAGAATTTCTTGAACTCTAGTTTTTGGAATCCCTATGCTCTTTTCACTGGCTCTACAAGAGTTTGTAGGGTAAACTTCTGCATTAGCCAAAACCGTAATTTCCTCAGCCTCCCGATTTTCTTTGTTATATGTTTTCGTACGAGGTTTGATAAATGATCCGTGATTAAGTAAATTCTTTTTTATCCGATAAAAAGTGGATATATTAGGTTGCCTCCTTTCTGGATATCTAAATAAAAATTAAGCAATAGTATTTCAACATACCTAAAAATTAACTATTTACCTGTTAAAATACATCTCAGAAGCCGCTTCAACATTTTCATTACTTAATATAAAACAAGCTAACATATCGTACGTTTCATAATGTTCGAAAGTTTGAGTTTCTTCCATAATAATACAAATATATTTTTACACAATAAATAAATACAAAAAACTAGCGCTATATTTTATATACGCGTACAAAATTGGGAAATGTCATTTGCTTTCAAGAAAACAAAAGAAAACGGCATCGTTTTGCATGGCCTACTGCAAAATTTGGGATGATAATTATAAAAATTAGGATTTTTGTTGTTTACGGCTTCATGAGTTTCTGATTTTTGATTAAATTAATCGTAAAATATTGTATTTGAACTAACTGAGCAATGTCAAATAAAGCAATATTAGAAACGCACTAAAAAGTGACAGCGGCCCACTAGATTTTTTTTCTAAAAAATTCGACACCTAATGATTTACTTTATTTTTTAATTTCAAATCGGTAAGTTCTATGAAAAAATACAAGAAGTAAAAAAATTTTAAATAAACCAAGCTATCCAAATTTATTTTTTTTCCAACTCGTTGCGTAAGTTTTTCTTTAAATTTAGTTAACAAGAATAATAGGGGTAGTCTAGTTCAACCCCTTCTAGTCCTTTTAAAAAACTGAAAATATGCAGATAGTGTTTTTTCATAGTAGTAATACTCCTATCAAATTTCATTATTTTGTCGCTTTTCCTTTTTAACATAAAAAATAAAAATATCTCCCTAATTCTAAGTCTAATCCCAAGAACCATGATTTCTTATCTCCTTAATTGTTGACTTTTGACCCAACGTTTATAACAAACTGCCCTTTATTTTGTACAAGGAATATAAAATTCAAATTCCCTATTCTGCTCACTAATTTTTTAGTCTGACAACATGATCATTCGTGCTTAGACAATTTTGCTTAACAAAACTCCAAAAATTCTGACATTTTGCTAAATAACTTTTAAAAGGTACATCTGACGAGAAAAACGCAAGAGGTAATTTTTATGTAAAAATGTCAAAATAATATCGCCACTGGTAGAAATTTAAAAACTGTACACCAGAAAATGTGTCTTGATGCGTGGAAAATGTGTACCAAATTTCATGAAGATATCTAGAATGGTATCCCAAATATTATAAAAAAGATGTAACCCTATATCTCAAAAATTATGACGTTTAGGACATATGTTCATATGAAGCTTTTTTCTTAAAATGAACTCAAGAATCACCCCCTTAAGTTTTTCGCATTTGTTTTGAAACACCCTGTATACTGTATATGCAAGTTAAATATAGGGAATACTGTACCACGATTTATTGAGAATAAAAATTGAACGGCCATTAGTTTGTTTATCTCGGAGAATATGTCTGGTCCATCGCCAACAGTTTCCAATTCATCATCAACACTAGACTCCGATCCCAAGACTTACTGTTATTAAGCGCTCATTTATTCATAAAGGTTTCAAAATTTATAATAAATTAAGCTTGATACTGAGATCTTTGGCGTACTTAAGATTCTGTAGAACGGTCAGAGATTTTAGTCAGAAAACCTTATTACAGTTTGGAGGAGTATTTCAATGACATTTTTAGGCTTATGTATCTCAATTTTATTAGCTATTTTAAGGTTTTGACTTTGTCATTTTAACATGTATATTACTTTTATTTTAATTTATTCAAACATTTAGACTAAGTATGCATTTATTACATTTTGTCAATGAGAACTTATAATTATTTTATAGTTCTTAGACAATAAAGCACATTTAAACTAAACTAACGTTGACAGAATTGTCTCCCTCCTGTTAATATATTTTATTTCACATTACACTAATTCATAACAAGGACACTACAATCCTGCAATGCCGAAGGCAAAATGAGCTATTTTAGTCAAACGACGTTGCTATTTCGCTCTTTTGAGAGCTCATCAGGCCTCTATATACTAGCGAGCCACGTGTAAGGCAAAGGCACAAAATGATATCACAGAAGTGTTAGGAGTCTACAATGTAATTCAATGCCGGTGGTCGTCGTATTAGCCAGTAGTTGTTTCTGTGATTCCATTCTGTCTCCCTTCTGGTTACGCCACTGAGTTTAAGTAATACCAAAGAGAGATTATACTACGAATAGATAGCTTGGCAAATAGAAAATAAAAGACCCCTTAATAGGATCCCAAGTTTGCCATTTATCTATAAACTTGGGCCTATCTCCCGCTGGTTAAATTCATTTATAGGCCGGTTTTAGGCAATTTTTTGTAAACTTCCTCATAATAAACCCTTTCTTTTTTCCAGGAAAGTGTAAGATAACACATTTTGCATATCCTCGTACAGGATATCCCATTTTCGGCACTTTTGCGGGGTATCTTTCATATTTCTAAATGCTTCTTTTTTGTGAAATTAAAGATGGCGCCAGCAGAATTTTCATAGCCCTTTTGGTTTTTGAGATACAGTTTAATGAAAATCCCCAAAAAGCTTCGGAATTATATTTACAAAGGTAGCGTATTTTGAGCACTATGGTTAGGATAATATCTTAGGACTCCTTGTTGTTCATATTAGATATCCCGAGAGCAAGCAGCCTTTTCGAGACATATTTGCCCGCATAAAATCAGATTGAGTAGAGCGCAGATCATTTATCCTGCCCCGTCCTGAAGGTTATGAAATAAACGTATTAAGTGATGTAGAAGCGACGCCTTCATCTTCTTACCCGCAAATTGAGAAAACAACTGGTGTATCCGAGTCTGACGCTCAAAAAATTTTTCAAAAATGTAAGTATAACCCATATAAATTCCACATAGTTCAACATTTACACCCCGGAGATACCGAGCGCCGAATGTTGTTTTGCCAATTCTGAGTAATTCATTTATTGTTTAGAATAGAGAGATGTATCAAATTCCATTAAAAAAACGCCTAGTTGCCATTAAAAAAATTACATTTTTATCATTTGTGCCTATTCCGACAACACTATAAATTTTTGCTCCATTTATTTTGCATAATAAATGGACCAACATAAGTCCTCCTCTTTTAACAAAGGAGTTCGCCTACATTAGGTCTTAAAACATTTTAAGTGATAATCACTTGAAAACGTTTGCTTTAATAAAAAAATTGCACTCTTCATTTATTGTTTGGACTAGTAAGATGTATCAAATTTTACTAAAAACGCCCAATTGTCTTTAAAAAAAATAAATAAGACATTGCTCCTAATACAAAATGCTTTTTTTAAGTTATCAAAGGCATTGTTTTTTTTTTAGTTATCAGTTATATATGGTCCATATGTGTATAATAATAGTTATTGTAATCTATTGACTTCTGAGAAATCTTGTTATGCTATTTTTACATTTTTTGAAATGTACTCTTTTCGACTTAAAAATGTCTGGTCACACTACGCAAGACAAATATGGTACCGATTTTTCCTGTTTTGAACTCCGTAGGTAGTTAAAGAAAACTCGATATGATAACTTAAAAAACAAGTTTTATTGACAATGCTTTTTCGAATATTATAAAAGGAAGTCTTAACAAATACTCCTATCCTAAAATCTGTACAGTCTAATATTAGGTTTAATGAATCTGGGAAATAAAATTCGTCAATCACAATTTAAATTTACCTACAAAAATATGTACAATATGACTGGAAGCTAGCTTGATAACATAGAAAATATCGTATCTTAACAAAAATTTTGAATAATACATCGGTTTATAACAAAAAATATGTGGCATATCCATATACAGGGTATTCCATTGAGGAGGAAAAATGGATTTTTTTTTACTTCCTCCGTATTTCTCAAGAAATTCAAAATAGCCAAGCGATGTTTTTTAGCTCAGAGAATTCGAAAATCATGACAAAAAACAAATGAATGAGAAACAAAAGACTTACGCCAAGGATGTTGTGGTTTTTAATAAGGGTACTATATATCTATCTTCAACTGTTTTTGATTTATTAATGTTTGAAAATTGACATTTTGCTTCTTTTAGCCGTCATAGCACCTGAACGGTTGGATCTAGAGCAAAATAACTTTCACATTCCTATCTTAGTTTTTGTTCAGCTATCTTATGATGCCAGTCAAACAAAAAGACGGAAATTATAGTAACATATTTTTTCAAAAATTATGTTCCTGGGATTAACATGTGTTTTCCCGATTTATTTTGACTCATAAATAAATAAAAACGTTAGTTTTCTACAGAAACTTTGCTTATGAGATCAGGACATCGACTTTACAAAATTTGGCCTGTTTCAAAATTAGTGAATTTACGTCTTTTCCCTTTACTTCATTCCAAGCTGAAAATATGAACGTACTGCAACTTCGGAAAACTTTCGGAACGCACTACTACTAATGTCAACCACTTAATAGTTTCAAGTCAGTGGCCTGTCATTTCACTGCAACTTAGCTCTTGTTTATTTTCAGTTACTACAGTCAATACACGTGCGTGCACAATAAAAATTGCCGCGTTCACCCGCCTGACCGCTCGTTGGCTACCGATCATCAAAGTAGCGCTCAAATAATAGCAGTGGTTTGAACGGTTTTTAGAGATTTCGAATGCAGCAAATATTTCTTGACCTTAACCTTGATGAGAATGAGAATATGGGACAACGGGAACAATGAAGGGCTGAAATTAAAAGAAACATGATAGTAAATTTGTTTGTATAATACATTCTGTATTTTGTGTTAAAAACAAAAGATTAAAAAAACCTGTTATTGCTCTGGTTTATTATTACATTGTATAATTATTGCTCATAATGTTTACATTACATGCCGCCATCTCGTTTGTTATGTCAGCTGATCGTTGCTCAGTTAAGTAGCGAAAATAAAATACGATACAAAACATGGCGTCCGCTCAACGACCCGCTATCAAAGTAACAAGATTAAATAGCTCGTTCAGGGTACCGCTCTCAGAGCGATCACTGAGCGATCAGGCGGGTGAACGCGGCCAATGTGTTTGCAAGCGTCCGGTAGACGCGTTTTGTTGTTTGTGGTGAATTTATTAAGACGAGAGGAAGAAAGTACTCTGTGAATGCATCAGTTAAAATGTGTGAGGCTTACAAAGCGTACTTCGGCATGCCTGTTGGGGATCAGGACAAACCGTGGGCACCTCATTACCCTTGCGAGAATTGCAAAAAAACTCTGGAAGGTAATATGTCATTGTAAAAATATTTTTCAATAAAATTAGATTTACAATTTTTTTGCAGGGTGGTTTAGAGGAGAAAAGAGAACCTTAAAATTTGCTGTTCCAAGGATTTGGCGGAAACCCACTGATCACTTACTCAACTGTTATTTTTGCATGGTAGATCCTTCCAAACGCCGAATGGTAAAAAAGAACCCGCTATTATATATCCAGATATTCCATCGTCTACAGCACCAATACCTCATTCTCCTGAGCTCCCTGTATCCAAACCTCCCCCGAGAATGCTATTCTCTTCAGAAGAAAGTAGCCAATCCGAAGACGACGAAGTTGAAGATCCTGAGTACAAGTTAGAAGCTGATTCCTAGGAAAGAAAGCCATACCATCCCAATCAAGAAGACCTGAACGATCTAATAAGAGACATTGGTCTTACCAAATCTAATGGCGAGCTTTTAACATCAAGGCTAAAACAATGGAACTTATTAGATGAAAATGTGCAGGTCGTAAGTCAAGGAAAGCGCCACCGATCTTTTGCCAGGTTTTTTACATGTCAAGAAAAGCTTTGCTTTTGTCATAATGTGACCGGTCTGTTCGAGGAAATTGGAATTCCCTGCAATCCGAACGAGTGGCGCGTCTTTATCGATAGCTCATCGAGAAGTCTCAAAGCTGTGTTACTGCATAATGGCAACAAGTATCCATCTCTTCCACTGGCACATTCCGTTCACCCTAAAAAGGATTATACCAGGGTCAAGATTTTGCTAGAAGTATTAAAGTATGAAGAATATGCTTGGGATGTTATTGGAGACTAAAATGGTGGGATTTTTAATGGGTCTCCAAAGAGGCTTCACCAAGTTTCCATGTTACCTGTGTCTCTGGGACAGCAAGGATACTAAAGCTCATTACTACAAAAAAGGTTGGACCCAACGGACGGAGTTCTCTGTGGGGAAACATAATGTCAAGTGGGAACCATTGGTGGACCCCAGAAAAGTGTTAATGCCACCACTGCACCTCAAATTGGGTCTTATGAAGCAATTTGTCAAAGCCTTAGACACAGAATTATCAGCATTTAAGTATTTACAAGGATTTTTTCCAAAGCTGAGGTAAAGGTTAAAGCTGGAGTTTTTGTCGGCCCGCAAATAAGAAAAATCATGAAGTGTCAGGCATTTCCCAAAATGCTTAATTCAACCGAAAAATTGGCTTGGAACAACTTTTTAGCCGTGGTAAGTGGTTTCTTGAGTAATCACAAAGACGAAAACTATGTACAGCTGGTTGAAAGTCCTATAGTGACATGGGATGTAGGATGTCCCTTAAGGTTCATATACTTGATAGTCACCTTGATAAATGAAAGGAGAATATGGGGGCGTACTCTGAGGAGCAAGGGGAGCGCTTCCACCAGGATATACTAGACTTTGAGCGTCGCTACCAAGGACAATATAACGAAAATATGATGGGAGACTATGTTTGGGGGCTCATACGTGAAAGTTATTTACAATATAGTCGAAAATCTAGAAAATCTATTCATTTTTAATCGTTTTGTTATTCGTATCAGGTATAAATAAATGAATATTTCCATACTTTCTTATTCTTTTTTTCACTTTTTAGGAACAAATATACAAAAATTACTGACTACACTACTTAAGTTTTAAAATGTCAATGTCCTGTCCACAAAAGCAAAGTTATGAATAAAAAAATACAGTTTTCATGGGGGTTTGGGCATAAATAACCAGGATAAAACATTGGTTTATCAGGAACAAAAAATGTGTAACATAGTGTTATTTTTCTACCTATTTAATTTAATATATTCACATGAAATGCAGGTGATGCAGGTGGTGATGAAAATATTTTCCGTTTTTTTGTTTGACTGGCATTATAAAATAGCTTATCAAAAACTAAGATAGAAATTTGTAAGTTATTTTGCTCTAGGTTCAACCGTTCAGATGCTATGATGACGGCTCAAATAAACAAAACAGTTGAAGATAGACATATAGTAAAATGTAATAATATATAGGGTGTTCCGTTTAAAAAACGCAACATTCTTGGCACACATCCTTGGCAACATCTTTTGTTTCTCATTCAATTGTTTTTTGTTACGATTTTTGAATTCTCCGAGCTAAAATACATCGATTGGCTATTTTGAATTTCTTGAAAAACACGGGGGAAGTCAAAAAAAATGTCCATCCTAATGGAAGACCCCGTACACAATGATATGCCGTAAAAATTTAAACATACGATTTACACCATAGTAGAAAAAAACTTTGATTTTTTAACAAAAGGATAATTTTAGCAAAATAAGCAAATTCTTCGTTTCAAATTTCCGAAAAAAACGACGCTGGTTTCAAACGTTTATGATTCTTAATAAAAACCTATGAAAAATACTTTTAACGGAATTTAATAAGTACCAAATTTTAAATGTTTGTATCTGATAGAATGGCTGCAACTGCAATTCAAATTGAAAATTTTGTTTTTTGTGCTAATTAGTAGCAAAAATTTAGTATAAAGCTTTTTTCTTGCAATACTAATCTATATTTGTCTTGGTCTCAAGTGTCCCACCCTTGAGGAGATACTAGATACGCCCCTGCGTGTGCCCACTTAGGTTTTCATTTTCTTTTTTTATGTCGAGCATTTGTTATTTTTATCTATTTATTATTTTATTATTTCTTATTTCTGAAAAATAAAAAACTTTGTCTGGTAAACTTAAAATAACTTTAAAAAATCTATATGAATGTTAAAGGGAAATTTTCCCAAAATTATATGGAAATTCTCATGGGAAAAATTTCCGGGAATTTTCAGCAAGTGGAAATTTCGCCCATCATCAAATATTTTTTATTTACAGACTTTTTTTTTCAAAATGACACTAAAAATTATTTAAAAAGAATTTGAATTACTTATTCATTAGTAATTAGTTTAAAAAAAAATCAAAATTTTCATAAAATGGGTTGTGTTTTAATTTTAAAGATTTTCTGTTACAATTAAGTATAGAGAAAACCGCGTATATACTAAAAAGGGAGACTAAATGATTCAAAGCTTATTTTTAAATACAAAAAAATGGTTACAATTAATATGTTCTTAAAATAAAATTAAATTTGTTTTATTTAAAATTAAAATTTGATAACGAAGAAATTTCTTTAATACAAATAATGTTGAAAACTTCCAGAGAAGATTTCCCAAAAATGCGAAAAGAATAAGAGGGTTAATGTGAACCCTTCAATGTCAAAAAAAGATTATTTAAACCCCTACCCGCTCCAAAAAGCGGCGCGCTTCTGCAAAAACAAATAGTTATATAAGATCACTATACAAGAAAGGCAAGTGTATTCTATACCATGTGATAAATAATTAAAACAATACAAAGAAGTGATAACTCAAGTACTTTAATGGAGATATAACCGAAGAAAATTATAGCCAGCAGTAGAAAGCTACTAATAACCAGCGATTCGGGACCGCAAGGGGAGCTTTTAGAAGGCATTTATTTCAATTTGAAGCAATTACATGAGAAGTTTATTCAGCAGCGTTGCCGGCTGCTTATATTACGCGTTGGTTTTGGATAGAAAAGTAAGTAAAGTGACTTTATTATAATCAGTTTTAGCTATGTTCGTTAAATACTCACAGGTTTAATAGTTGGTGTTTATTAAAAAGTAGGCTCAAAAGTACTAAAGTATATAAACATCAGTAGATCAATGTTTTCTAAATTAATGTATTCAGATTATTTAAAAAAATATATTAAATAACATTACTAAAACAGAAATAACAATAATGGTTTTCCTAATATATATATATTAATAAAAATGGTTTCTGATATTTACACGTGGCAAACTTGTAAAGAAACTAAAGAAGGTATCAGCTACCGAGCAATAGGTATAAAGTATTAGCCATAAATGAATTCAACAATCAACTGACAAAAAGATAATATAATAAAATGTAATATACTAATATTACAAAAGATACTCACTTTATATTTTATTATCTTTTGCCACAATACCGCAAATACCATATAAAGTAAAATAAATTTATAACTAGGTATATATAGACTATAGATAGGGTGTCCCCCAATGATTTTACAAGCAATATCTCCATAGAAAAAGTTATTTTGCTGTGATATATATACAGTTAGTATGTAGTTTTAGATATTTAGAAAGATATTTTTTCTTTGATTGTAAATATACCAAGTTTTGTATATCTATCTGGAAAAATAAGCGAGTAAATAGAGAAAGATCCTGTCGTAAGAAACAACGTGTTACCGAGAGAAATGCTTTCAACATTCTCAATTTTAAATTAATTCTTCAACACATTATTTCTTATGACTTATCCATTGCTTAAATGTTTTTTCCTACCGACGGCAAACAAAAATTTTATTTAAAATATGTAACTTTTGTAGAAAACGTTTTTTGATTGCTCTTTAAATATATACTCTAGGGGAGTGTCTTATGGCGTCGATTCCTCTATAAATCAACGCTTATGGTTCTTATGGCACGATTTTTGTTGATTCGTTCTGTAAAAATTTTAAATCAATATCTTTATTTTAAGTGGCTTGTAAATATCATTCTGAGATACCCTGTATAATTTATGGTTAGAATGAATCTACATAACTACTACTACTAACCTTCTTTCTTATTACCGTAATAAGATTTATCATATACAATAATACGGTATCCGAAAAGTGAGAAAACAATTTATTTGCTTTTCGTAATAATACGACAAAATGTTTTTGTAAACAATACAGATGTTAAACGTTATTTTTAAAATGCAATTTAGATAAATTACAATTTTAATAAAATCTTTAATGAATTTAATGAAAAACTCTTCATATCTCATAATATATAAAAAACAATATTTTTGGTATAATAATAATATTAGTTGTAATAATAAATACAAAATACTTATATACTAATACATATACACTATACAATGCTTTTCTTTAATATTTCCTCCTTTTATTTTTTGAACAGATCAAATTAGAGATTTGAAACTTGGTATGATATTTTGGAAATACTATGCCTTAGTGTCAAATTGACATTTGAAAATTTCCAGATGGCTGTCGTGCACAATTTTCAAACGAAAATTTAAATAGAAAGGGGGCCTTGTGATACCTTGTTACAATAACACAATATGCTCCGTCTAGTTCAGTAGTTTCCGAAATATTGGTAGTTTGAAAATCGAAACTTTTCGGTTTTGATGGGCGCAAGCAGATAAACAAAAGTAATTAAAATAATATTATTACCACTTTTTATATTAGTTTGTCATAGGCTACTATTTGATAGGGTAAACCCGGGTGAGATGGCCATACGGGAGAGATGGCCAACATCCAAAAAGTTGCCGGTGTAAACTTAATCAACCCTATGCGCAGGCTTCCTGTATCAGCCGCTCGCAAACATTAAAATGGTGGACATTGCCGGCATATTTTTGCTCAAATAATTCAGTATTTCGTCAAAATAGAAATTGTATACCACTACAAATTGCGCGTGTTAAATAGATTAAATTGTGATTTTGTTCTACATGGTACTGGAGGTAGTGTTTCACATCAGGTGAGTCCAAAATAAGTTAAAGTACATATCTAACCTCAGTTTTTGCGTCGTACTATTACTTTGCATGCGATACATATGGTGGCCATCTCTCCCGTACAATTGGGATAGATGGCCATCTTTTTTTTAAGGCGAAAGTGCAACATGGAAAGTAAATTTCCTCCAACTGAATAGCTGAAGCTCGGAGTCTGAAGCAGATATGGTGCTAGAAATTGATGACCAGGAAGATGACTATGATGAAAATGAATGCGTTGGTTGTCTCGAAAATTATTTTAAGACACAAAAGAAAGACGACTGGATACGATAGGTTAAGTGTTCACGTTGGCTACATGAGGATTGCACCAGTTTTACTAATCTCTGCATGAAATGTGGAAAAAAAATTAATAATAATAAATAGGAAGTTTTTTTCTTGTTTTCTTAACATCTTTTTTTAAACGACATTTTTATGTTATTTTCCTACTTGAATAAACATTGTTTTTGAGCTAAAATAATTCGTATTTTTATCACTAATATAATACAAGTATTTTCGTTATATCATTTTTTGGCTCATTTTTGAAATTTTGTATTGTTAATTTAATAAAAAAAATATTTGTTCAAAAATGTAATATTGGCCATCTCTACCGTAATGTAAAAAAAGGTATCTCACCCTTACATTACGGGACAGATGATCAGTTTACACGTATCTGTTCGGAAGGGCAGTTTTTCAAAACTTAGCAATATTCTAATCTCGTGTATTTTAAATCGATGAACAATTAGTTTTGGCTAGTTGTCATATAAATATTTAAGTCTCATTTCTTTCAAAATATATTAAATTATTTACTAAGGTGAGATGGCTCACCCGGGTTTACCCTAATACGATAATTTTCATTTTTAAATTTAATAAAAGAAAAAACATTTTTTGGTAAAAACTAAATATTTGACTCTCAAAAATAAAAAATATGTTATAACCAATCAGTTGAATATGCAAACTAAAATAGGAAAGTGTCTCAATGTATTTAGTTTAGCTGCTAGAGCCTTTCAAAATCGAAAAATTTCCATGTTAATATACATACTAGTTATCAGTGTGAGAAAATTAAAATACTTTTTAAACAAGGTATCACGAGACCCCCTCCTCTTTTTCATTTAATTTGTTCTTTTAAAATGGCGCCCAACCGCCATCTTGAAATTTTCAAATGTCAATTTTACACTAAAAATAATATGTACCCAATACTTTATACTATAAGTTTAAAATCTCTTGGTGGTGGACATAAAAAAACGCTGTATAAAATATGCATCTAAAAATGCGACTGTTCCTTACTAGGGAAGAAACTAATTAAAGAATAATAAAAATACAAACATCGTTTAATTACCTCTTATGTACAAATCAGGAAAGTCAAAAGATATCTTATTAAATCATTAATAAAAATAAAAGAAACATATTTACAAGAATTTAGCAATACAGAGCTTTTCTTTAATGTCCCTCCTAAGTTTTAAACGGATCAAATTATAGAGATTTAAAACTTGGTATGAAGTATTGAATACATAAATGCTGTTTTCGTTTGAATTTGACACTTGAAAATTTGGCGGATGATAACTTAGATACCCAGTTGTGTCCACTTTAATTCAGTACTTTCCGAAATATTGTCAATTGAAAATCAAAAATTTCCAATTTTGTTAGGCTCTAGAAGGTAAACTATTTATATTATTATGTCCTAACCTTACATTACATCTTTGAAACTATATTTACTTTTTTATTTTAATTGTCATAAGCTATTAATTGGCAATAAAATGGTTTTGATATTTGAATCTGAAAAATAGTTGTAGCAGATACAAATTATTAACATTTGACTTTTAAAAATCAAAAAGGTTTTATTACCAGTTAATTGCCTAGGACAACCTAAACAGGAATTTCTTTAGTTTAGCTACTAGAGTGTTTCAAAATAGGAAATATTCGATCCCAAACTGTCAATATTTCGGAACCTACCGAGTTAAAGTGGGCCTAAGTAGGTATCATTGTAAAGATAATTAAATGTCAATTTTACACTAAAACATAGTATTTATGCACCCAGTTCCTCATACCAACTTTCAAATCTCTAATTTGGTGTATTCAAAAAAATTAAGGGATGGGGTGCATAAAAGAAAAGCTCTGTATAAAAATCTAAATACACTTTAACGAATATATTTAGTAGCATCTATAAATACAAAACATCAAATAATAAAAGTTGCTTTCAGCAAGCAATATCGATATAAAACGCAATGTAGTATTAGAATAGCAATCGACACAAGTTTACCGGTGTTTTAATTTTTTTAATTTTTGATCATAATTTTTAGACGAGTATCTTGACCACTTACAAAATTTAAACAAATTTTTTATTACAAGATGTTCTATAAGGAATGTCTTGTGTTTATAGCAAGGGTTTGAATTATCGCCCAGCCAATGCTGCACTTTTATAAGAATTTGATTTTTTATTTTGGTCGGATTTCGGATTTATGATGTTCTAAATATTTACTGAATATTCTACATGAACGTTGA
Organism: Kuschelorhynchus macadamiae; assembly: GCA_030620095.1. Classification (NCBI taxonomy): domain Eukaryota; kingdom Metazoa; phylum Arthropoda; class Insecta; order Coleoptera; family Curculionidae; genus Kuschelorhynchus; species Kuschelorhynchus macadamiae. The sequence goes on from JAUTXW010003612.1 coordinate 59,897, forward strand.
ATTACATGTTCAACTCCCAGTGAAGGTACTACCAAAGCTATTCTGCCAAATTCATAATTTTTATTTAATAAAAATATCTGTTTTGAATCAGAGAGTATAGAATCGGAATCGGATTGAAGATTATTGCTGCAGTTACTGCAATTAAACTTATTGATTGTTTTCCTAACTAGATACCCAGCATAATCATTAACTACTATCACTACTAACTGGCGATGCAAATGCTGAGTTCTGATTATTCTGTTCCTCGTTGGAGGGCAGTAGCTGTGAACTATTATTACTATTTTTTATAGATTTCCGATTTTTAATAGGAAAAGTGATTTGGGTGTCTAGGTCCTCCTCACAGTTGGAAATATTGGAAAAATTTGTAATAGACTAAGTTCGGAACGCTAGTCTAAATAATTTTGCTGACGGATTCTTATTCCAACCCCCTCTTTGTCTAATTACAGAAAAAAAGTTTTCCAAAAAATCTTGATCCAAACGATTTGTTAAAAGAAAAAATTACCGTCCTTCTTTTCATCTTCAAAAAGCTCAAAAATACCATTTAATATTTGTACCATCCCGTCAAAACATGGTGGTCTACTACTTTTAAATGAGGAATGCCTGTTTTTTTTAGTAACCTTGATTAAAGACGAAAAAATATCCTTTCCATGTTTCAATATTTGCATTACAGGTAAATTTTCATCACAAAGGCCGCTATTAAAGGGATTCTTATTATATAAACGTTTACTATTTAATGCATCAAATAAGTTATTCAAATCTACAACAAATTCTGCGGTGTCCGTTCCTTCTATTTTATCAATTAAATTTGTTTGCATACAAGTTTTTATTGCTGTAGCCATTGTATTGGAAAATACCTGCAATGCTAGGCTGGATGACATTTTTTCAAAGCAGTTTGGGTTTATATGTTTTTCAGATATTTTTGGTAGTGTCCTCGCTGTTTTAGAGGCTCTGTCAATATTAAAAGTTTTCCTAATGATGTCAAAATTAAAGTTTTCCCACCCCATTTAAACAATCCCGAGAGAAAGTTATTACGGACGCTTTTGAAAAGATGAGGTACGTCAAAAACCGCAATTATTTTTTTTCTATTTGATTTAAAATATGGCTGTTCTTTGGTTACTGCCAACAATTTAAATGCCCCTCTATTATTGCTACCCTGATCACATACTATTACTTTTGGAATAAACTCCACTTTTTGAATTTCATCTGTACGAAAACTAACCCTGGCATCATAAAAGCAACAGCGCCTAATACCGATGTAGGACTTTGCACCGTACCGTCGACGAAGAGCACTCTGGTTATCGGTGCGAAGGAACCCGCATCACCCCTGTACCCTGTCGACTATTGATTAGTTGGCTATTTTTAGAAGTAGGCTCCGTCGTTTTGAACTTTGGTATAGGACGGCAGTATTAAATATACGTTTCTTTGTGATATACGTGTTTCATTTAAAATATCGTTTACAGTTCAGGTGTGGCGTAATTCACGTTTCGTTGAGACTTTTAGTTTATTTTTGTTGCTGTTGTTAATTTGAAGTGTGTGTGGTTGACTTTATTATTGGATTATTGTTCTGTTTATTTATTAGTGTAAATAGTGTATCAGTAGGGAGCATATACCGACTTTTTGTTTCGTACGAACATTATTGGACTATAAGAACAATGGGAAAACTTTCCCGTAGAGATTCTTCTTCGGAATCATCTAGCAGTGATTCTGACAGTGATTTCAAACGATGTCGGCATAGAAAGTCACGCAGACATAATTCACGAGATTCTAGAATACGTTCAAAATCACGTGATGACGTTGGTCGATCTGAGACTATCCAAAAGTCGAGAAAATCTCGTTCTGAAGTGCGCAAACCGTCGGAAACCACTGAAGAACGAATCCAACGGTTAGAAAGAATGATTGATAATTTGAGTAGACATAGTCAATCCTTGGAGAGCCGATCAGATGTACCAAGGCTGACAATAAGGAGTGATTGCATCCCAGAATTTTCGCCTGGAAATAACCAGTTAACTGCTCAACAGTGGTTGGTCAAAATTGATCAATTAAAAGAAATTAATCATTGGGATCAAATAACTACTATATACCACATGCAATCGAGGTTAGTTGGTATGGCCAAGACGTGGTACCACAGCCTTTCAAATTATAACTTGACGTGGGAAGAATGGAAAGAGCTAATCAAGCGTAGTTTTCCGGATCATACAGATTATGCTTCTATGCTTCAAACAATGCTAAATAGAAGAAAAATATCTACAGAAACAATGACCTCTTATTATTTTGAGAAAATGGAATTGCTTAGGCGCTGCAATATTTCTGGAAAACCAGCAGTTTCCTGCCTTATACACGGAATAGACGATTCCGTTGTCCAAAACAGTGCTCGAGCAGGACGATACCAGACTCCAGAGGCTCTATATGAAGAGTATTTATCAGCTCTAAACGTTAACGTATCACCAACTACAGTTGTGAGACCGAAGGAAAAAACATTAAAGCTAACCGAATCTGCGTCAGACTTGAGACAGAATATTAAGTGGAGAAGACATGGCAAGTTTGAAACAAAATGTTTCAACTGTGGACAGCGAGGCCATATCTCCACAAATTGCCCAAAGCCACGAAAAGAGTGCCGTAGGTGCAGACTATTGGGACATGAGGAGAGGAATTGTCCTAAGAAAACGTTCAATAAACCAGGTGAGTCTGAGCCTATTTTAAACATTGGTGGTTGTATAAGTAGTAATGATAACAACACATGCTATTTTATTGATTGCTCTATAAATGGACATATATTTCGAGGTTATGTAGACTCTGGTAGCAAAGCCATTACTTTACGTGAGGTAGACGCAATATCTTTGGGTTTGCCTTTCCAGTCTACACAAGTACGCCTGAACGGATATGCAGGGGGCTTTGTATCCGTTAAGCACAAAATTTTAGTCAATTTAAAAGTAGATTTGGCTGAGGCAAAAGTTGAAGCTCTTGTTGTACCTGATTCTGTGCAAAATGTCTCAATAATTGTGGGGCAACCGTTCATTAACTATCCGGGCATGACCATGATAGTACATGGAGGTCAAGTTAGACTTTTCAATTCTGGTCAAACCCCATTTTCCAAAATTGACAATCTTCCTCCTCGTAAAATCACTTTATGGGCAAAGGAGACTACAGTGATACCATCTAATCATATCGGTCATATTTCCTTGTCTTCTGACCAAGATGTCACAGAGGTATTTATTGATTTGCAACAAAGGCCATGGCCAAATCGATTTCATGTGATACCCCGTTGTGTTGTTGACCTATCAAAATGTCCCTTAGTTCCTATTTGTAATACCTCCGAAAATTCCGTCACATACACGAAAGGTCAAGTAGTTGCACGAGCTTTCCTGTGCAGTCCTGAAAGCGATTCTACTGAGTTGGATGTTTGTTCCATAAGTTAAGAGGCTTTGGAATATTTTTCTTTTGATAATGTGAACAAAGTATCTAGTTCCGATTTAGATTCTTACTCCAAAAAACAGCTTCTTGATTTACTTAATAAATATAGAGACTGCTTTGCCACGCAAATGTCCGAGCTGGGTAAAGCTAATGTAGCAAAAATCTCTATTGAATTAAACGATCAGACTCCCGTAACCTATCGTCCTTATCGTTTGGCATTCTCTGAGCGAGAGAAGGTCAGAGATATAGTACAGGAGCTACTTGATAACAATATAATTAGAGAATCATCATCCCCCTATGCTAGTCCTATCTTATTAGTCCGCAAGAAAAATGGTGAATCGCGCATGTGCGTGGACTATCGGGCCCTAAATTCTAAGACGATTAAGGACAAGTACCCATTGCCACGGATCGATGATCTACTAGACAGCCTTAAAGGTGCTCACTATTTTACTAGCCTAGACCTCGCTTCTGGCTACCACCAGGTTCCGGTTGCAGAAGATTCCATCAATAAAACGGCCTTCATAACACCCGACGGCCATTACGAGTACTTAACAATGCCATTTGGTCTCGTAAATGCGCCGGCAGTCTTTCAAAGAGCAATGCACAAAATTTTGGGTAATTTGAGATACACTACAGCTTTAGCCTACTTAGACGATATTTTGATTCCGTCAACGGACGTAGAAGGTGGGCTTAGAAACTTAGAAAACGTTCTAAAACTTTTACGTGAAGCCAAAATGACATTGCGCTTTGATAAATGTAGGTTTCTTCTTACGCAAATAAACTATCTCGGACATGAAATCTCTCATGGAGGAATTAAACCTGGATCAGAAAAGATAGAATGCGTACAAGCCTTCCCAACACCAACAGACGTACATTCGCTTCGACAATTTTTGGGCCTTGCCAGTTATTTCCGGAAGTACATAAGAGGATTTGCACAAATCGCAAAACCGTTGACAGATCTGACAAAGAAAAATTCAGTATTTGATTGGCAAACTGAGCAGCAGAATGCATTTGATCAGTTAAAAAAAGAGCTCACTAGTCGCCCTACCCTTGCCATTTATGACAGTAATGCTGCCACAGAAGTTCATACCGACGCCAGTAAGGTGGGAATAGGTGGAATATTACTCCAGAGACAGGAAAATGGTGAACTCAATCCCGTGCAGTACTTCAGCCGGGCTACAACAAAACAAGAACAAGTATACCACTCGTATGAATTGGAAACACTTGCTGTTGTCTGCAGCTTGAAAAAGTTTCGTGTGTACTTGATAGGAATAGAATTTAAGGTCATCACTGATTGCAACGCGCTCAGAACGACTTTGACCAAACGTGACCTGATTCCACGAATTGGCCGATGGTGGCTCACAACGCAGGAATTCAATTTTTCTATCGAATATAGAGCAGGATCAAAGATGAGCCATGTTGATGCACTGAGCAGAAATCCTGTAACTACTAGCTTGCCAGACGAAATAACCGAAGTTGATCTCCTTCATGTCAATATCTCCGAGTCTGACTGGATTTTGGCAGCCCAGCTGAATGACAAGAGTTGTAAGGAAATTCATGAAATTTTGTCACGTGAGCCAAAAGACGAACATGAAAAACGTGTTCATAACGAATATGTTCTAAAAAACAACAGGGTTTATCGGAAAACTACACAGGGCTTACGATGGATGGCACCTAAGTCAAGCAGAAGAAACTTATTAATGTATTATCACGACGCCGCGGGACATTTCGCTGTAGATAAAACCCTAGCAGCTGTAGCTAGATGGTACTGGTTTCCATCAATGCGTAATTACGTTAAAAACTATATAGCTGCATGTTTATGTTGTATGTATAACAAGAAACCTTCTGGAAAAGTTCCTGGGAATCTCCATAGTATTCAAAAGATAGATGTGCCAATGGACACGCTTCATCTAGACCATCTGGGACCCTTTGTGAAGAGTAAGCACGGCAATAGCTACTTGATTGTTGCCGTTGATGCATTCACCAAGTTTCTGTTTCTTAAGGCTGTCCCCAATACAAAAACCGCACCGGTTATTAAGTTTCTTCGTGAAATCTTTGAAAGTTGTGGAGTACCGCGTAGGTTGATTTGTGACCGAGGTACTGCATTCACAAGTCAAAGTTTTACTTCATATTGTCTAGAGTTGAATATTAAACGAGTACTCTGTGCAACGGCTACTCCACGAGCCAACGGGCAGGTGGAGCGAATGAATAGAGTCATCCTCTCAGCTCTTACTACCAGTGTAGATAACGATCAAAACTGGTATAGAGAGTTGAGTAAGGTGAGATGGGGAATTAATTCCACTGTGAGTTCGGTCACTGGAAAGACGCCATACGAGGAGTTTTTCGGGTACCAGCCAAGGGGACTTAATGACGCATTCTTGACGTCGGAAGTTTCCGAAAGTCAACCAGTTAATCACGTGGAAATACGTTCCGAAGTGGCTAACAAAATACACGAAAATCAGTTGACTCAAAAGAAGTATTACGATAGAAGGCATGCCAAAGAGAAAACGTTCTCCATAGGGCAACAGGTCCTAGTCCATAGAACAACGCGTTCAAACGATGGACAGAGCAAAAAGCTAGAACCACAATATATAGGGCCCTTCACTGTGACGGCAGTGTTAACGAACGATCGTTACGTGGTTGAAGATTTAAAGGGTGCAGAACGCTGCCAGAAACCCTATAAAGGGATATGTCCCTCTGATAAGCTTAAAGCTTTTCATACGACTGTGAGTTCCAGCGAATCAGACGATAGTAGAGTAACAAAGTATGTTTCACCATAAAAATCGAACATAACCTCAAACCTTAGAATGCCGCTCGTTTTCAGGGTGTTGGCTGGCGTAGTGTGTGACGTCACGTAAGCGCGCAGATGTGTTGTGTTGAACATGCGCATAGTGACTGGGGGGCGCCAAGCTGTTCGTAGGTGGTTTGTAGGGGGGCGCAGGCCCACTCCCGCGATGCCGCGCCCGGGGGCCCCGCACCCTGGGGCCCCGCGCCGCAGGCGCCTGCAACGCTGGATCCCCGCGTCCCCGCACTCTGGGGCCCCCGCGGCGCTGGCGTACGGGCACCTGCAACGCCGGATCTTTGGGGCGCGCGCGCGCCCCCTGGGTGAAGGGGTGATGGTTGTTGGTTGTAGATATTTTGTTTGAAGGATATGGGGGTGTGGATAAAAATAATTTTATGGTTTTTAGTTTTTATTAAAGATTAATGTACACTGGCTCTTATATATATGATGAATTAAATTAAGTATTAAAAGTATGCATGAAACAGAAATAAACCATAATAATGTTATAGCAGTATCATTATTCTCGGTGAAATTGGTTGTTGCCGTGCTGTTTTCGGTATAGGTTGTATTTTTTGGTTCGTGTAAAACTAGGAACATCCAATCAGATGTGTCTCCATATGATCTGTTATGGAAGATAAATCGTAGTTTATATTTGATTACATTTAGGTAAAAATTATTTGGAATCTGATACTGAAATAGATATCCATGATATGTTGTTGTGTGATTAAAAGTCAATCTGTTCCATTTGGAGGGCCAACTGTCATTTTTAAATCCATCATCGTCTATACAAATAAATCCTTCCTCAACACACGTGGGAACATTAAAGTAAATGGTGTTTTGTAGAAGGGCGCAAAAAATAATGAAGTTACTCGCTAGGAAAGCCATACTGAAATGAATATAGTTATATGGGGGGCAAACAGTTTTATCCCTACATAAGTGAACAAAGAAAGGTTTTTTTACATGATATTTCTAAATATTGATTGAATATAGAGAGTGGGGGAAACTTAGTTTTAAGTGTAATGAGGCACTCTACTTTGAGTAATAGTTGAATGGAAGTTGTGAAGTGCGGAAGGGTGCACTACCAGCTGAAAATATAAAAATATGAATTATTCCTGTAAAGTAAAAATTCAGTTAACCGACTATCGATTTGGTGAAGTGCATGAGCTGACGTCAAAATTGTTGAATTTAATTCCAAATAATGAAATTAGCATAACAGACGTGCCAACAACTGTTAAGTATTTGGATATCGATGGATATGGTGATTATCCTAAAGAGCTAGGACCGGCGATGTGTTTTATAAAGTATGGTCCAAATCAAAAATATGAGGCACATGCGATAGGTCCCGACGAAGACAAGATAAATATTCATTCTTATTATAATATGTATTATAATAGTGAAATTCGAATTAAATTTTGGTTTCCAAAAATTGGCGACTATGAATCCAGATGCCAAAATCCACATGTAATTAAGTTTAGCAAATTAAATGGAGCACGAAATTTGCCTAAGAAATATGTACATGTAGGGGATGATGTAGTGGGCTAAAAAACATTGAATAAATATAGGAGAATTTTGTTAAAAATTACTATTACAATAAATTATTAATATGTTAAGCGTGTTTTATTTTTATCGAAAACGTATGCAGTCATGCACTTGTGCATGTAATCAACACATGCAGGCTACCGCTATATCCGGATGCATTGGTTTGATAACAAATAAAAATAGACGCGGGTTTGCGATTTCCCACCGCGTGAAAAAATTCACTGCTATTTGCAATATTTGCGCATTGATATGGAAAACATTTAAATAATAAGTAATCCACAGCAGCTGAATTAGTGCTTCGTCTACGAGCGTTCAGACATCATCATATTCGCCCCTGCAGAACATCGCGCCGCAATTCTCTAAATGTAAGTATATTTATTCGCTTAAGTCAATTTTTTAGTTATTTTTTATTTTACGCCTTTTATTGAATTGATGGTACGTATTTTTTTATTTTCTTTTGATATGGATTTAAAACAAATAAACTCTGCTTGCCTTGCAGAAGTGGAGTTAGATGAGAGAAAACCTATCACGAAATTAAGAGAATTTCCAATCGATCAGCCCCAAAGGATTCTTAGCGCAAAAGCGGTGGTAAGCAGATTTGGGGCCTGCATCCTACTCGAGCTAGAGGAAAGCGTCGTCTTCCTGCCAAAAAGGGTGACCGAGGCATTTGAACCATATCTAGACAACTTCACTGAAGGGAAGTACGCTCTCATTTTCAAAGGGGAGAAGGACGTGGGGCAGCCTAATCCTCTTTTACAGTTTGAAATTATAGAATACAAGGAGTAGAAGAACAGTAAAAGCGAGAGAGAGAAGGTGAGTGTTTTAATTAATAAATCATTCAATAGCCAAAAATGATCAAAAAATTATTACTTTTTTCAAAAACAGCTTTTCTACTTTTTTACTTATCCAAATTCGATTGGCACTGTTTTAATTCACCATCATTTATATAGATCTGGTTAATTAAATTTGATATGTTGTTTTTTAAATTAAAATTTTTTTCTTTATGACTTGACAATAAAGATAAACCTAAAATATATATATATATATATATTTTTTTTTCTCACATAGGCAAAAATGATCAAAAAAAAAAACTATTTATTTGAATATGTTTAAAAAAGATGTTAATATTACCATTATTATTGCCACCTCCATAAATTTATTATTTTTGATAATTTAATAATAATATTATTTTTATTATTTTCAGAACACCTGTGTAACATAAAAAGAAATCAATTCCGTTTGTCTTGCAGAAGTGGAGTTAGATGAGAGAAAAACTATTACCAAATTAAAGGAATTTCCTATCAATCAACCTCAAAAGATTCTCAGCGCAAAAGCGGTGGTGAGCAGATTTGGGAACCTGTATCCTACTCGAGCTAGAAGAAAGCATCGTGTTCCTACCGAAAAGGGTGACGGAGACATTTGAACCATACCTAGACCACTTCACTGAAGGGGAAGTACGCTCTTATTTTTAAAGGGTAAGCTTCAAATTTATTTTCTTTTTACGTGTGGAAAAACCAAATAATAATAATTATAATAAGTGGAAGCTTCACTTTTTCTATATATATTTTTTTTATGTTCGTTAGAACCTTCTAAGTTTGAAATAAAATAAGCCAAAGTGAATTTTTGAAAATTTCAAAAAAAAAAAAATGTTTGCCGCAGATGTGATTAATAAATCAAATAATTTAGTTAGGACGTTTCATAAAATTAAAAATATTTATTTTGATAAAATATCATTAAGAGATGTAGAAATTTGGATAAAAAGAATTCAGAAAAAAATTATTTCTTGCAATAAAGTTTTACGTAAAGGGCCTTTGCATACTGGTACCAAACGGCGAATCCAAACAATTTTAGGACATCTTAAAACAATAAAAAAAAAACAATTCTAAACACACATGTGGGGTCGGGGGTCGGAGTAAAAAATATTAAAATTAAAAACAGAATCGTGTGGGAGAATGTAATTTCTTGTTTTGAAGGGAGGGTAAGAACTGGTGTTATAATTAATTTGTTGCACAAAGATGTAAATGAATTTTTAAATGATTGTTTTATTTTATTTAAAAAAAAAATTAAGAAAATATTAAAAACAATTCCGATACTGAAAGTAAATGCAACCTTTTGTGGGGAATTTATTAAAAAATCTGAGCACACAACTGTTAGCGATATAAAATATTTTAATACTAAAAATGCAATAATTGATGTGAGTATAGATTTACAAAGTTGGTTTTTTGAAAATGTTTGTGATATAATCCTAAACAAATTATCTGAATTTCAAGAACGTGATTCTGGGTTTGCTTTACATAGAATAATTAATTTGGAAATAAATATTAATAAACTAGAAATGGGTAATGGCTCGTCTTATATTAGGCTGCCGCAATACATTTTGAAGAAAAAAGCTTGCATTAATGTAAAAAATAATGATCAGGCATGTTTTTACTGGTCTATTATAAGCGCTCTTTTCCCTGCTCATACTAATCAAGAACACCCTTCTTCATATCCATATTACAAAGCAGTTTTAATTACGGAGAATTTACAATCGCCAATGACATTAAACGGAATAACAAAATTCGAGAAAGTCAACCAGATTTCAATTAACGTATACGCTTTGGAACTGGATAATAAAGCAGGCTATGTCGTGGTTCCAGCTCGGTTAACTAAAGAAAAATTACTTAGGCATGTTAATTTGCTACTAATTCAAGACAAATATTACCCAAAATTAAATGATTATGAAGCTTTACCTGCAGATTTGCAAATTAATGCCTCTGAAATCAAATACCATTATTGTTGGATTAAAAACCTTTCTGCTCTCGTTTCTGCACAGCTTAATAAAAATACCAGAAAAAAGTATATTTGTGATAGGTGCCTAAATTATTTTTCTTCTCAAGAACGATTAAATGAACATGAGTCATTATGTGCAAAATTAAATGCATACAAAATGTCCTTTCCTAAGTACGAATTTGTTCAGTTTAAAAATTACACTTATAAACAAAGAAACCCTTTTATAATTTATGCAGATTTTGAAAGTATGCTAAAACCAATTTACTCTGAAATAAGCAAAAATATGAGAAAATATCAAAAGCATATAGCATACAGTGCTGGATTTTATCTTAAATGTTCATATGATGATTCATTTTCACATTTTAAAAGTTATCGAGGAAGGGACTGCATGAAGTGGTTTGTTAATGAAATGCTAAACTTGTCTGATATAATTCATTCAAAAATAAAAACAATTAATCCAATGACAGAAAAGCCTAAACTATGTTATGCGAAACAGTGTCATATATGTGAAAAATCGTTTAAAGTAAATGACGAAATAGTAAGAGATCATGATCATTTTACATCTCTTTTCAGGGGGTTTGCTCATAAAGATTGTAATCTAAATTTTAAGAAATTGTTTGTAATACCTGTGGTTTTCCATAACTTATCTGGATATGATAGTCATTTTATAGTTAAACATCTTGCTATGGAAGGTAATGTTAGTGTTCTCCCTTGTAACAAAGAAAAATTTATTTCTTTTACTCATTTTGTTAGTAAAAATAATATTAAATTTAGGTATATTGATTCATTAAGGTTTATGGGAGAATCATTGGATAATTTAATGGCTACCATGGAAACAGATGATTTTAAAATATTAAGATCTGAATTTTTTTATTTAGATGAAGAAAAATTTAAGTTATTAACGCGAAAGGGGGTCTTCTGTTACGATTATATTGATGATTTGAAAAAAATGGATGAAACATCTCTTCCCTCCATTCAGAATTTTCATAATAAATTAGAGGGTATAGATATTAACAAAGAACAATATTTACATGCTCAAAACATTTGGAATAAATTTAATATTCAAAATCTGGGGGAATATTCGGACTTGTATTTAAAAACAGACATATTAGGACTGGCTGATATTTTTGAAAAATTTAGAAACAGCTGTATGGCATCACATGTGTTAGATCCGGCATGGTATCATACTATGCCCCAATATACCTGGGATTGCATGCAAAAATATACAGGGTGCAAGTTGCAGCTGTTGCGTGATATTGATCAAATTATGTTTATAGAAGAAGGAATACGTGGCGGCATTTCTACATGCATTAATCGTTATTCAGAATCAAATAATAAATATATGGAGAATTATGATCCTAACAAACCTTCTAAATATCTTCTTTATCTTGACGTTAATAATCTCTATGGTAGGGCGATGACCGAACCTTTACCTCATAAAAATTTTGAGTGGGTAGATGATTTTAAAAATTTTGATGTTATGTTAATTCCAGATGATTCATCCATTGGGTACATATTACAAGTAGATTTAATATATCCTAACAATATTCATGATTTGCATAAGGATTTTCCATTTTGCTCTGAACATCGAATACCTCCACATTCTAAATTATCAAAACTGATGACAACTCTATATAATAAAGAAAAATATATTTTACATTATCGCACGTTAAAACAAGCACTAACGAATGGGTTGGTTTTAAAGAAAATACATAAAGTAATGAAGTTTGAACAGTCGTGTTGGCTTAAGCCTTATATCGAATTAAATAATCGTTTACGAACTAATGCTACAACCACATTTGAAAAAAATTTATTTAAATTATACAATAACGCGGTATTTGGAAAAACTATGGAAAATATAAGAAAACACAGGATAATAAAATTTGTTAAGTCATGGGGAGGTCGTTATGGGGCTAAAAATCTAATAGCTAGCCACAGATTTCTAAATCGAACAGTTCTTGATGATAATCTAATGATTATCGAATTAAAGAAAACTGAATTAATATTTAACAAACCTTTATATATCGGAATGGCAATTCTAGATATTTCAAAATTATTTATGTACAGCTTCCACTATGAGTACATGTTACCTAAAATGGGCATTGAACGTTGCAAGCTTATGTATACAGATACAGATAGTTTTATTTACGAACTTAAATGTAATGACGTCTATGAAGAAGTTATAAAATCTGATTTAAATAAATTTGATACATCAGAATATTCCATTAATAATCCTTATAATATTCCATTAGTTAATAAAAAGATTCTGGGTCTCATGAAAGATGAGACTTGTGGTAAAATTATTACTCATTTCGTTGGTTTAAGATCAAAAATGTATAGTTTTAAAATTCAAAATGAACAAAAAGTAGTTAAGAGAGCGAAGGGAACAAAATATAACATTGTGTCTAATAAATTAACTTTTAACGATTATTTAAATTGTTTGAAAAAAATTTACACAAATTTTATCGTAACTCAACGTTCAATTCGTTCCTTCAACCATGAAGTTTTTAGCATAGAGCAGACAAAAATCGCTTTAAGTTCTCAAGATGACAAAAGACATTCCTTACCACACACTTTTGATACTCTCCCCTTCGGGCACTATAGCCTCAATGATGAATAAAAAGTAATTCAATTAATGTCTATTTTCTTTCTTTTATAGATGAAATCACTAAAAGACCTTTGCATAAAATCGATTTGTGAAAGGATAACGAATGCTGCAGATTTTTTAACAGAATCCCCATTACCATGGACTCTAACCATAGAAATTTTTAAAAAGTTTCCTAAATATAAATGGGAATATATAAATAGAATAGCTTTAAATGATCAATCACGATATCTAAAATGTTTAGAATTTGTACATTGTCAAAAAACTATGTCACCTTCAGTGAGAAATGCAGTGCTCGCAACAAATGATTGGGGGAAAAATTTTGAGGAAGAAGATAAATACTGCTTGTGGGTAAATTATTATATTATAAAGAAATATAATTTATTTGTTTGTAAATCATGTCATGATACTATTAAAAATTTTCGAAAATATTTTAATAAACATATAAAAACGATTAGGGATCATTATCATTACACCTGTGATACCGAAGAACTGGTAAGCGAGGTTTATCAAAATCGGCTTTATTGGTGTCAAAGTTGTTACAGTGAAGTATTATTCGAAATATTTGATGAAGAGAGTTGTAATTTAAGACTTCACTCAACATCAGACCTCACAAAAAAAAATCGTTTTATAGGTCATTATGATAGCGATTCGGATATTGATCATTTTCAATTAGAATAAAACTATAAATTAATATATAGGTGAAGCTTACCGCTTATTATTTTTTTAAGTTTGTTTATATAAAAAAATTCATTTTTGTAATTTATATTTGTAACTATTGTTCTTCTCTCTCTCTCCTTGTATGTAAATGATAGATTACGTTAATTTATATCATTAATATTGTATTTTAGTTAAGTTTATTTATCAAATATGCCATTTATGTAATGCAAATATTTGCTTTTACAATTCTCTCTCTCTCTCTTGTATCCATTTGTAATTTAAGGTCAGTAATAAATAAAATTCTTAAATGATATTTTTGTATGTTTTATTTCCTATTTTTAATTATTAGTCTTATAACTAGTAAAATATTGCTTCAAGCAAAAAAAAAATTATATTGAATCAGTCTGCATCTGCGCCTGCACCTGCGTTTTTTGTTTTATTTTTCTGTTGTTTTTTCTACATGTAGTTAATCTCAATACATATTTATCTTTTTGTTCTTGAAGTAGTTCTTCTCGCTCCAAACACGCATTTAGGTTATCAAAAACAGCTTTTCTACTCTTTCTTTCTTTATCCAAATTCGACTGGCACTGTTTTAATTCACCATCATTTATATAGATCTGATTAATTAAATTTGATATGTTGTTTTTTAATTCAAAAATTTCATCTTTATGATCTGATAATAAAGATAAGCCTAAAATATTTTTTTCCTCACATTTTTGTTTTTGCTTTGTAATTGACAGTAATGCCGATTCTAGCTCAATATTTTCTCGTTTTGTTAAAACCAGACTTGTATAATTTACAGAATTAGTTAAGTTTGTGGTAATATTTTCGAATTCAATTATTTTTCCCATTAGAGTGTCTGTCATCTGCATTTCATTTTCATATAAATCCATATAATAGTCAACTTGTTTTGCACACTCTGTATACAAAGTTAAACTTGTATTATATAAAATTTCATAATCTTCCGGTAGAAAAGAAACATCATGTTTACACTGGTTAATATTTGTTGTACTGGGAATCACAAAGGTTATATGACTAACTAAAGCTAGCAAAATGTAATATTTACAAAACATTGCGCAATATAACCTATATTAAGTAAGGAAAGGTGCTACTCCAATGGGGTACTTATGTAGAATAAATAAAAACTAAATATTGTTTTATTATATAGCTTTTATTCAATATGATTTAATATGGTGTCTCTATAAAAATACATATATTCATTCAGAGCCTTAATTAATAATATATTTTTATTACATGCTCTATATAATAACTTAAACATTTCTTCTAATTTTGAGAATGAGTCACTGGAATCATTCCAGGAATTTATAACATTTATTACATTATTGTAAAATGTACTAAAATCCAAACTTTCCAGTAAAGTTAGTTGCTGAGACAACAAATTTAAATTAGCGTGTATAATTTGGAGAATGTCTTCTTCACATAGATAGAAACTAACACCCAGTTTCGAAACTTCAAGCACCTTCACGTCACCATCTTCGTACGTCATTTGTGTCACTTTAACAAAATCACCACACGTAAAAGCCACACAATCTGAGGTTATTGATGGATTATTGAAAAAGTCACAAATTTTTTCTTGAAAGAGGTTTATTAACATATTCCATTCACTACTGTTAAAGGATATTTTAGATGGATTATGAGGTTTAGAGAAAATAATCGCTGCACTAAACATTCTGGCAGGACTTAGACCACACCCAATTTGAAATCCTCCCAACAGGTACGTTGTATGTAATAAGTAATGCTGTTCCGTATAAGCTGCAATTTCGAATTCCATTAGCCATTTATCTAACTGTTGATTATAATTCTCGATTGTGAAGTGTGTATTAGAGTCACAACTACCACTTTCCTCGTGCATGATTGTAATGTGTGTACCCCAGTGTACTTTACTCACAATACTAATATTACTAATGGTGACATCACCCTTTATGTTCACAACTTAGCTACACATGCGCATACTTTAACAATCTACAGATATCATGGGGATGAGGAGGAGGAAAATAGTGAATATGAGTTCACATAATGTGTTTATCGTCAATCCAACTGTTATGTGTTTTATCAAACCCTAACCATTTTACATACATTCTATTTCCTTTCTTCCGTAATACCTCCTCAATCAGATAAACTTCTGGCTGTTTAGTAGGCTGCAATTCATGTTCATAAAATCCTCCCTTAATGGGACGTCCCTGCATGTCTTCCAACAAATATGTAGTTGGACTTGTAATATTAATTTTTACTATTTTAAAAAGCTCAGTTGTCCAATTTGGAATATATCCCTTTTGAAATACATGTTTAAGTTTGCTTATTCGTACTATTTCACCCATTTTAAATTTTGGTTTAGAAAAAACCTTGATATTTCCATAAACAGTACTTAACAAGATCCTCTCATTCTTTTTGTTAACATATTTAGGTTTCATGCCAATAGTACTATGTTTCGTATCGTTATATGTATCTGTAACTTGTTCCAACAAGTTTATCCACTTATGATTACCATTTAATGTAAATAATTTAAATAATTTTTCCTTAATAGTGCGGATAACTCGTTCTGCAATTGAGGCTTTTAACTTACTAAATGTGCTGTAGTGATGTATTCCATTTTTTTCCATTAATTTCTGAAAGTGTGTATTGTAGTATTCCTTTCCGTGATCTGAAACTAGTTTTTTTGGAACTCTATTTGAGCGTTTAAATATTGTCGCCATGGCTTTGGTAACATCTTGAGCGGACTTTGATTTTATAGGTTCTGTCCATAGATATTTTGAAAAACAATCGATTACAACCAAAATATACTTATATCCTTTATTTTCCTTTGAATATCGGTCAAATTGTGCAAGGTCAGTGGCAAAAGTATCATCTAAACCGTATTGTATAAATCTCCTTCGCCTAAATTTAGATATAGCTGGTCTATGTAATTCTTTTACTACTTGTACTCTAGCTTCAGTAATTTTAGGTTTGGGTGACATATGTTTGCGCATTTTTGCTTTCATTTACGTTGTTTGTTATGTGCGATATCAAACTATAATGATCTTCTAATCATTAGACTCATGTTTTATTGACTATATTTTACCCAAAAATTTCCTTTTCAAGTATCTCTACAGAACTTTTTAACTCGAATAGCTTAGAGTCTATATCTCCTTTATTTTTACGAAGCTGTGCCATCACTGAATCAACAGCCAATCCTACCCCTGAGTCAACATAATTCTTATTTGGTTTTGTATTTTCTAAATCCTTTATAGCTTTATTAAGCTGTGATATCGTTGATTCAACATGATTCATATTTATATTTGTATTTATTGAATTTGATAATGTAGATAATTTAGAATCTAAATCTTGTATAGCTTTATTAAGCTGTGATATCGCTGATTCAACATAATTCTTATCTGAATGAAGTTTATTTGCTATGGACTCCTCAATATATTTCTTGTTTGATGCATCTAGCTGTTTTACTAAAGAATCAACATAATCTTTGTTTGCTGCATCTCTCATCTGTAAGGGTTTTTTAATATTACGTAATAATCTATTTTCGAAATCATAGTTATCATCACTGGTTATAATAAATGGGAAACTTGGACTTGGATGAATAATTTCAACCTGTTTTCTTTGCGGGTTCAGCGAACGACCAAACTTATTCATGGTAAAACTACTTCTGAGTGTAAAAATGCTCTTTAACCTAATTTATAAAAATTCGATTACTCCAAGCTCTCTTAATTCATCAAGAATACTCATGATTTCATTCAAATGATTTCTATTTCCAGCTTCTTGAGAGGCATCCAGTTTTGCTAATCTCTCTGTCAGTTCGTTTACATCATCATAATATACATACTCCTTAGGTCTCTTATTATAGCTTAATAATGCAGATCCGGACTTAGCACGCTGTTTATTCAATTTTGATCCTACAGATTTCGATGAGACCAAATGCTGAACATGCTGTTTATATTTTTTTGAGTTGGTTCCTTTTATTTGAGATGATTCATCATAATTTCTCCTGTGGACATTTGTTTGCTTTAATATCTGTTGATATTGATCTTCGTCATGTCGCACAGGATATAACGGATCTTTTAAAAATAGTAATTCGTATAATCCTCTGGTACCCCTGTAGGTAATGTCTCCTATTTTAATATCACCATTTGATAGAAAATTAATTTTCTGTGTACCCATTTTCCAGGAATCGGTAACCTGATCATGAGTTAAACCATAAGTATGATCAATCTTATCAGGTCTAGAGTAATACATATCTATATACTCACGTGCTATCTGTGGATACTGATCCAGATAGTCCATGTAAATATGTGATCGGTCCCTAATAGATTGTTCAAGGTCATCTTGTTCTTGTATCGGTTTATTATCAATAAAGACAGCATTACTTTCATCATTACTTTGTTGCTTTTCCACATTCGATTCCGCTACTAAATCTGTTGGTTGAAATTCTACTTTATTATAATAAGATTTTCTGGGCTTAATATCAACATCCTCATGTTTCACCTTTTTATCCTCCTTCTCCTCCTCCTCCTCCTTCACTTCGCTCTTAATATGCTTTATATTTGCATTTGTATTCTCTGCTATTTTTGTTAATGGAACTTTTATAGGAGTGAAAATTCTATTAATGGCATCATCTTCTTCACTACGCTCCAACTTTAGTGATAAGTATTTTTTTCTAATAGTGTTTGCTGCGTCAAAAATGTTTCGTTTAATGGCTTTATCCGTTTTGCTTAGAGTTGGGGCCATGACCATCAGATAGAATGGAAATATATAAATTTGTTCAATTTGATGTGTTCCCATTAATAGCACATCATAAACTAATCAAACTCGGTAATTTAGGGAATTATATAGGTATTAAATTTGCTTCTAAATCTACCCTTATTTATATGATCATCTTTCATAATAACTAAAAATCCATATTTCTCCTTCCAACATTCAGAACAAATATTTTTAAAAGTTTCTAATGTCATATCTGTGTTAACATGATCACTATAAATATGTTTGAGGTTCGTATCGTCCTGCCTAAATAGTATAATCATATTGGAATTATCTCGAATTAATTGTTTCGGAATTTTAGAATATGTTTGACAAAGATAAAAAGAGTCTATATTATTATGCCTTCCCATGCAAAAATAGTTTCTTATTTTGTCTTGCTTGTCACATGCGACATCATCAAATATGAAAATGGAGTCTGGTTTAGCTTCTTCGGGATCCATAACCATGCTATTATCATTAAATGTATAATATTTCATACCAGATATTCGATTTATCACCTTCTCTAAAAATTTGTACTTTTCCTGATGTAGTGATTTAGAATAAATATATATGTTTCGAAATCTTAAACCGTTTAAATCAACTAAAAGGCTCAACATTACATTGCTTTTACCTGAATTGCTGGGACCACAAATGATTGCTCTAATAGTGTTTGGCAGAAGCTCACTATGACGTTTTTTTAGTGTTTTATGTTCACTTATATCAAAATTATTAACTTTAATATTAAGCGGATGCTTTTCAACCCGCATCTTATTATTTTTATTTAAGGGGTGTTTATACTAGGAATGCCTCATTATCAATGAGTACTTTGAGGGGCAAAGGTCTCTTAAATAGCACAATCAATAAATTACCATTTGAACTTCATTTACCTGGTTATTCGTACTGTGGTCCTGGAACTAAACTTAAAGAAAGGTTAGCACGGGGCGATTTACCAAAAAACAAGTTGGATAGTTACTGTAAGCAGCACGACATAGAATATTCCAAGCATCAAAATTTAGATAGTCGACATCAAGCAGATAAAGTTTTACAGGAAAGAGCTTGGGAAAGAGTCTTATCTAAGGACACCAGTTTGGGTGAAAAAAGTGCAGCTTGGATTGTAACCACCACTATGAAAGCCAAGCGTAAACTTGGTATGGGGCTTGTAGCTAATAAACAGACAAGAAGACGAAATTTAAAGAGAAGAAAAAAAGTACGTAGCAATGGTAAAACCAAGAGAAAATTAAAATCCACGCATACGTTTAATTCTGGTATTGTTAGTAATATTAAAAAACAGTTAAAATGCTGCAAGGGTGGATCACTGAAAGATAATATTAAGCTGGCCGTCAAAGCCGCTCGGATATCTATGAAAAATATTGGCGGCAAAAAAAGAATTAGGCTACCTAGAGTAATCAGAGTACCTAAAATTGGAGGTATTCTTCCTCTTATTCCCATATTTGCAGGCTTAAGTGCATTGGGAGCTCTAAGTGGTGGAGCTTCTGCGATATATAAGGCTGTAAATGAGGCAAAAGCAGCAACGGAGAAGCTGCATGAGTCAAAACGACATAATGAAACTATGGAGGCTATTGCATTAGGAAACAAAAATGGAAAAGGTTTGTATCTGAAACCATACAAAACTGGATATGGTCTTTATTTGAAAAAAATGTCAAAAAACTCCCCATAAAGCTACCCAATCGCCCGCTTACCGATAGAGATATTGAAAAGTATGCTAAACAGTTGAATATACCTCATTTTAGGGGAGTGTTTATGAGGAATAATTTGCCGAAAGCCCCTAAGAAAAATGAATTTGGGGTTATTAATTTAGACAGAAATGATGGTTGTGGTACGCATTGGGTAGCTTATAAGAAATCTGGTAAAAATGTCGTTTATTTTGATAGTTTTGGAAACCTAAATCCTCCGATAGAAGCTGTTAGATATTTTAAGAAATGTAAAATACTCTTTAACTACGATCAGTATCAGACATATACCACTTTTAATTGTGGACATTTTGTATTATCATTTCTTTATAATAAAAGACTATAAAATAATTAATTTGTTTAATTTATATCAGTCATGTCTCAGACATTCACATTAAAAGGTCGTTCTAGTTGTTTGAGTGTTGATATTAATCCTCCGATCGAACTCGATACTAAATATAGTTATTCACTAGCCCTTATTTCACTTAGTACATGGAATTCCATTCCAAACATAGAACCTGGGTGTAACAAATTTTATTATATTAAGAACAACGAAAAAAAGGTTTTGGAAATCCCCACAGGATCTTACGAAGTTACCGATATAGAAAATTTTCTTATAAACGAATTGACTGACAAAAATAAACACGTTACAAATATTACTTTAAAGCCCAACAACAATACACTGAAGTGTGAATTAAAGTGCATCTACGATATAGATTTTAAGCCAAACGATAGTATTGGGAATATATTGGGATTTTCACGGAAACTGCTAAAAGCTAATATTCAACATAAATCTGATATTTCTGTGAATATAATTAAAGTAATTACTATCCGAATAGAGTGTAACATAATATCAGGATCTTATTATACAAATAATCCATCACATACATTATACGAATTCTCACCAACTGTCGACCCTGGATATAGTATAATTGTTGAACCTCGAAACTTAATTTACCTCCCAGTAAATAAACAAAGTATCAATAACATTACGATAAATATTTTGGATCAGGATTCCAGACCCATTAATTTTAGAGGGGAAGAAATTATCATAAGATTGGAACTGAAAAAGAATGGTTTTGGTTTTTAATCATCATGCTGGACAACACAATGAAAATTATATATTCGGCGACAAACGTAATCTGAATTCAGTATATAATCAGTCAGTGACACAGTCGCTCACACAGCAAAATATCTTCCTTCTGCAATCACTTTCTCATAAATATGGCTATCGTGTCAGAAAAGTTACAGATATTTCGCCCGGTCAACATGGATGAATCTATTGTACGAGAGGAGTGGCACACGTATCACCCATTCACAAAATCATTCAATTATAACGATGAAATAGAAATAGTTATTAACCAACAAGATGTTTTTATGGATATAAGTCAAGCTCAACTTTATATAGAAGCAAATATTTCTGAAGAAAAAACTGCAGGAAAAACAGGAAGCTGTTCACTTACAAATAATGTTGGCACCTTCTTATTTGAATCAGTGACATACGAACTAAATGGCAAGGAAATAGAAAAAGTTCGAGATCCAGGTCTTACCACTACCGCTAAGAGTCTCTTGTGCCTCAACAGCCTTGAGAGCAAAACCCTTAACACTGCAGGTTGGAGCTGGCCTTCAACAGAACAGTTACCGACTTTCGTTAAACAAAGCGGGGACTTTAATTTGCTGATACCATTGCATTTCCTATTCGGAATATTTTCTGATTATAAGAACCTAGTTATGGGCAAGCAAAAAATTAAATTGGTTCGCGCTCGAAACGATGAAAATTGTTATGTCAACGCAACCGGAGATAAAAAAGCCTCTATATCAATTTCTTCTATTGAATTAAAAGTTAAACACGTTTATCCCAACGATATCTATAAATTGAAATTATTGGAAGAAATTTCAAAGAACAGTCCTATACACATGCCCTTCAGAAGTTGGGAAATTCACGAATTGCCTGCTCTAAGAACAACCAAGAGAGATATTTGGACGGTAAAATCTATGACTGAAAGAGCTCGATACATCATCGTATTTTTCCAAAAAGATCGCAAAGACAATCCAAACAAAGATTGTACATACTTCGATAATTTGAATATTACTGATGTTCGACTTTATCTTAACTCTGAGGTTTATCCATATGAGTCTTTAAATATAAATTTTGGTAACAAACAGTTTGCAGAAATCTACAGGATGTACACAGAATTTCAAAACTCATATGTAGGCAAAACGAACAGCGAACCATTATTAAACTTCAAAGATTTTACAGACAGAACGTTATTTGTTATCGACTGTTCCAAGCAAAATGAATCACTTAAGAGTAGCGTAGTTGATGTTAAGCTTGAGTTTCAAAGTTCAGAAAATTTCTCCAATGATACACGTGCTTACTGCATCATCGTGCACGATCGGGTTTTGGAATATTTACCATTAACTGGAACTGTAAGAACTCTAATATAATGCAAGAACTCTAATAAAATCAGTAGTAATCAAGCAGCCATTAGAATCATCACACCGGTTTAATAATGAAGTTTATAGTGTTAGATGCTCAAGGTTATTTTACACCTGATTTTGAGGTTAAGGAATTAGCTATATTCGATGGAAATCACATGAAATGTTGGCTGTTTAGACCAAAGACTCCATATTGGTTGTTAACCAAGGCTGTCAAGCGGAACGTAAAATACATTTTTTATAATATTCATGGAATACACTATAATTCAGGCAATACGGACTATAAGCATCTTAATCATATAATACTACAAGAACTTGCTGGTGTGGACACCGTTTACGTTAAAGGCCACGTCAAAGAAGACTTTCTTATTAAATTTTTCTCCAACATGAAATTAGAACACCACCCCAATGTTATTAATTTAGAAGTTTCATCACCATCATCATCATCATCAGATGTACCGAAACTAGAACAGGAACTTAGTTCCTGTAAACACCATAAATTAAGCTTATGTTCATGTAGTATTAATAACGCTTACCTTTTACATAATTATATTTTATCTACGAGTAATAAGCTTTAATAAATACTATCAAAATTACTGTGTATTTTTCTACATACTATCCTTTATGACCCCCACGCATATTATTAACAATATAGACGGAGTAAACAGTCAGACAGACAGGAAGCAAAGAACACCCTGTATACGTACTACAACCAACTAATATACTGATGACAGATGACAGATATGACAGGTGACAGCTGTCTACCTGTCATACCTCTCTGTCTTACCTGTCACACCTGTCACGCATCAGTATATCACCCCTTCAACCAGGGGGCGCGCGCGCGCCCCAAAGATCCGGCGTTGCAGGTGC
This sequence comes from Kuschelorhynchus macadamiae, assembly GCA_030620095.1. Classification (NCBI taxonomy): domain Eukaryota; kingdom Metazoa; phylum Arthropoda; class Insecta; order Coleoptera; family Curculionidae; genus Kuschelorhynchus; species Kuschelorhynchus macadamiae. Next base: position 83,412 of record JAUTXW010003612.1, read on the forward strand.
CCGTACGCCAGCGCCGCGGGGGCCCCAGAGTGCGGGGACGCGGGGATCCAGCGTTGCAGGCGCCTGCGGCGCGGGGCCCCAGCGTGCGGGGCCCCCGGGGCGCGGCATCGCGGGAGTGGGCCTGCGCCCCCCTACAAACCACCTACGAACAGCTTGGCGCCCCCCAGTCACTATGCGCATGTTCAACACAACACATCTGCGCGCTTACGTGACGTCACACACTACGCCAGCCAACACCCTGAAAACGAGCGGCATTCTAAGGTTTGAGGTTATGTTCGATTTTTATGGTGAAACATACTTTGTTACTCTACTGACGATGATGCTGAAAACTCACATACATAGAGACTGTCGTCATTGTATCTAATTATGTTTTTTTTTTGTCTTTTCAGAATAACGGTCTTCACGAGGGCGCGAAGTGACGTCAGGAATGGCCGAACTGTACGAAAACTAACCCTGGCATCATAAAAGCAACAGAGCCTAATACCGATGTAGGACTTTGCACCGTACCGTCGACGAAGAGCACTCTGGTTATCGGTGCGAAGGAACCCGCATCACCCCTGTACCCTGTCGACTATTGATTAGTTGGCTATTTTTAGAAGTAGGCTCCGTCGTTTTGAACTTTGATATAGGACGGCAGTATTAAATATACGTTTCTTTGTGATATACGTGTTTCATTTAAAATATCGTTTACACATCTGTAATATAAAGAACAAGTTCTTTCAATTTCTTGAGAAAAAAATAGACATTGGACATTTTCCGGTTATTATATAACCCTCCTAATGAAAAAACTAAAACATGTGTAGCCTGCTTTGCCGTTCATTCCAGTGGTCCAAAGCCTTCAGTTAAATCCATTTTTTTATTGTATTCTAAACTCTGCTTTATAGTTATTTTCCATTTTTATTTAAGCATGTATTAAAATATTATTAGTGTTTTAAATTTAGGTTATTGCTTCCGGCATTCTACTTAGTTATTATTAGCAGCTTGCTAAAATTATTGGTAGGAAGAAATATTTTTCGTTTCCGTGTTTATTTAAAATTAAAAATAGACAAAACCATTGGAGCAATTATAAAATACAACCCATTTACTTATCACCTATAAAATGTCAATGATAAAAAAACGATATTTTAAACTGTTTTTTGGTTTTTTTTTAAACCCTGTCTCATAAAAACAACGGATTTTCGGACCTATGTTTAGAAGAACTTTTGTGTAAAAAAAAACACCGTGTAAATTAGCTATAATTTGTATACCTAATATTACTTTCAATTTATTAAAAGCTTGCATATATTTCTTTCTGTACGAAAATTAAAAATAATTTTAACACATACCACAATTAATAATCCATTTTTTACAAGCATTCTCGTCTTTGAACGGAAATCAGAGGCGACGCGAATGAGGTGATACCGCCCTCGGCTCTCGATGGATGCAAACTCTAAAAAACCTGCTTCCATTTCGTTACCGAAAAGCTTAACATTGGAATAACTTTCTCCTGCTGACTATAATTATATTCGGCCTCGTCTCATAAATAAATAATATGTAGTACCTCCGCCTCTGGCTAATACGTCACAACTTGAAAGCTATGTAAAAAAACAAAACCCTTACTTCACCCATGCCCAATCTGCTATCAATACCTTCAGTCTTCGTTTTTGTGCTGATACGTACGCATCATCGCGAGCATCGGAATCGGTAGTGTACAAATTTAAAATTTTTTAGTGATTTTTCTTTTGAAAATCATGCCCAATAGATCGAGAAAACGGAAAAGAAGTGATAGTGGTTCGGAGGATGCACCTGATATTTATAAAATACTTCAAAGATTTGAAAAACGCCTAATTAACCTTCAGGAAGAACGACGCCATCGTAGTCGTAAAATTAGTGATAGTGCCGTCAGTTCCAGTAGCGAACATGACAGCGAGAGTGAAAGAGAAAGAGAATATTCTCGTCCCGGTCTCGCTAAAAGAAGACGGGATGTAATAAATTCCGAGGCGTTTAGTTCAGAGTAGTCATGGTTGGAACAGCGATTTTATAATAACAGGTACAACCTGTTCCAGTTGCAAAAGATATCTGTTCCAAGAAACCTGCTTCAGTTCCAAACTGTTCCAAAATGTAAAATTAATGCCGTTGTCGTGCTGCTCTCTCTGTGACCGTGATCCCTGTTTCAGTAGCAGTTAGAGCCTTCCACGAATTGTTGCGTTGCCGTGTTGTCGTTACCGCGGCGCATTATGTAATATGTATAAGCATGAATTAAAAAATTAAGAAAGATTGATTTGATGATTGTGTTACTTAACTAAAAAAATAAATAAATTCTTGGAAGTGTTTTTAAATTGTTATTATATTTATACTTATATTACGTCTGGCAGGACTGCCAGCACAGATCTTTTTTGTTATAAAAATGTCCTATCACCTATAACTCTTATTGTTTACATTAAAAAATAATTGATAAACAAAAAGTTTAAATGCCGACAAAGGCAGTAATGGCACCGAATTAATACCTAGATCTACTTGGTGACCTGGCAACATCGCGTCCCGTTCCCAATTATTTCTCAGTGTTGGTGATTCCCATAGTCGTCCGGTGATTCCCCTACACATCAATCATCATAACCTAACTTTTGTTTTACCGGTCAAAGTAGATATTTGATTTGTTTCCTTGAAAAATATTTAATTTTATAATGAGTTCGTTAATTAAAAGTTTATCAACGCGAAATAAAAGCAGTCCGGTATGGAACTTTTTTACAGTCGTCGATAAAACAAACGCTAAATGTAATATGTGTCAGTTGCAGATGTCATATAAATCTTCAATTACAAACCTAAAAAAACATATAGAAAGAAAGCATCCAAGTGTTAAAATTCCACAGAAAAGTGCATGTTTAAGGGAAAGTGTTGAAGTTGAAATTGACAGTGATGAGGATGGTTTGGAGCAGCCCATTGGCAGTGTTAGTAGTGTTTCTTCTGATGTAACCGGGAGCGAAGCTGAGCAGCCCGCTAGAGAGCGACCTAAATTTTTTATTCAAGAAAGAATGACAGCTTTTTCTAATAAAAAGTTAGCTCCGAGGGCAAAGAAATCGATCTATTCAGATCTTTTATTGCTATTCACTTTGGACTTTCAACCATTTAGCATTGTACATGACGAAGGTTTTAAAAGATTTGTACATACTTTAAATCCATCTTACGAACTTCCCAATAGGCAAACGATTTCGAAAACTTTAATTCCAGCGTTATATGAGAGCTCTTTAAATAACGCTAAAGAAGCAGCCAGACATATTATAAACGTCTGCATTACTACGGACTGCAGGACGTCTGCAAATAATGACAGCTTCATGGCAATTACAGGTCATTTTATTGACGCAACATTACAGATGCGCTCTATTCTGCTGGACTGTGATGTTTTTGAAGACAGCCATACGGGAATAAATTTATCTAAAAAGTTACTGGATGTTGCGAAAAGTTGGGGTTTGGAGAAAAAGATAATTCTGGCAGTATCCGACAATGCTTCAAACATTAAAAATGCCATTGCACGAATAGAATGGAAACATTTTGGGTGTTTTGCACACACTCTCAATTTGACGGTGCAGGATGCTATAAAGCTGACACATAATATTTTAGAAAAAGTCAAATCTATTGTAGCACATTTTAAAAGAAGTTCTAAGGCTACGAAAATACTTATGGACACTCAAAAGAAAAATGGCATTGATGTTCCTCTAAAATTAATCCAAGACGTCGTCACACGATGTAACTCAACGTACCATATGATACAAAGATTTGTTCGACTAGAAGAAAGTCTCCGTTCAACGATGGGGTTCCTGGATGCTTCGTTACCCTCAATTTCGACAGAAGAGTGGGCCATACTCAAAGAACTCTGCCAAATCCTAGAACCATTTGCTGATGCTACAAATTGTGCCAGTGGTGAAAACTACATGTCAGCTTCACTAGTGATAGTGTTAACTAGAGGACTACTTAACGTATGTGAGAATTTGTCTACTGCAAATTTTAGTCAACTAAGCCAAGATGTTTTAGACTGCTTAGTAAACGGTCTTCGAACAAGATTAGGCAATGTGGAATATAGTAACACGCTAGCTGTTTCCACATTCCTAGATCCAAGGTTTAAAACGTTTCCGTTTAAACATAATGATGCTGCTGAAAAATTTAAAAAAACCATAATTAGCGCTGTCGCCGACATTATTGCTGCCCAAAGTGAAAGTCGTGAGTCACAGCATTTTGAGCCTGTGCCTAGTACATCAGCGGATAGCAGCGATAACTTTGTTCCAGCGCAAGAAGTAACCGACCAAGTTAAAGTGAAATATTCCTTGTGGGACTCTCTAGATAAAAGTGTTTCACAATTTAAGCCGAAACATACTGCCAGTTCAAGAGCTATAATTGAAGTACAAAGGTATTTGGAAGATGAAGTTCTCAGTCGAGATAAAAATCCTTTGGAGTGGTGGAGAAGTAATGAACATAATTACCCGTATTTGTGCCGTCTAGTACGTTCTAGGTGTTGTGCTCTGGCTACGTCTGTGCCGTGTGAACGGTTGATTTCTAAAGCGGGAATTATTTTAAACGATCGCTGAAGAAGACTTAGTGCCAACAAATTAAAACAATTGTTATTTATAAACGTTAATCATTCGTTTCAAGTTTAAATGTTTCGATATTTTGTAATTACTTATAATACTTTTTTATTGTTCGTCGGTACTCTTATTTGAGCAAACGAACCAAAATACTAAAATAATACATTTTAGTCTATCTCCGTTATTTTTTTGATTTGTTGTTTAATTTACGTTTGAAATATCTATTAATGTTTTTTTATGATAACTAGTTGAAAAGTGTTATTTTTATATTTTATTATTAGATACAAGAACGGTTTTTTATTTCAGTAATATCTAGGAATGTAAGTTTTTATTTTATATATTTTAAATAAACCTTTGTTTTTGTTTTATGACAGTATTTTTTATTTATTTATAATAAACATTTAGTTTGGTTACATTTTTAATTAAATATATTAAACATCGGCAACGCCGCGCAAACCGCCACCCGTTCTACTCACAAACACACACATCGCCACGCCTACCAGTTTTTTTTACTCGCTGTTTCCAATCTGTTCCACATAAAAATCCGTTTTGAGTTTAAATAAAACAGTTCTTGTTGCTCTCGTCACAGTCGACACTTGTGTGGCTGTCGCAATGTTTTGGAACAGCTGGAACAGGATAGCATATGAACCAATACCTGTTCCAAACAAAAACCTGTTTCGAAAATAACAGATCCTGTTCCAAAGCATCATCACTAGTTCAGAGGATGGAAGAGCGGTACAAAGTACGCCACCGTTGCAAGCGCCCGCGCCCGAGCTGTTTGCGCAACAACAGCGGCCATCAGCTGATCGTGACCGTAATGTTATCGATCGCCATGACCCTGAACAGGATGAAGATGAAGTTAGAATAATAGCCCCGGCTGACCCGGCGATAGAGGACAGGAATGTTCAAACAAATAGTAAGTACCTACATATGAAATTAAATATTACATTTAAGGAAAGGTGATCTTTCAAAAATTACTTGTTCGTGATAACATAACATGTTTATAAGTCAGTTTTGTAATAATAGACAGGAAGGTACTAAGACTTACCACTGGATATTAACAAACCTTAATCATGGATGCCATTCAATCATTATCTGTTTGTGATAACAGATGACCAATCGGTTTGTGATAACAGATAGTGTCAAATTAATATTTTTAATGCCTGTTCGTGATAACAGAGAGCTTATCCATTGGTGATAATGGATAGTGCATTGCAGTTACCATAATGATATTAAAATTTTCCCTTTGTGATAAGGAATTTATATTTAATCTGGTTTAGTGAAGCTTGAAATATTCTTGCAACTGGTTTTTTCTCTTGCAGATGAAACAAGACACCTACAGAAGGACATTTTGTCAATTTTAGGAGAAGAAAGTACTGCTAAACACACATTTGGTAAACCAATCCATGCAGATGTAGCATCTCGATGGGAGAATATATTGACCAAGGGCCTTGAGGAGGAAACTAAAAGTGCCTTGATCACTAAGTATTTTCCCCCGGAAAATTGCCCAAGTATTAGTCCACCAACAATAAACCCAGAGGTGAAAATTGCAGTTTCAGAAAAGTATCATTCGGAGAGATGACAGGTTAACACACATTCAACAACAAATTGCATCAAGCTTATCCGCTGTAGGACAAGCGTTAACCATGATGCTAGAAAATCAGGAGGGGGAAACAAGAAACAAAGAACTGGAAAAATCAGGACAACAGTTAAGACCAAAAAAGCGCCCCAGTCAATCTTCTACAGTCCAGTCGAATCTGGGAAACTTCAGGAGTCTATTTCCCCAGAGGTCAGCGGGAACCAGGAGAAATGGACCATTCCTTCAGCAGGCTCCCATCAGAAAGTCGCTTCATACATCAACATACAAGAAGACACCGTTGAAGAGAGGTCAGACCTACCATTTTTAGAGCAGCCAGTACGACAGGAGGCATCATCGTCGTTCATAATTCAACAGGTTAGTAAACCATATGGACGATTAAGATTTTTTTCTCAAAGGTGGATTGATTTATCAATACACAGGACAGTGGTGTCCTATATAGAAGGTCTTTCTATTCCGTTTATCGCCAAACCAAAACAAAGTGTTATACCTAAGGAAAATCAGTGGTCTAAGAAAGAGTTTTTAGTGCTAAAAAATTTAATAGGTGACCTATTAGAGAAAGGCGCAATTTCAGCCGTTGATCAATGTAAAGATCAATTTATATCATTTTTTTTGTTCCAAAACCAGATGGATCTCACAGATTGATTTTAAATTTAAAAAAAAAAATCTCTGTAGAGAATAAGCATTTTAAAATTGAGGATAATAAGATAGTGGCCCGACTTATCTCTAAGAATTTTTTTATGTGTCGCATAGACTTAAAGGATGCTTACCATTTAATCCCTATAAAGAAAACACACCGTAAATACCTAAGATTTTTCTTTAATGCTATAACTTATGAGTATAACTGTTTACCATTTGGGTTAAGTTGTGCTCCTCGAATTTTTACAAAAATTTTGAGGCCCATAGTTACTATAATAAGAAAGAAAGGAGTTCTTCTAGTAGTTTATTTAGATGATTTTCTAATTATGGGAAAATCTTTCGAGGAGTGCAAAAGAAACACTGATCTAGTATTGAATATTTTGTCCTATTTAGGTTTTTTAATTAACTACTCAAAATGTGATCTTACTCCAAGTAATATATGTAAGTTTTTAGGGTTTGTATATAATTCTCAAACAATGCAAATATTGTTGCCAGATGACAAGAAACTTAGAATATCTAGATTGTGTGAAAGATTTCTAAAGGTCAAACGATGTAAAATTAGGGAATTTTCAGAGTTCATTAGAACCCTAGTCTCAGCCTGCTCAGCAATTAAATATGGTTTTTTTCATATTAAGTCACTAGAACGTAGTAAATATTTGGCTTTAAGAAAGGCAAGAGGGTGTTACGATACAGAAATGTTAATACCAGAGCAGTTACTTTATGATATAAATTGGTTCAAAAATAAAATTCCACAGTCTTTTAACAACATTCATTTGTCAAAATTTCAATTAGAGTTATTTTCTGACGCATCAAGGTCAGGATGGGGAGTTTTCTGTAAAAAGAAAAGTACTTTTGGATACTGGTCTAAACGAGAACAGGAACATCACATAAATTATTTAGAACTGTTGGCCTTATATTTTGGGTTAAGGTGTTTTGTATCTAGGCTTAAAGATTGCAATGTATTATGTCGCGTAGATAATACTACTGTAGTAGCATGCATCAATAAAAAAGGGAGTGTTAAATTTGATAAATTAAATCATTTAACAAGAAAAATTTGGTTATTTTGTGAAAAAAGAAATATTTACTTATTAGCTAGTTATATTAATACAAAGCATAACAAAGCAGATAAGGCATCTCGTCAGGTACATAAAGAGACAGAATGGAGCCTATCAAAGACGGCTTTTCAAAAGATAATTAAACGTTTTGGAAGTCCAGATATAGATATATTTGCCAGTAGGCTGAATAAAAAATGTACAATTTTTGTATCTTGGATGAGAGAACCAGACGCATTTAAAGTAGACGCTTTCACCTTAGATTGGGGAAAGCTAAACTTTTACGCTTTTCCACCATTTAGCATGGTTTTAAAAATGCTTCAAAAAATTATAGAGGACAAAGCTGAAGGTATTGTAGTGGTTCCCTTCTGGGTCTCTCAACCCTGGTACCCTATTTTTAAATCCCTATTAATTGGTGATCCCTTAATTCTTAAACCTATTAAGTTTTTGCTTTCGTTTAACAGGTTGCCCCACCCACTTTGGCAGAACCTTACCCTGGTGGCAGGGAAACTATCAGGAGAGCGCTATTGCTAGGTGATGTACCTAAAGATTCCCTCGAGATATGTTTGAATTCCATTACTTCGGCAACACTTAAACAATATAATACTGCTTTAAGATTATGGTGGGCGTTCTGCTCTGAAAAAGAGGTCAATCCTTTAAAGGTAGAGGTTCCAGATGTTCTCATGTTCTTGACAATGTACTTTAAGAGGGGGGCGTCATATGGTACGTTAAATAATTATAGGTCTGCTATTGCGCAGATAGCAGGGCCAGACTTAGGTCAAGATTTTAGATTAAAAAGATTTTTTAAAGGAGTTTTTGGGGAAAGGCAACCTCTTCCTAAATATGAAAACACCTGGGATCCAGGTATAGTTATAAATTATTTAAAATCATTTAAAAATGAGGAAATCAATTTGGAAAGCCTTACCCAGAAGTTAGTTACATTAATGGCACTGGCAACGGGTCATCGCATACAGACTTTAAATTTAATTAATATCGAAAACATAATGATTCAAGAAAATAAAATTGTAATAAAAATTTCAAACAGAATAAAAACTTCGGCCATTAACAGGAGTCAACCTTTCATATTTTTGCCGTTTTTTGAGGCTGATCCTAATATTTGTGTTGCCAGGACATTATTAAAATATTTAGACTTAACAAGGGATTTGAGAGGTTCATGCAAATTTTTATTTTTAACATATAAAAGACCTTTTCATAGAGCAACTTCACAAACCATCGGAAGGTGGATTAAGAACATATTAGGTAAAAGTGGTATTGATATTAACCTTTTTAAAGCTCACAGTACTCGGCACGCTGCTACGTCAGCGGCAGCCAGAAAGGGGGTTAGTTTTGATTCAATTAGGCTGGCAGCAGGGTGGACTAATAACTCTGGAACATTTGCCAAGTTTTATAACAGACCCCTCATTTGTAATAAAGAATTTGCCAATGTTATTTTAAGTTCATGATAAGTTTATTTTTACGATTTTTTGTGAACCTTTTTGGAAATATATATGTTTTTTGTGTATATGGTTGTTGCAACTTATTCTTTAAACATCTACATATTATTTATTTATGAGACGAGGCCGAATATAATCATAAGATCAAACGAACTTACCAAGTGATGTTCGATCTTGATTATATGAAGGCCTCGTCGAAATAAATAAAGTCCCAACCCTGTTATGTATTATTTACATAACCCCCTCTTTTCAGTTGCAACAATAACTTTAAAATTAGACTGAAGGTATTGATAGCAGATTGGGCATGGGTGAAGTAAGGGTTTTGTTTTTTACATAGCTTTCAAGTTGTGACGTATTAGCCAGAGGCGGAGGTACTACATATTATTTATTTATTTCGACGAGGCCTTCATATAATCAAGATCGAACATCACTTGGTAAGTTCGTTTGATCTTATGATTTTCTTTGATATAACCAATAAAGATCAGTGGCGTATTTAGGGAGGGGTGAGAGCTCATAATTTTTATTATTATAAGTTTATACCTTTCTTTAATATAATAAAAGATCCCGGGGAAGGGGGTCCAGACTCCTAGAACAATGAAACATCTAAAATGATATTTATATTCATATGACGATGTTAATTATACTTTTCCCCCTACCTAAATACGTCACTGATAAATTATGTACCAAAAAATTAATTGAAATTCAAACTGACATTAATAATAGTATTTTTTTAATATTGTAATTTTCAAAGCTGACCAAAATGTATTTTTTAAAAATGCCTTAAAAGGATTTTATTATATTGTATTAATAATTGGCGTTTTATTTTATTTGAAGAAAATATTATTCCTTTTTTTTTAATTCAAAGAAGTTGGATTACTGTTTTTCTTACATTCTCACGGACTAAGAAAAATTCATGAATGAAAACAAAATACTTTAACTAACGTAGTTTCTTAATTTAATAGAAAAAATCTTAAATCTAATCTATGCATTCGGAACTCTGAAAGTCAACCTATTTATACAGAACATAATATTACCCACAGTTACAAACTAAAAATACGGACCTGTTCTTCTGCAGTCAACGCAGTCAACTCGTTGCTCTATCTTAATGTAACTTGCGACTAAGTTATCGAAGCATCTTCCCCATATTTAATTGCTTCCAGTGATTCGACATCACTTGATTTTACTTCTTTCTATTGATGTCGTTCTCGAACATCTATGAGGTTGGTCCTTGAGATGAACCAGGCTGGTTCCACATTTCAAGCTCCAATTTGGAAATTACTTCCAAAACATCCACTTTGGCCCTTACAGCCAGAGGTGGAGGGAATCCCATGACCGTGTGAGCCATGCTGTCGAAAAATGAATGAATGGGATGACGTCCTTCGGGCTCTGGCACTGGGTCATCTGCACTCATATGTATGCTGTCTTGAACGCTATGGTTGCTGTGTAAGCTCTCTGCAATGTTGTGGTTGCTGGCGTCTTCGTTTATCAACGCTTCAAGTTCTTCTTTGCTATCCAAGTCTTCCTCGACAACTTCAACCTTGAAACTTTCCTCGTCCTTCGCCCTACCTACCATTTCCACGGTTACGAACTCTGGTTTGTCCGTGGTGTCCCTAGTATCATCTGATTTGTTTGCTGAACTGCCACCCGAACTGAAAAAGAAACCTTATATAAATATGATTTTCAAAATTACTAATTTGTTATTATTATACAGGGTGAAATAGAAATAACTACAAACATTTTAACACGTGAAAGTACGGGTTATTTTATGAAAACCGAGGGTCAAAATTACACGAAACGAATTCCACCTGCCGCAGCATTATTTTCCCTAGATTGTAAATGTATATATATATATATATATATATATATATATATATATATATATATATATATATATATATATATATATATATATATATATATATATATATATATATATATATATATATATATATATATATATATATATATATATATATATATATATATATATATATATATATATATATATATATATATATATATATATATATATATATATATATATATATATATATATATATATATATATATATATATATATATATATATATATATATATATATATATATATATATATATATATATATATATATATATATATATATATATATATATATATATATATATATATATATATATATATATATATATATATATATATATATATATATATATATATATATATATATATATATATATATATATACAGCGTGATTCATAAATCAGAAATAAGTACCGAAAATTTACTGGCATGTAAACCTTGACGAAATATGAAAAAAAAATTATATAATTTTTCTCTAAGCCTGACCATTTAGAATATACAGGGCATGAAACATGTGTGATAAAAAGGTCATTTTATTATGTAATATCTGTTAGAAGCGAGATATCAATTTCAATTTTGGAACATGTTATCACTACATAAAGACCCATTAACTTAACAAACGACAACCATATAAGTTGCTTCAGAGGCGTAGAACAGGGATATATGCCCTGCATTTATGGTCATATTTTTTTACCACTCGGTATATTGCCTATTTTTATTACAAATGTTTATAGCTTGGCTTCTCTACTAAAAATTATTACTCTTAGACTGTTTTCATACGAGCTATCATTCCGGAGTTTTATTCGAGTTAATGCGTCAAAACCCTTTATAGGCCAAGCAATAGAGCAAAAATGTATTGATTTTGTGACAAAGATACTAACTGCCTGAAAACCAATCATGCCATCACTTTAAACACATTCTGCTGGTTCATGCTGATGTTTTTTCTACTCGTAACTATTATAATTAATTTGTGATAAACAATTTAGTGCAAAAAGTGGCTTTTTTATGTATTAATTTGTTATAAACAATTTAGTGCAAAAAGTGGCTTTTTTTTCGTTTTTTGCTTATAAATCGAAAACGATTTAAGCAATCGCAATGCTATAAAGAGGTGACTTGTAGAGAACAAAACGAGCACTTAAACAGTCGATAGAATGATTAGTTTCGAAGAAAATCCGGAAAAAGCGGAAAATGCACCATTTTTTCAAAAATTTATAAGTGGACCATTTTTTTAAGTTGTAGCGTAGATCTTCCGGGAAATGGTATCCAATGACATTAACTTTATGCAAGCACAAGACAGGCCTCCTCGGATAATTCGTTTTTAAGTTATTGCAATTTGAATTTTTTACTGAGTTAACTTCCAGCGGGTCTCGGTGCGACACGGATTGGCTCATTTCAATTTTACAAGAAAATTTCGAAAACTTACTTATCGAATTTCCAAACGTATATTCTCATTTTGCGTTAAGATGTTGCAAAACTAGTAAAAAATGCTTACAAACATGACATATCTTCACCCGTATCCAATCACTTTGTCAAATCATATACTCTTTTCTCAAATCATGGATATCTATGATTTGACAAAGTGTCTGGATACGAGTGAAGATACGTCATGTTTGTAAGCATTTTTTACTGGTTTAATACAAAATGAAAATATACATTTTGGAAGCACGATAACTGAGTTTTTAAAATTTTCTTATAAAATTGAAATCGGCCAATTCGAGTCGCATCCAGAACCGTTGGAAGTTAGCGCAGTAAAAAATTAAAATTGCTATAACTTAAAAACTAATTATTCGACAGCACCTGTCTTGTGCTTGCATAAAACTCATGTCAATGACTTCTATTTCCAGGAAGGTCTAAGCTAGAACTGGCGAATTTTCCAGTCTTTCAGGGTTTTGTTAGAAACTAATCATCCGATCGACTTGTTTAAACGCTCATTTTATTCGTATTTCAATTCTCTATAATTTGTCTCTTTACAGCATTACAATTGCTTAAATCGTCTTCATTTTATATGCAAAAAACGAAAAAAAAACGCCATTTTTTGCACCAAATTATTTATAACAAATATATGTTTTCAACCACTGCTACGAAGACATCCAAAAAACATACAACCAGCAATGTAAAATACAGCCTACTTCATATTTTATTTGATGGTTAGTGGTCGTTCAGTTAGCCTCTGTTTGTATTCTACATCAAAAATATTTAAATTATTTTTATGTCGTTAAAAGTTACATTGTTATATCACAGTTTAAGAAAGAAACAGTTGTCTCACTCCTTTATTGTGCTCCCAAAAGCCGGCTTTCTTACGAGCGGTCGTAAATCACAGCGAACACTTGCAGCTAACAGCTAGATCAGAGTCTATATATACTCTAAACTGTGGCTAGATGCGAGGTATACGAGGTCGTGCCTTATTTTATCGCAATGAATATATCTACTAGGGAAGGATCAATAACTGTATTAGTTACTTTAAGTATTCATATTAATATTTAGAGTAGTAGATGTTCAAATCTAAAATAAAAATGTATTAATTATATTTGCGAAATGATGCACACAACTTTCAACAATTAGTTTATTCTAATTTAAATTACAAAAATTGTCCGAACGACAGTCGATACGTTCTCGACAGGATATTAAAATCGATTGTACTTCAAAAACATTCTACCAAGTTCTTAGAAATAGAGAATAGGAATACATGTTCCCTAAAAAAAGCAATATTGTAATAGCACAACACTTAAATGGCTAATTCTTAAAACTAATAGTCGTAAATCTAAAAGGTGGTTTGGCGCCGATATCAAATGTTCAAATTCCAAGGAGATGATTGCTCACATATACGTAGAAACTAGATTATTTCCATTAAAAAAACTGAAATTATCCACAAGATTAAACTGGTCTGTAGTTAATAAGCCAAACCAAGAGCAAGTGTCTTCCCCTTTTCTCAAGACCGTCTCTACACTGTAGGTACCATCTTACATTCTCCAGAAATTATAATCTAATAAGAACTAAAAGGCCCTTGCGCCATAAATACTAGGAAATAAATATGTCAGTACGCACGCAGCTTACAGTACATATTATTTTTAACTCTATATAACTACCAAATAAACATTTTTTAAATCTCTAAAATGAATTCATGATAACTTTATCGCAGTTTTGAGCCGGTAACTTTATAGGTGTCTTAATATGAGTCAAAAACCCTACAAGAGCCATTGATCCAATGCAAGGGTTTTAACGCTCACGCACATAAAACCAAACTACAAAACTGTTAGGCATTTATATTAAATAAGTTTTATATGAAAGCCCTATTGTTGCCACTAAATCCCTTTATTAAACAGTTTGCTCTTAACAGACATCTTAAAACATTCTGGTTTTAATATTAACATCAAATAGTCATAAGTGCTTTAAAATATAAATTAAAATGTTATGAAGCCTTCTTAAATTTTTTTTTTGTGAATAAATACTGATTGATGCAGGACAGTAAGGAAACCTATTACTATTCCATAGTACAAAAACGGATTTTCGTGAAAATAAGTGGTTAAATACGATTTAAATGGTTACTTTAAATATCAGAAGCAGTAAATAATATGTTAAAATAGACAATTTACAACCCCACACTAAAAATTAAATACAACATTTTAAGGAAATCCGTTTATTGGTTTTTGCGCTGTTTTTTTTACATCAGGAGATGGTCTAGAAAAGTTTTCGTAAAAATTTCAATCTCGACTTCGTCCCTCAAAAGTAAAAATAATCTCTAATAGTCCTACCTGTATACAAACATCGTTAAAATATTTAACAAAAATATTTTCTAAGGAAATTAAGCAACTTAAAAAATCACTTGGAGGTACTGTTAAACCCTTAAACGATCGTTGACTTCCTTCGTATACCTTCAATTGACAAAACTCGTTATACTGTTCTACATTGGCCTGGTTGCAATAATCAAGGCGTATGTCAGATAACTATTTCAAAAGACATTTTCGTAAAAAGTAACCCCCCCAAAAGTTAAAGTTTCCTTCTTCTGTTTTTAAATTAGAATAATCATTAGTATATACTTTTAAAACTGGTTTTAAATTATCATTTTTATTGACCTGAAAAATCTCAGTTTCCTTTATTGGATCCGGTGTAATGGTAAGTAAAATTTGTGTTGCATCTTCCAAACAATTACCGCCTTCGGTCTCTTCCAGAACTTTTAGAGCAAATTTTTTGAACGCCCTACAAAACTGATTTGGCCAAAAAAAATTCCCATCAATCTTGGTGTTAATAAAAACCTATAGTTTTACAAAGTTTATACTGCGGATATACTTAATCTCCAGCCATAAATAAATTTTAAAGTGTTAGTTACATTTTTTCCTGATTGATCAACAACTTTCAAGTTAAAAAACATTTTATCCATTTTATAAAAAAATGTAATTTGTTCTTTGTTACCCATAAAAGCTTGGTATGTTTTAAGACTTGACGAATTTAAAATATCAAAAAGTTTGCTCATATTTTCAATAGTTTGCTGTTACTGTACCATCTGTAGGTAAAGTGTGGGACACGAAAGAAAACCGATCGGTCCTTAAAATAAAGGTTCATAGTCTTAAGCAAGCGGAAAAGTAAAATTTGTGTACGCAAATAAATTTTATGTTATTTTATTTGTTGTAATAATTTGCCGCTTCACCTATAAAGTGCGCCAGCTAAGCGGTACGGAAAATTAATCGAGAATTTAGTAAATTTCGCACTGGTCCACTTGTAATTGGGATGTGCCTAGAGTCTCCATGCACTTGCCGCTAGAAGGTTCTAGCTATTTCCAGTGTCGCCTATACATTTCGAGCATTTGTTTTTATTTTTATATAGTGCGTTGCGTTGAATTTGAATTATTATTTCGAAATAACGATGACGAACAAAAGAGGAAAAACAATTCGAAGCGGTGCACGTGAGTTATTGCGAGCGTTTTAGAGGCCTGTATTAAAGAGCTGAAAATAATAGTTTGACTATTCCAATTCAAAATCGAACAGAACGCGCTGCATTTTACACTGGTATTTAGGAAAGCAGTGTAAGAAAAATTTAAAGAGAACATAATGATCGCTCATGTTCTACTTCACCTTTAAAATCTCCTGGTAAAAAAAAGACCCCGATTATCATACAAAGATAAAATTGACTATGGTGATTTTCAAGTAATTCGACGAACAATAGAGAATTTTTATATAAACTTGAAGAAGGTTCCGAGCTGCAAACCCCTACTTCGTGCTGTAAAGAACAAAATAGATTTTCCGTACGGGTATAAAACCTTAAATCGGCTTTACGATCAAATGGATTTGTTTGGCGCGAGTGCCAAAATAAACGAAAATTGCTCATTGAGAGACCAAATATTTTGTTAATGTTAAAGGAAGTGATTATTGGACCTTTTTAAGAAAAAAGTGTAATATGAACCTAAAAGTCTTAACTTTGGAGATAGGGTTTTAAAAAAACTTTTTTTTTTAATCCTAATTCTGATGCTATTATAGAACTGTGTGAAATTTGATACACGTCTTTTATGCATAAAAAGGAATTATTGACAATCAATTTTTAAAATGTCTACCAGTGGCGTGCATATGTAATTAACCTGGGTAAATCCGTATACTCCTTAATGCATAGAAGACGTGTATCAAATTTCATGCAGTTATTTACAATAGCATTAGAATTGGGATGAAAAAAAATGTTCTCTTTTTAAACTTTACCATCCTGTATCTCAAAAGTTCAGACTTTTAGGACATGAAAACACCCCCTTTAACATCAGCACGCAATTAGGAAACGCCCTGTATAGTGTTTCACAATAACGGCCCCTGTATAAAGTAATATGACAAACGGAGACAAAAAGCCACTTTTGGCATAACCGAGTAGCCCAAACTCGAACTGCATAAATTAAAATTTTGATAAATCTCGTCCACTGGATCTGATGCTGGCTGCCTTTGAAAATCTGGACTTATAAATCGTGTATCACTATACTGGGTGGTCCAATAATAGTGGACGTAGGCAGTAGCCCGGGAACCGTTAATGACAGAACTCAAGAAAAAAATATATTTATAAGTAAATCGATCAAGAAAAATCAAAATTAAATCATTTTAAAATTCGAAAGTTCGCCGTTTTTGCAACACAAAAGAGATATAGAAGTGCGGTACACGAAGGAGAGGAACAGACAAATAAAGATAAAGGTTCATTAGGCATAGTTACATTTTTTAATTATCTGAAGCGCGTATAGTCAAAAAGGAGTGCCATATTGTTTAAAGAACGACGGGACACCACTGGTTTAAAGAGATTTCTTGGTCGACCTTCCTAAACCGATTGACTCCACCCGCTTTTCTTTCGTGTCCCGCACTATAATTTTCCATACTCAATATAGGTGTGAAAGGCAACTGCCACTGAATGACTAAAGACTTACAAAGCTAATTTCACTTTCATTTTTTTTAAGCTGTTTGGGATATGATCGTCAATTAGTTTGGGAGTTAATAGATATTGCATTTTTATCTAATTCATAAGCAGTAACTAAATATTCTTTTTTTTAATACCCTCATTAAGAATAAAATTATAAGAAAAGAAATTATTTTGTGTGTATTTTAGTAAATGTGGCACCTCAAAAAAATAAAAATTGGACAGTCATCGACAAAAAAAAATGGAGTATCTATGGTTAGCTTTAGAGTATTTTTAACAAATTTGTAAAAAATTCGTTCCCTGATCAGATGTAACTGCCAACACATTTAATCCAATATTTTTTAGTTTTCTGACAGACTCAAGAATGACTTCTTTTAAATCAATTACATTCGTTGAATTTTTTTGTAAACAAATAACCAATAGGTTGTTTCCAATTATGCGAAACACCACGTGCCATAACTACTAATGCACTGGCAGCAATATTATTTAATTTATGATTATGAAAATTCTCAAATCCTGTAATGAAGTCCTTGGGAATATCGTAAAAAAGATTTGACTTTATTGACATTTCGTCAAATTATACAATCTTTCGCTTCTTGATGCATTAATGGTACCTTTAACTTCAGAACTTTAAAAAAATAAATTCATTAAAACCCGGACAGATTTGCCAGTTCTGAGTAATTCTGCTCAGAATGGCTTGTGATGGTAACCTTGTACATCGTGATAATTTTTTGTAGGCTTTAGGTCCTAACAAATATTGCGTAAAAGCAAACTGTTTATACTCATTTGAATACCTGGCTCCTTTGGCGCTCTTATCTAAAAGTAAAAATTGAGACTTCATAAGCCTAGCAGCATCCTGTGAAAAATTTTCAGTCATAAACTCCAAAATGTCTTCACGGGTAGTAGTTTTCTTTTTAGCAAAGGATTTAACGGTCCTACGTAAATCTTGTATTTCCTTTTTTAATTTTTGTTTCCGCGGGGTATTCTGCGATAAATGTGAAGCAGTCTGGCACGACGCATCTGAAATAAAAATAAAAATTTATTTATGCTTTCTAAGACAAATCTCTACAAAGCATAAAAATAACACAAGGCGAGAATTTTGTTTTTGAAAGGGATATTTACCTTCCATAAATTCTTGAAGAGCACCAGTTTGAGTGGAAACCTCAGATTTTGAAACTAGGTTACTCTTTACATTGCAACATGGGCAATGTCCACATGGAGTTGTAGTTTTTGATGCTAAAAAAATACCAAGTCTATCCAGGTGTACACAAGACACGATCGACAAACTAATAAGTATGCCTTATATATTTAGAGATATCCGTTCAATTTAATTTACTAATCCTCGTATAATAATGACATGACATGTCAATTGTCGACATCTTAAAGTCTATTTTACAGTATTTTGTAAATTGATACAATACATACTGATTTGGCTTACCTGGCCAATCAAATTTCTCAAGGTAATCATTTATTCTTGTTACCTCTGTTACCATTACCTCAAATTTAACGAAATTTTGTAGACAGGTGGGATATAGACTTAATACATGGTCTTTACATAGGTGCATTGCAAATGCAATGTCTTTCTTACCTTAACTTGAAATTAAACAAAATTCCGCAGACAGATGGAGCAATATACCCTTAATATATGGTATTTTCCTTGGTGGGGTGGCAAAAGATAGGAGCGGAGTAAAAAATTAATATATTTTTAAAAATACAATTTCTTGCCTACCTTAACTTGAAAACGAATTTCTGCAGGCAGGTGGATTAATATACGTTTACTATATGATCTTTTCCTAGCTGGGGTGGCAAACGACAGGGGCGGAGTACAAAATTAATTTATTTTAAAAAATACAGTGTCTTTTTTAGTTTAACTTTTAATTAGACGAATTTCTGCAGGTAGATGGATTAATATACGTTTAGTAGATAGTCTTTTCCTAAATGGGGTGACAGAGGCGGAGTAAAAAAATAACTTATTTTAAAAAATGCAATGTCTTTCTTACGTTAACTAACGTCTGCAAAATCTCGTTAACTTTGAGGTAATGATAAAAGAAATATTGCATTTTTAAAAATATATTAAGAGTATATTTCTTCATCTGCATGCAGAATTTTGTTTAATTTCAAGTTAAGCTTTTTTAAAATTAATTAAAGCTTTTTTAAAACCATAATTAATTTTTTCGTTTAATTTCAAATTAAGGTAAGAAAGGCATTGCATTTTTAAAAATAAATTATTTTTTTTACTCCGTCCCTGAAGTTTGCCACCCCATCTAAAAAAAGATCATGTATTAAGTGTATATTACTCCATGTGTCTGCAAAATTACAGTCAATTTGAGGTAATGATAAAAGAAATATTGCGTTCTTAAAAATAAATTTATTTTTTACTCCGCCCCTGTTGTTTGCCACCGGACCTAGGAAAAGACCATATATTAAGTGTATATTACTCCATCTGTCTACAAAATTTCGTTAAATTTGAGGTAATGATAAAGGAAATATTGTATTTTTAAAAATAAATTAATTTTCACTCCATCTCTATCGTTTGCCACCCCACCTAGGAAAGGATCATATATTAAGGGTATATTACTCCTTCTACCTGCAGAATTTCGTTTAATTTCAAGTTAATGTAAGAACGAGATTGCATTTTGATAAATAAATTCATTTTTTCTCTCCGCCCCCTGTCGTTGTGTATATTACTCCATCTGCCTGCAGAATTTCGTTTTTACTTCAAGTTAATGTAAGAAAGACATTGCATTTTGAAAAATAAATTAAATTTTTTCTCCGCCCCCTGTCGTTGTGTATATTACTCCATCTGCCTGCAGAATTTCGTTTTAACTTCAAGTTAATGTAAGAAAGACACTGCTTTTTAAACATAAATTAATTTTTTACTCCGCCCCTGTCGTTTGCCACCCCACCTATGAAAATACCATGTATTACTCCACCTGTCTACAAAATTTCGTTAAATTTGAGGTAATTATAAAAGAGATATGGCATTTTTAGAAATAAATTATTTTTTATTACGTCATTAACGTTTGCCACTCCCTATCGAAAGAGTTTGCAAAGTTTTGTTGCAATTAGATTTAACAAAAAGAAAAATTATTGTCCTTGGCAACATCCTGGAACTATTTTTCTTGTATATTTATATTATGTCAAAAGGTTTATCTGGTCCGCTGCAAAATTTTGTTGCTGGCTCCTTGTCGCTAGCTACAAGGTGCTGGCTTGACGGATATAAAATATTTTATATTATGCTGTTTTATACCATTATTATGTATGTTTCATTAAATTTCAGATAAATATAAATATTTTTTCAAATGATCTTATACCTTTAATGTATTTTTCACATTCTGGCAACATCGACTTTTAATTTATTACCATAAAATGAAAAAATAAATTTGACTTATTATCTCTTTATTATACGGGGGTGATCATGCTCAATTTTTAAAGAGAACCAGATCCCAAATATAAGTGAACGCTGAACGGTTTATACATGCAACGACGGTTATATGTCATACAACAATTGTTTAACTTACAGGAAGGAGTTTCAAGATTTAGGCTGCTCGAAGGTATATTCTCTGGCCTTGTAACTATAGAAATGTCTGTAAAACAAAATATGTTTAGTAATTATTTTACTGCAAGTTAGGATAAGAAAGAATTCGATAAATAAGGCTAGAATAATCATGCATTTAAACTTTCATGCACTTAAGTAACTTGTGTTTTTTTTATTTAAAACAGCTGCATATTAATATAAAAAAATTATATTTGAGCAAAAAATACAGTAGATAATTATTAACATAAAAAATAAAAACAAAAATCTTACCATCTAATTTTAAAACCATTGAAGAAAGTAATTTTGTCGGTATTGCAGTTTTTAGCAACCGTTTTTTCGAGGCTGTAAACGATTGTTCATCGAAATGTGCACTACAAATTCTTATCCGATTGAAAGCCTGTTGGGCTGTCAGTTTGGCGTACTTGTGGTCACCAGTAAAGCCTAATGCTTCTTTCCAATCCTGAGATCTTAAAAATATGTGCAAAATATTTATTATGCCCATTTTACCGGAATTAAGTTCTTGGCCAAATTTCAGAAATAAAAATTAATAATAAACAACTTTTTAAAAGTTCTTTAAACATACCTTGTTGGATCTTGAGGGATTCGAAAAGACGATACATTTCCCCTATTTATGTTAACGTCACATCCATCAACACTGCAGTAAGAAGAATGACTAGCTTGAGAAGCCATTTCCAAAAAGCTACACTTAAACGCACTCTGGTTCCAAATTCTATATTTTTGCTCACCGCGTACAAGCAACGCTCCGTAAACACGTAGGTTTAAATTCTTAAGACACCGCCTGCCTAACCACTGCGAAGTGAACTGCCGACTGACTGAGTGACCGCTAGAACCGGCAGTTCGGAGGCGTGTCGACGAGAGGGAAATTTATTGCGCTTCGCCTGGCTTGCACTATTTAGAATCATATATAGACTCTGCTTGTAGTAGGTCGAGTATACTATATGTTTTTACCTTAAGTAGTTTTCAGTAATTTTAAATATATTTGTTGTTAGTTTATTGTTAGTTGCTAGCTCATTACGTCGTTTTTTTTTGTTGTGTCACTGAAGCAAGGTAGAACTCCGTTGAATCTTTTTGCCCAAACCGAGTCCTGCCCTGCCTCGGCAGAGTTAATTTTCGAATCCAAAGTTTCGGTTTCGAGAGACCATCATCAATTTTCTTAATTTAAATACGGAGGGGTGGGGGGGAGTTTAGAATCCTTGTAAAAACAAACTAAATATTAACAACTGTTTTTGGTAGTAATGATAAGTTAACATATAAGAATGGTAAAAATATTTTAATTAGCTGTTAAACAAAAGATTGATATTATTGTACCAATAAGTTTTCAAAACAAAGTAGAAATATCACAAACCTGATATTGTATTTATTTTTTGATTGATAAATACTTTTTGGGGGGGGGGGATTGTGGGTAGCAAAAGAAATTAGGTGACAAATATTGTCCGTGGAGTGACGGGGTGAAAATTTCAATTTTTATTCTATATTTAAATTTTGTTCTGTTTATACTCACTAAGATCATTTCAGTAATTCGTCTATCATATATAAGGATTTCGATAATATCATGAGTTTTTCTTTACAATTGTAGTTGTTTTAATTCCATATAAATTTGGCAACCCCGAGGACTGTCAATTTTCTTTTTGCTTTTTGTTAAAGAGATTCTCCCATTTCTCTGGTTCATCATGCGTACAAGCACGATGGCCGCTTTTAAAACAATAAATCTAAACAGATTGTTTTAAAAAATTTAATTTAGTGTTCGTCGTTTCATTAATTTTGCACGTGTACACAGCCCTTTAAGTTTTCAATAAATTTTACAGTTGAATTAGATATATTTAATTAAATTAATTTCTTAGACTTAATAATAACTATTAAGAATAATAAACGAGTTTCAAATTTTCCATTAGCCATTTCATCCAGACATGTGCATAAAATACCAGCATATAATAATTTTGTTCATAGATTGATCCTCTAAGAAATGACAGTTATACTAAAGAGTTAAAATTCATACTTTCACATACAAGAAAAATAACATCAAAATATATCAAAAACAATAAGACAAACCAAAAAACAGAATAAATCCGGTGTTTACAAGTTAAATTGTGGCATATGTTCAAAATTTTAAATTGGATACAGTCAGAACGTTAAAAAAAATAAGGAGCAGAGCATACATTTAGTTAGTTACACAAAGCATAAAAATAATTCCAATTATTCTAAACATTTAGTTCAGCAGTTCAGGAAAAGCATGCTTTCGTTGAGACCTTTGAAATATTAAATGAAGAGCGGAAAAATAAAAAACTTAATTTACTAGAAGGTATGCAAATAAACAAATATGCAAATAACAACACATTATTAAATAGTCAATTCGACCTAAATAGTTCCTTATTGTTATCTTTTTTTTTACTATAATGGAAAATCTAGAACCTTTTACCTGTATAATATCCGCAAAACGTGTTCAGGTATTTAATACCTACAGTCTCGCGTTACGCTTTTGTTTAAGATCCAACAACTGATGAAGCCACAGTATTATTTAGTTTTCTGATTTCAATAAAAATTCCTAAACATTGTTGAATAACGCATTATCCATTCATTTGTTTTATTTGAGGTTTAAAAAGTGTCACTTTGGACCATAGATTCCTTGCTAACATATTTATGCTTTAGCCACTTTATTACCCCGTAAAACCCATTTTTCTAAGGGCAAAAGGGTTTGCACTTTCCTATCTTAGTTTTAAATTATCTATCTTTTGACATAAATTCCGGTTTGAGTCAAAAATTAGGACTTCATGTTTAACCGGAAGTCGGTATCAAAATACAGAAAATTGAAACTAAGATAGTGCAAACTCTTAAGTTTTGCTTTAAGAAAACCCTTTTCGAGTTACTGAGGTGTAAAAAATTACCACTTTTTACACCTCAGTAACTCGAAAACAAATTAATATTGACGCACAGTGGGCTTTGCAAAATATGCTTAGAATTTTTGATAAACATCGGAATATTGAATATTATACAGGGTGTATTCATTAAAGATAAATATTTGTTTCACTAATAATAAAAAACATTCAAATTTTGTAGAAAACTTTTTCGCTATTCTCCTCTTAGATTTCAAGATATTGCCGGCCTCGCATCTCTTCTCCTAAATAGTAGTTCAGTCCGTAGGCACTTTAGGGCTAAAAAGGTTGACAATGTTTTTTTTATAGAACGTGTCCTATAGTTACTAACCCCGTTTGTCGTCAAAAAATCGTATGTTGTATAGAAAATTATATTTTTTATAAATTTATTAAAATTAGATTTTGCATGGACCTTTACGGACTGTTAAAACACAAAAATGCGTTTTTCCCAGTTCGACTGGCGCTGAATTTTAATTATTTTTCATAGATTTTTGTGTTCACACCGCGATATCTTGAAAAATATTGACAATACGAAAAAAATCATTCTTAGCAAAACTACGGGGCCGAGTTTTCTCTGTATGATCGAAGTTTCCCTGTATTTTTAAAATAAATAGTAAACTAAATAATTAATTATATCTGCACTCATATCAATATTTCAAAATATCAATGTTATCTTAAACCTATAACTGTCAAGTTAGACCTGGTCTAAATTTAAACCTCCTAGACGCTTCCATATATTTTTAAGTTAAAAGTAAGAATAAAAACCTAATCAAAAAATTTGTTTATAACAAATCGCCCCTCTTTAATTTGTTAAATCCACATGTTTCTTTAACTTGTAGCAATGCATAGAAGTATAATATATAAAGTGTTCTTTAACGAAAAAATAAAATATATCTATTGCTTTTTTTACTGTTTTTTACTGAAAACATAA
Organism: Kuschelorhynchus macadamiae; assembly: GCA_030620095.1. Lineage (NCBI taxonomy): Eukaryota > Metazoa > Arthropoda > Insecta > Coleoptera > Curculionidae > Kuschelorhynchus > Kuschelorhynchus macadamiae. The sequence continues at coordinate 108,306 of JAUTXW010003612.1, forward strand.
TAATCGATTACCTAGTACTTAGTAGAGAACAATACACTTTTAGTTTTTATCACTAAAAGTAGCAGAAGAGACTGGTTTGTGCAAAACACAAGGCCTCACGCTTAGACTGGTCTCGCGTATCAACCCGCAAAGATCCTTTTGGTCTTCAGTTTCTCTAAACCTCGCGCTCGGTTCTGCTCAAAAACCCCTTCTGAGAACACCATAAAACTTGTTGCACATTCGAGACAATTTACAGGCATGTCAACCTTCACGAAATATGAAAAAAAGTTTTATATAATTTTTCTCTAAGCCTCACCGTTTAGAATATACAGGACATTAAACATGTGTGACCAAAAGGACATTTTATTATGTAATGTCTACTAGGAGCGAGATATCAATTTCAATTTTGGAACACGTTATCACTACATAACGACCCATTAACCCAACAAACGACGACCATATGGGTGACTTCAGAGGAGTAGAACAGGGTTATATGCCCTGCATTTATTGTCATATTTTTTACCACTCCGTATTTTGCCTAATTTTATTAAAAATATTTATAGCTTGGCTTCTTTACTAAAAATTATTACTCTTAGAATTTTTTCATACCAGCTATCATTACGGAGTTTTATGCGTCAAAACCCTTTATAGGCCAAGCAATAGAACAGAAATTTATGGATTTTGTGACAAAAATACTATCTGAAAAGCAACTGAGCAATCACTTAAAACACATTCTGCTGGTTCATGCTGATGTTTTTTCTACCCGTAACTATTATTTAGTAATTCGTTATAAAGAATTTAGTGCAAAAATGGCAGTCGATAGAATGATTTGTTTCAAAGAAAATCCGGAAAAAAACGTAAAATTCATCACTTTTTCAAAAATTCATAAGTCGGTCATTTTTTAAGTTGTAGCATAGACCTTTCGGGATCTCGATGCGACACGCATTGACTCGTTTCAATTTTACAAGAAAATTTCGAAAACTCACTTATCGTACTTCCAAGCGTATATTCTCATTTTGCGTTAAAATGTTGCAAAACTAGTTTTTCTCAAATCAAGGGTATCTATGGTTTGACAAAGTGATTGGATACGAGTGAAGATAAGTCACGTTTGTAAACATTTTTTGCTAGTATTGCAAAATTTTAATGCAAATGAAAATATACATTTGGAAGCAGAATAACTGAGTTTTCAAAATTTTCTTACAAAATTGAAATCGGCCGATCCGTGTCGCATCGAGACCCGCTGGAAGTTAGTGCAGTGAAAAATTCAAATTGCAATAACTTAAAAAAATTATCCGACGGTGCCTGCCCCGTGCTTGCATAAAGCTCATGTCATTGACTACCATATCTCGAAAGGTCTGCGCTACAACTTAAAAGATGACCGACTAATGAATTTTTGAAAAAATGGCGAATTTTCTGCTTTTTCAGGGTTTTATTCGAAACTAATCATCCGACCGTCTTGTTTAATAGCTGATTTTGTTCGTATTTCAATTCTCTACAATTCACATCTTTATAGCATAGCAATTGCTTAAATAGTTTTCATTTTATAAGCAAAAATCGAAAAAAAAAACGACATTTTTTGCACTAAATTGTCTCGTAAGTTGTTTATAACAAATTAATAAATAATAGTTACGAGCAGAAAAAATATCAGCATGAACCAGCAGAATTTGCTTTAAGTGAAGGCTCAGTTGGTTTCAAGTATTATTGTCACAAAATCAATAAATTTCTGCTCTATTGCTATATGCGTCAAACAACATTAACTCGAATAAAACTACGTCTTACCTAAATTTTTTTACTTCTAAATTTATTTATAACATCCTCATAAAATGGATGAGTTGCCCTAATCTCCTCCAGACATTCCTTTTGAATTGAAATATTGTCTAGAAAAGTAAGTCTTTTTTGAGATATTGTATTTCTTAAATAAGTTTTTACACGTTTGAGGCAAGAAAAACTTCTTCCCACTGAAGCACTTGTCGACGGTATTATCAAAATAAGGGAAAACACTTTATATGCTTTGGTTAAAATATCTTTATTTTCATTAATTTTCTTCACCTGCTCTTGCAGCGATATATTCCAACTACTGTCATTGGGAAAAATAAGACCAAGCTCATTTTTAAGTCGTTGACTTTTTGAAAATATTGAAAATCCATCGGAGCACATTTTAATTAAAACAGGACTATACTTTCGTTGAGTTTTATTCATACATAGCGGTTGTCGCACGGTTTAAGTGACATTTGTTTAAGGGTAAAGTATCCCTTAAGGGTCGAATTAAACCATTCTATTTTGGTTGAGTTTGAGTTATAAATAACGGTGGTGGCACTGTTTTAGTAAAAATCTTTAAGAGTAAAGTGGCCCTTTAGGGTTGAATTAAATAATAATTTATATAGTAGCATAAAGCTCTTGTAAAATGCCTCTCAGGACAATATTTTTGTTGTGTTTGATTTGTAAATAACGGTGGTCGCACTGTTTCAGTAAAAATCTTTAAGAGTAAAGTAGCCCTTTAAGGCTGAATTAAATAATAATTTTTAGGGTAGCACAAGGCTCTTGTAAAATGCCTCTCAGGACAATATTCTTGTTGTGTTTGATTTATAAATAACGGTGGTCGCACTGTTTTAGTAAAATTTTTGAAGAGTAAAGTAGCCCTTTAGGGCCGAATTAAATAATAATTTTTATGGTAGCATAAAGCTCTTGTAAAATGTTTTTCTGGACTATATTTTTGTTGAGTTTGATTTATAAATAGCGGTGATCGCACGATTTTATTAAAAATATCTAAGAGTAAAGTAGCTCTTAAGGGCTGATTTAAATAATAATTTTTACGGTAATTTAAAGTCTTTGTAGTGTCTCTCAGGAATAAATTTGTGTTGAGTTTGGTTTATAAATAGCGGTGGTCGCAAGGTTTTATTAAATTTTGTTAAGAGTAAGCGTAAAGTCCTTACAGAGTGTCTCTTAAGACTATATTTTCGTTAAGTTAGGTTTATAAATAGCGGTGGTCGCACGATTTTAGTAATTTTTTTTAAGAGTACAGTAGCCCTTAAGGGCAAAATTGAATAATTATTTTTATGGTAGCGTGTACTGCTAGAAAAAGCCAATTTGTAAAGTTTGCTGAAGTTTTTTCAATAAATTAAGATGGTAGCACGTTTTTTATTCTGGTCAGCAAATTATGCACACCCAAATATATTTATCTAATGTATAAGCATTTGATTGTAAGATTGTAACATATTAAAATAAAGTATTTTCCAGAATAACTTACTTTTTGAAACTAAAATCTGCTCTACAATCTTTCATAGAGATGTACTTTTCCATAACCCTTTCTTCAAAATTATTGATTTCATGTACCAAATTTTTGTTTATGGACAGCATTGCTAGAGCATTAATACGGTCGTTAACCATGCTGTTCTTCAGGAAGGCTTTTATGCGTTTAACGGTGGGAAAACAACGTTCTACTTCCGTAGTAGTCATTGGAGTTGTCACAACAATTTTTAATAATTTTACGGTTTCCGCAAACGTTTCGGCAAGATTATTTTCTAATATAAAGGTGAGGAGGTTCATCGGACCATCGATTTCTTTTAAGTCGTCAGCCAAGTAGATAACTTCTAGTTCAGTTTTTAATCTATGCTTAGACAACATGGGATAACACTTAGTTACAGCATCCAAAATATCGGTTGGAAACGATTTCGCAAATTTTATATATGAATTTTTGGTAAACAATTTGGCCGCCTGCAAGTGTCCCCGATAAGAGAACCTTTCCTTCATTTGTATTGTAATTAAGTTACAAATTTCCTTGGCAATATTATCTTTGGCAACATCTTCATTTCTTTTCCTTTTCGTAAGAGCAGAATTTGACTCGACCGTTTCTCTGGCACCCCCAAATTCCCCTCTAACGTGAGCAATACTTTCCTCAAAAATTTTTAAGGCTTTTTTTAAATCGACACTATCTTTGTTTTGTAACTCGAGCTGATTATAAAGTATGTCAACATGGGGCAAAATTTTATGGAACAGTGTTAACCAAAACAGAAAATCGGAATCTTCTAAGGCTCGCCTCAGTCCAGAAGCCTCGTTCAAAGTAACAGTTTTTTCACATTTGTTCTCTATTTTTTCGAATACATTTAGAAGTTTGTCCCGATTTTGATGTACATAATTAACCGTGCGTATGTTGTAGGTCAAACTATTGAACACTAGTATGGGTAATGTTTTCTTTAAAATATCTTGCAAAATGTCACTTCGATGAGTTGGGTTCGAAAAAAATGCCGGAATAGCCGACAGATTGTTAAAGAACACTCTCACTCTGGGATGTCGCGATGCGGTTTTTTGCATGATAAGGTTCAATTCATGCGCGTAACAATGTATGAAATGCGCATTGGGGTACTTTTGTTTAATTTCTACTTGGACACCTTTAACGTAACTACTCATAGTGTTTGTACCGTCAAAAGTTTGTGCAATCAATTTGTCAGGAGTTTTTAAAATTAGAGGGTCTATTTCGTTTTCAATGCAGCCTTTTAACCTCATATTTGGTTCATTCTTAGCGCTTAGAAATCCCCAGAAATTTTCACGGATGGAACCTTCGTAGAAATACCTAAATATCAATACCATTTGACAGTTGTTCGAGACATCAGTGGTTTCGTCGCACTGGATGGAAAGAAAGTCAGAATCGTTAATTTGCTTGGCAATTTCTTCTTTGCAAACAAACAACATACAGTCTAAAATATCATTCTGAATTGTTTTTGAGGACCCCTTAAACACTGTTGCGTTTTGTAAATGGTCTTTAAGGCTAGCATCTAATTCTGCGGTGAAATCGATTAAATGACTAAATATTCTCATATTCTCGAATCCTTCGGTTTCATCATGACCCCTGAGAGCTAGTTCAAACGCGCTGCAAAACTTTACACAGCTAATCATTCTCTTTAAAATATACCGGTTTTGTCTGACTTTATTATTGTGTGCCGCTAGACTTTCTCTATAAGCGGAGCTTAGTTCGATTAAAATATTCTTTTTACCAAGTAATGCAAACTCTGTACAAGAATTAATATGAGCCCGAGACGATTCATGTTTTCTTATTTTCGCGGGAAGGTGGTGCAGATCGTTTATGCCTATTCTCGCCCAGCCATGGTCGATGCCCGATCCGTCACTGTAAAATAATACACACGGAAAACAATATAATAAATTTGTGACGTCGCACCCACATATCCAGTTATTTCTCGTATAAGTCTCTCTGGAAAATCGTCTCGTAAATGTTCGGTTTTGGGCTTTCCGTTCGCCCAACTGGACCAGATTCATATCTGGCAGAGGCCTGCCCAATTCCTTAATTCTCAATTTTTCTGCGAGTGGAAGATCTGCAAAATTAGCTTGTATTATTCTGCTGATACTATTCATCTTGAATTCGACTCGATTATATTATCAAACTACGCCGTCCGGAGCCCGGTTATCCAGAAATTTAATAATACTTTTTCAATACACAATCCGCACCTGGTAGCACAATCGACGCGGGACGCAACGAAGAAAACCAATATTGCATTCAAATAGCGCCAACACCCTACGCCGCAAAAGTGACTGCGGCCAAAATCCACGTGACCCATAAAATATAAGCGCTCGTCGAGGTTAGTCGCTTTGCCCGATTATGCCCGAATCACCGTAGTTTGATGGCCGCACTTTTCCCTCTAAGCCAGGCCCCGGGCCCATACCCATCGTGTCTCGTGTAAGCTATTTTGTATCTATCTAGTCTCTAGCTTGGTCTCGGAGCCTGTAGATAGAATTATGTACGTTGAAAATCGGGAAATTTTGATATATTTGTTTAAAGGGATATATTATGACGCTTTTAACTAAATTACTGTACATTTTCTTAAAATTCAACTTAATTTCAAAATGTCAAAATGACAATTCGTCAGGTGGACCGACAGAATTGATAAAACATATTTTTTGGCATTTAGGGAGGCTAAAACCTGAGAGGGTGATTTTTTCAGAATAGAAAAATTTTCATTTGGCCGCTATTTTGTTCTGCCATCTTGAATTAGTACCCCACTTTTACTAGTTTATCTCTATACTACAATTAGTTATGGCACACAATTTGAAATCAGTTCATTAAGTAGTTTGTTGAGGCTGAATTTCTAAATATTTTATTGCACCGCCATTTTGTTCTGCAAAATTTAAGATAAATTGGATAATTAGTTCTTTTAGTATAATGGATTTTACAAAAATATTACAAGGTCATCCCCATATGAGCCTCAATTTTTGACTAAAATTTGAAGTTAATCCGGTGACTAGTTTTTAAGCTATGCCGCGAACTGATAGACAGACACACAAACCGACAGATGGAATTGATAGAACATGTTTTTGGCATATAGTGACGTCAAAACGCGAAGCTTATGTAAAACCTAAGAGGGGTGATTTTTACAGATTACAAAAATTTTATTCCACCATCTTGGATTGGTACCACACATTTACTACTTCATCTCTATACTACAATTAGTTATGGAACACAATTTCAAATCAGTTCATCAGTTAGTTTTTTCAGGCTGAATTTTTAAATATTTTATTAAGCCGCCATTTTGTTCCGCCCCCTTGGATTCGTACCAAAATTGTTCCAGTTGATTCCTACATAATACTTGACTTTTGTGCAAAATTTGACATGAATTGGATAAGCGCTTTCTTAGTAATCATTTTGTTAACATTTCACTAGACCGCCATTTTGTTTTGCTATATTGAATTTTTACATACATCCCCATATGACCCTTAATTTTTGACCAAAATGTGAAGTCAATCGGGTAAGTAGTTTTTTAGCTATGCCGCGAACAGACAGACCGATGGAATCGAGAAAACATGTTTGTCTTCATGTAAGGACCCTGAAACGTAATCTGAAAAAATTTCGGAGGGTGATTTTTTCACGATTTCAATAGTTAAAGTAAAAACATATTTTTAATTTCCGTCGGTCTGTCGTGTCTGTCAATTCGTGGCATAGCAAAAGATTTTGGTCGATGTTCTAGAACAAAGTATAGCCACACGTGTTTTTCTAAAAAAATCCAAACCGAGTCTATGGTCATGTTCCTAAACTAGTCTATTATCAAACTTTTTTCTTTTTAAAAAACATACAAAACGTATTTAGAAATAATAAAGGAACGTCAGAATTTCCTAAAAATGAGAAGTTTTAATCCACTTTTTTTAATACTTAGAAGACCTATATTTAATTATAAATATACAACACGTTAATAATCAACATTTTTCTAAGTGATTTCCAAAACCATTTCCTTATTGGTTTAAATTCAAATTCAAATTTGTTTATTAGTCTGCAAGGATCATAAATATGACATCAGACATATTAGAACTTAAACTAAATAGAATATAAATAAACAATGGTTACACATGTTGCAAAATAGAACATTAAAGTATATAAACCTGGACATAATTTAAAAGACAATATCGAAACAAACACGAGGTAAAGAAGTTGAAGACAGCCTTATCTTGGAGCCTAACTATAAAATGTCTTTTCGACCAAAAATTGTTTAAATAGCTTTCTGAACATACTGATATGTTTCATCTTCTTTAATATGTTCTGGTATCCCATTCAAAATCTTGATGCTAGAGTAATGTGGTGACTTTTCATACAGAGTGGATTTATGTCTGGGTATTTTCGGGGCAGCCGTATTTCTTGATGGGTATGTGTGACTTTCACCTAGGTTTTGTCTAAATTTGTTTTTATTTTTAAATACGTAGATTGCATATTTTAATACGTATATTGAGGTCAGTGTTAGAATGTTGTGCTTTGTAAATGTTTCTTTGCACGATTCAATTGGTTTCAACCCAAAAATTAACCTAATATATCGTTTCTGTGCGACAAAAACTCGGCTTATGCTCGTTGCCTGTTCCCAAACCATTATATTGTAATTTAGAAAGTGATATGCAAGTGCATAGTATGCAGTTAGCATTGTGTAGGGTGGAATTGTTTCAAATGATGATTGATCAAATATGATCAATCTGATTGTCCCATCCAACCCTTTCGTCCATATATATCCCCAAAAATTTCACAATTGGAGCACTATTTTCGAGATTTGTTGAACACCACTGTTTCATACCAGTGCATACTGCTGATATTTTTTGAATAAGTCACTCTTCGTCCAATGCTGATATTCCATCTGCAAATTTTATTATTGTTCCGAGGAGCAATAGGTCATTGACAAACAGTATGAAGATGAGTGGAGCTAGAACTGATGCATGGGCTTCCCCACATATTTATTTCGTACTGGTCTGACTGGAAGTTGTTGATTTGTAAAGTGTAACTAAAGTAAATTGAGAAAGCGGAAAATTTGGGGTATGCTTAATTTACTACACCTCGTATATCAAATAAATTTATTTTTATTCAGTTAATCGGTTTACAAAAGTAGGTTTAAATTTCATCACGCCGCCCATGCTTCACAGAGAAATTGCCGACTGTTGACGGATATTTGCTTTTTATGCTGTCTCAATTGACTTTAAATACACTAAGAAGTTTCCTATCTGCTAAAAAGGACTTTACCAGTGATAGAACATGTTTTCTAATCTCAAATCGGTAGTTTCAAACGCGTCAAACGAGTCAAACGCCCTAGAGAGATCAAAGTAAATTCCCTCAACTACGTGGTCCGCCTCAAGCTTTCTATGTATGAAATCGGTAATTTCCATAGCCGCCTTCTCTGTAGATCTCTGAGAAGAAAAGACACGCTGGTTCTTGCCAAGGAGACTATATCAGTTTAGAAAACCCAGCAATCTATCGTACGGTACCCTCTCAACGATCTTTGAGAAAGCACTCAAAACAGACACAGACCTATAATTTTCAATATTCCTGGCACTCCCCTTCTTAAAAATAATTTCAAGATTTCTTCCAGAAAATGATCTGGAATTATTGCATCTTATTTTCTGAACAGCCCATAACGTATGCTTATAGTATGGTACATGTTTCATGAAATCCGCATATTTTATATCCGCATTGGGAGTACACAGAATTTGTGGTAGAACATTTCCGGACAGAGTGGATTACAAAGATTTGGTGACGTTTTTAACGTTAAACAGTAGTTCTTTTCTTTTCAACTTTTAGAGGTTATATAGTTACAGTATTTTGTTTTAAGAATTAATTAATTTTTTGAAATATAGAAAAATGTAGTTTTTTTACAGCTAAGAATACTTTTCTGAAATATTTGTGTGTGTTTCAGATGTGAAGTAGGGAATATTTAATTTACTGGAAAAAGGTGTATTGGTAGTTTTTAAGGTATAATCTAAAGTAAGACAAAACCTTTGTCATTGTTTTTGGATCAAAACGATCCCTTTGTTATAGGTTTTTGGAGAGCAAAAATATTATTCTTGTTAAAAACAATTATTTATAAGGTTATGGGTAAAATAAAAGTACTTAAATATACAAAAATTTATTATTTTACATCAATAATTGAAAAAAGAGGTATTAAAAATTATGATTTTGTTTAATTTAAAAACTTTATTAATTTTCATCTTTATTTCATACTCAGAATGCAGGCGCAACATAAATAATTCAGAGTGCGGCAGTGCGAAAAACTTAAAGGATTGAAAATATTCTGTTCAATTAAAATATTTTTTTGTATATAATAATTGTCTAAATTTTATGGTTACAACTTAATTATACAGTATCGCTCATAACGTCTGCATGATTTAGAAAAATTGTATTGATTTTAGTAAATTTTGTTATTGTCAATAGTTTTGTCCAGTGGCGGCTGCTAGGTCTCAGACGCAGGGTCAAAATATATTTTGGCAAAAATATACCAGAATTGATAAAAAAAGCGCATAATAATTATTATTAAGTAAGACTTACCCTAATCTCTTAAATTTTAAGTCGATCCTCCTCTCCTTTTGATTCGCAAAGTGATCTATGACCTTTTCATTGAAATTTGGAATATTTTTCACCAATTTTCTTTCGATGCTTAACATAGCTAATGCACAAAGCCTTGACTGTCCCATTGTGTTTCGCATAAAGGTTTTAATTCGTTTTAGTGTGGAAAAACACCGTTCACTTTCCACTGTTGTCATGGGTATTGTGCACAGGATATTTAATAGTTTCACAGTTTCACAAAATGTTTCGGATAAATTCATATTTAGTAACAATTGGAGAATCGCAACAGTACCAGCGTCAATTTGAAAATCTTCTCGGTTATAAATTACTTCTAGTTCGGATTTTAATTTTAAGACGTTAACTGTATGATAATGTGCCTTTACCATTTTTAAAATGTTTTCAGGGAATTTTGCTTTGTATACTCCAAATTTCTCTGTTTCAAACAGTTGCGAAATGATTAAATGGTCACTAAAGGCAAATCTATGCTTAATTTCTGATGAAATTATGTTACAAATTTCTATTGCAATTCTGCGCTTAGAATCATCAACCTTCCTGCGTTTACTTATTTGCGATGTAGATGCATCTAAATCTACATCTTTAGTCTCCGACACTGAATTAGGCACTTTTTTAATATTTTCAACAAATGCTGTAATGTACTTTTTAACTGATATAACATCAGTAATTCGTGTTTGTAACTGATTGGAAAGTATATCAGCATGCGGCATTATTAAGTGAAAAAAATCCAACCAGTATATGAAATTTTCATTCTGCAAATAGCCTTTTAAAGAACCAGCCTGATTCAAAGTGTTTGCGTCTTCCTCTTCATTAATAATATCTTCCAAACTGTTTAATATGTCAATTTTATAGGTATGCACAGTTTCTACACACCTAGTGTTAAAATTCCATCGTGTAGGGGCAGATTTAGAAAGTCGTATTGTCACAAATCTATCTAATACAGCTGTATGTTTAGGAGACCGTCCAAAAAAAGAAGAAAATGAATGCAAATTAGCAAAAAATAATTTTATCGGTTTATGCTGACTGGCCGATTTTTGCAATATAAGGTTCAGTTGATGAGCATAGCAGTGGATGAAGTTTGCAGCTGGATAATTTTCTTTGATTTTTTTTTGAACGCCGCCAAATTTGCCGCTCATGACTGAAGCACCGTCGTAGCTCTGTGCAATTAATTTATATGGAGTTTCATTAATTTTCAAATCTTGTAATTCCTCAATGATTGCATCTGCTAAATGTTGTGTCGCTGTACCTGGTGGAATAATTAATTTCCAAAATCGTTCGTGTACAACGCCATCCAAAACATATCTTAAAATTAAAGTCATTTGGGTCTTATTAGAACTGTCAGTAGTCTCATCAGCTTGAACGGCAAGAAAATGTGATTGTTTAATTTCTTGTTTTATTTGACAATGGATTACGGCGAGCATAGAATCCAATATTTCGTTCAGGGTGGACTTAGATATGCCTTTAAAAACTGTGCTTTTTTCCATATGTTCTTTAAATATCGCATCTAATTCGGATACGAAATCTATAAGTCCGCGAAAAATGCCTGGGTTTTCCGATGAATCACTTTCAATATGCCCACGTAATGCAACTTCAAATAATCCACAAAATTTTACACAGTCAATTATTTTATTTAAAATATATCGGTTTTTAGAAACATTTTCATCGAAATCGCAAACAGATTTCCGATACGCACTGTCCGCTTGTTGGCTTATGTCCACACGGCCGAGAGAAGCGTAACTCGTACAGTTATCCATATGAAGAACCGAAAAAGAATGTTTTTTAATTTTTTCCTTCAAATGTTTAATATCAGTGACACCGGTTTTTGTCCATAACACATCCTCGCAAAATAGGAGACAAGGGTAACAAAATAAAGCATTCTTAACTTCACAGCCGCAAATCCAGTCACACAATGAATACATGGATTGTTTAAAGTACCTGTTAATATCCTTTCCCCGATCCTTGGTGGTTTGCTTGAGATTTAAGTTTGGAACAGGCCTTCCACGTTCTTTAAATTCAATGCGGCGTGCATGATTAAAAATCCCAGCCGTTTTCAACGACAAAATGTTTTGCACTACAGACATATTCAAATAATCTAATATTTGCTAACAGAAATAAAACAAAAGCAACATGCCATACGATTATATATCCCGAACTGAAAAATCGAATACGTTCAATCCAAAAGCCGGTCGTCGACTTCACTACATCATTGCAAGCGAATGTTACTCTCGCTCCTACTCAAACAAGCCCTCATTTGCCTCTGTTTTCTTTGCAGCGTAGTTCTCCATACGCCATTAAAACTAGTGGGGGCTCTTTTTCAAGCAGTCCCAGAAAACAGCAGTAACGTAACGTCGAGTCACCATACAAATGTTAGTACGGGCGGTGGGTGAATGTAAAGGCTAAGAATTTAATTGTAATATTAGTTAGCGTCGGGTGAATAATGTATAATGTATTTGATACTTAGTTGACAAAAAAATCCATTATATTTGAATTCTGATTCAGATAAGTTCAATTTAATTAATTTTGGTAGATCATTGACCAAATAACCCTTAAGAGAAACCGCCACTGGTTTTGTCTAAAATATAATGCCAAATAAAATGCGGACATGTTTTTATAACTACAGTTTTTTTACGAATAAATAAAATGCGCAAATACACATTGGTCAGACCAAACTTAATACAAAGTTATCTTATTTTATCAATTTTGTTAAAAACTTACTTTATTTGCATTATTTATTAACTGAACACATAAGTAAATCAAGTTACCTATAGTAAAAAGATGAATTAACAACCCTTAATTAGTTTTTAATACACATCCATTTTGTTGCCAATAAAAAAATCGAAAAATTCAAAAAACTTGACATTGTATGAGAAGGCTAAAAATTAGTGCATGGATAAAACAATTAATATATAAACAATCTTTCTACTTCCCTCGCAAAAGGGAAGTATTGTAATCGTGAAAATATCACCCTCCGAGTCAATAGATGCCAAAAATCTCGTTTTCTCAATTCCTTTGGTCTGTCTGTCTGTTCGAAGCATAGCTAAAAAACTACTTACCCGATTTATCTCAAATTTTGCCTAAAAATCAAGTATTGTGTAGGAATTAACTGGTAAAATTTAGGTACGAATTTAAGACAGCGGAACAAAATGGCGGCTTAACAAAATATTTAAAAATTCAGCCCGAAAAAACTGCTTAATGGACTTTTACCTATCTTCACATTTTAGCGTCCCTAGGTGTCAAAAAATATGTTTTATCGTTTCCGTCGGTTCGTGTTTCCGTTTTTCTGTCTGTTAGTTCGCGGCATAGCTTAAGAACTACTTCTCAGATTCACTTCAAATTTTAGTCAAAAATTGGGTCGTATGAAGATGACCTGGAGATATTTTGGTAAAAATCCAATATGCCGGAGCAAGACGGTGGCCATTACCTAAAAAATTATTAAATTTGCCTCAAATTTTGCACAAAAGTCAGATGTTACATAGGAATGAACTGGTAAAATTTTGGTATGAATATAAGATAACAAAACAAAATGGCGCCCTAATAAAATATTTTAAAAAATGAGCCTCAAAAAACTACTTATTAGATTAACTTCAAATTTTGTGCAAGCATTAAGTGGTAAACTGGTAAAATTGTGGTACCAATTCAAGATGGCGAAACAAAATGGCGGCGAAAATTATTTTTTTATCTTATCTTATTATATCAATTGACTTTAAATTTTGCAGAAAAATTACATGTGATGTGATGTGACAGGGATAAACTGGTACGATTTCAAAATGACGTAACAAAAAGGCGGTGGTCGTCAATGTAAAAACTACTAAGGGAAGTATTGTAATCGTGAAAAAATCAAGGCGGTCAAAATGTTTGTAATCGTAAAAAAATTGCAGGTTTTACATATATTTACGTTTTAGCATCCCTAGATGCCAAAAAATATGTTTTATCAAATCCATTTGTAGGACCATCTGTCAGTTCGCGGCGTAGCGATTTTTCCGATTGACTTCAAATTTTGATCAAGAATTAAGGGTTATGTGGGGATGACCTGGTATTATTATCCAATATGACGAAACAAAAGGCGGCCTAGTGAAATGTTAAAAAAAAATATTACTAAAAAACAAATTATTCAATTTATCTCGAATTTTACACAAAAACCAAGGAACCAACATATAATATATTGGGAATGAATCCAACACAGCAAAACAAAATGGTGGCCTAATAAATTATTTAAAAAAATAGTTCTAAAGACTACATTTTACTCAGGGGCGTGCGGTGAAATTTTAAGAAAGGGAAGCAATTTTTAGAAACTTACCTATTTGAAATGTAATTCGATTCTTCGATCATTTTTCGCAAATTCCTCTATGACGTCATCATAATAACGTCGATGCTCCGACATATTTTGGAGAAGTTTATTTTCAATGGGCAACAGCGATGTATGCGAAAGTCTATCCGTCCCCGGTATAAGTTTAAGTGTTGAAAAATTGCGTTCTACTGATGAACTTGTAACAGGTATTGTCAATACTAATTCACACAATTTCGACACTTCGGTGTAGGCATCTTCCAGCTCCTTGTCTTTTAAAAATTCCATTAGTTCCTTAGCGTTATTTTTTGCGCTAATGTCATCAGTATCGTAAATCACTTTTAGTTCAGATCGCAGTAATACTCGGTCGAAGAACTGGCCATAATGAAGAAGAAGAGATTTAAACGCATCTTCTGGAAAAGTTTTTCCTTTAAAGGCGTCAAAATTACAGAGCTCGAGGAATTTAAAATCATTTAAACCGTTAAATCTACAGTTTATTTGTTGCTGAATTTGATCGATTATTTCATAAAAGAGACGTCTGTATGATGTTTGAACATCTCCGACCTTGTCTGTTCGAAGACGCTTGGCTTGTGGCTCTACATGTAACGTCATCGTTTTCTCCCAAAATAGGTCAAAGTCATGTCTTTTTTGGCTTAACATAGACTTAAAATCATCCACTTTTTTTAGGCAAAAAGCAATATCATTTGTTTTAGTTTGTAATATATTAAAAACATTGTCCGAGAATGGAAATATTTCTGAAAATATGTTCAACAAATAATTAAAATTAAATCTCGTTTCAAACAGTCCAAAAACCCCCTCGAACTAGCTTCTGAGTCCCACGTTTCATTATTTTCTATTATATTCTTCAATTAGTGATTCACGATTTTCAGATACTGTTAACACAAGTCTTCCATTATAGTTCCACCTAGTAGGAGCTACTTTGGGCAATCGTTTGTGGACCATGGAGTCAGTTCAAAGCTTGTGTACGTTTTGTTGACTTGGGAAAAAAGCAGCCATACCACTTAAAATAACGAAAAATACTTTACACTCTTTAATGTGATTGATGGACTGGGATAAAACTAAATTTAATTTATGAGTAAAACAATGGACAAACACAGCACTTGGGAAACTTTCTCGAACTTTAGCTTGCAGACCCCCTAATTGTCCTGCCATCACTGCAGCTCCATCATAGCCTTGAGCAACTAATTTTTTTCTCTCCATTAATTTCTTTAGTAAAGTTATAAACTACGGTATATAATGCATCTGCTGTACGATTTTCGAACACATTCTTAAAACCTAAAAATACTTCCGTCTGTTTTAACGTTGCGTATTACTATAGATAATTGGCTAAAATTAGTGATATCAGTTGTTTCGTCCAGAACAATAGCAATGAATCGCGCCTCACCAATCTCCTGCTTAATTCTATTTAGAATAATGGTTGCAACAGCGGAAATTAAATCATTCTGGATTCGATGCGACGTTCCGCGAAAAACGCTAGACTGCTCTAAATGATTTTTTAAGCAATCATCATATTTAGCCATTAAACTAAGTAAATTTTGAAAATTTCCTCTATTTGAAGAAACCCTGGTTTCGTCATGACCTCTAAATCCCAATTCGTGCTGTCCGAGAAAACAAACAACATCGATAAGTCTTCTTAATATTTGCCTATTTTTATCGACTGGTTCATTGTGTTGGCTGTGACTAATTTCCATCTGTTTATTAAGGGCGTGTTCAATTCTGGTTTTGCCGAAGACTTTTTCTTTTATGAGGGCCTACAAATGCGCTTTGGACATAATGTGTTTTTTTACAGCTTTATGGAAATGGTTTAAATCGGAAAAGCCAGTTTTATTCCAGAGACCTTTTCCATTTTCAAAAAGTAAACATGGCCAACAAAATAATTTACTTATATTTTCACACCCTGTTAGCCATTTAAATCGTTCGTATTGTTTTTCCGGATAAAAATGTCTAATACAGTTTTTCATTTTTGTGGTTAAATTTTTCATAGGCGGTTTTGCCTTTCCTTTGGAAATTATTTGAAGCTTATCAGCGAAGTTTAATGTTGAAAATCCCTTTATTATTAAGACACACACCACACATTCACACACACTCTTCTTACTAAATTCTCCAACATTTTCAACGTTATTACCAACAGCCGAAGTTGACGGTATTTGCAAATCCACGTCCGTATTATTGTCTTCCATATCGCACCACGCACGACGAGACGTACATTTCACACAGCACAGGGATAGCCGTTTAAACAAAGAACCTACTCCAACGATAGCTTCCGCCCCCACTTAAAGCACGCGACTGAAATGCAAAGATTGCAAACAGCCGATGGACAGTTCAATAACCTCTGGCTCGATTCACAGGAAATCAAGTATACAGGACTTGGCTGCAGAGAAGCTACCGGCACGCATAGGTTCTATTCGATTTCTATTGTGGCTCGGTCGGAGTCAAAGCCGCATTTATTATGGGCTTGATAATTAGGATAATATTTTAGCATTTTTAATATGAACTAAATAAGTTTCCTATTTCAAAAATTACATTTTAGAAGATGTTTTGTAATTTTTTTTGGGGAAGCGCTGCTTCCTTTGCTTCCATGGACTGCACGCCCCTGATTTTACTACTGTTTTAAGTGTGATATAGAGATTAACTGGTAAAACTGTGGTACGAATTCAAGACGGAGAAACAAAATGCCGGCTAAATGAAATGCCAAAAAAAATCAATTTGAAAAATATTCGCATTCAGTTAATTTAATCTCTTGCAGCAAAATTGAATATTATACAGGGAGTAACTGGTAAGAATTCAAAATGGCGGTTTTAAAAAATCAGTGTAAAAAAATCAACTTATTTTAAATCATGCCCAAAAAATAAGCGTGGCATAGGTAGAACAAAATGGTGCGCAATAAGAATCTTTGAAAACACAGTATACTAAATGACTATGTGCGCAACTAAACTGGGTTACACGTTACTATTCCGAAAGAAAGGAAAGATTTACCTTTCCGGGTACAGGATATTTACAGATTTTTCTTTCTTATTTTTGCAAAATTTTGAGAAATTACGAGATTTTTCAAAACTTTTTGACATTTCTTTGAAAGAAAGTCAGATTTGACAAGTTAGAAAAATCACGTGTATATAATCTTCTACATGGCATCTTAGATTATTTTTTAAGAAAAAAAATTGGCCGTAACAAACATTTCACATTCTTTATATTTACTAATTTCTAACTAAATTTGAGATAAATTGGATAAGTAGTTTTTTTAAAATAATAATTTTTCTAACATTTCACTAGACCGCCATTTTGTTTTGCCATATTGAATTTTTAGGAATATATTAGTTCATCCCCATATGAACTTAATTTTTGATCAAAATTTGAAGTCAATCGGGTAAGTAGTCTTTAGGCTATGCCGCGAACTAACAGACAGACAGACCGACAGATGGACCGACAGAATTAATAAAACAATTTTTTGGCATCTAGGGAAGCTAAAACATGAAAATGTGTAAATCCTGAGAGGGTGATGTTTTCACGATTACAAACATTTTATCTGGGCGCCATTTTGTTCGGCCATCTTGAATTAGTACCACAGTTTTACTAGTTGATCCCTATACCACGATTAGTTATGGCACACAATTTGAAATCAAACCATTAAGCAGGTTTTTCAGCAGAATTTTTAAATATTTTATTAAGCCGCCATTTTGTTCCGCCATCTTGGACTCGTACTAAAATGTTGTCAGTTGATTCCAAATAATACTTGATGTATTTGCAAAATTTGAGATAAATTGGATAAGTAGTTTTTTAATAATAATTTTTAACATTTCACTAGGCGGCCGTTTTGTTTCATTGGATTTTTACCAAAATATTACCAGGTCATCCCCATATGACCCTTAATTTTTTACCAAAAGTTTTTTAGCTATACCGCGAACAGACAGACACATAGACGGAATTGAGAAAACATGTTTTTCGGCATCTAGGGACCCTGAAACGTGAAGACCTGAAAAAATCTCGGAGGATGATTTATTCACGATTATAATACTTCCCTTTTACGAGGAGAGTATTAAATTTCTGCATTTTCAACCATCAGTTATTTAACAGGCTACTATCCAACGAATACGTAACTTTATTTTGAAATTCCTGTTAAATTAAAATTTAATATAGACACCTAACCACATTTTCAATTAGTATTTCATTTTAACTATCAGAAAAAACAGTTGAGCATCGCAAAGCTGTTACAAACTATACAATTGTGTTTCTTTAATAGAACACCCTGTACTAAGTGGAGACAGAATTTCACAACGATTTCATCAATGTAAGGTTGTTTTAACTCTTGTGCATCCTTTTTTATACCATAATGTTTTTTTCTATTTATTTTTAATTCTTTTATTTTTTAGTTTTTATTATGTTTTTATTTTGTATTTTTCTATTTTTATTTCTTTTAGTTCATTTTAATTTATTTTTTTTTCTTAATTTTCCATTTTTTTTCTTTTTTTGTACATTTTATGAGTTTTTGATTTTTAGATTTAGTTAGTTTACTTCTGAGGAATTGTAAAAACGGCATAGATCTAGATTATTAATGAAATGAAGCCTGTCGTCTTATAAATATATAGGATTGAAAAACCAAATAAATCCAATAATCTAATTGATCGGTTTAATCATTATACTTATTCATAGGTAGCCAAAATTAATCTGCACAACGGAAGGTACACAGTACATAGACTTTACATTACGCGTAAGATATCAAAAACTTTGGACACAAAATTCAGAATAATGACTGATTAAACAACTAAATACAAAATCAATAATTGAGCATCGAACAACCGGTGAGATGTCGTATATTTAAAATGAGATGAAACCGAACTGTTCAGATACCAGCATTACGTATTGAACTAACTATAGCCAAATTATTTTTAAATTAATTATAATTCAATAACCCTTCATAGGCAACAAGGGCGAGAAAGAAAAGATGCTTAAAGCTAGGGTTGCTAGATCGTTTTGATAAATTCCCCCAGAAGACTCAAAATTCCCCCAAATTCTGGCCTTTTTAATAGAGAGTCCCCCAAATTTATTTTAAAACATTGACAAATCTATAAAATATTTTGAAATTGATAAAAATGTCTAATTTCTGCAGGTAAAGCTTTAAAATCCTTTCAAAATCGTTCACTTTTGACAAAAAAATAATACCCCAAAAAGAAAATGATAAAAACATACTCTAATAAATAACAGAGTTATCCCTAAAACAACATAGCAATATTTAACATCTAACTCCGAACGTTAAATACCCCAACCTGGCAACTCTGCTTAAAGCAAGACAAAACACTAGTGGTTCCATGCAAGGTTTCTTTTTTACAGCCATAACACCGGCATGATATTGATACAAATACACTTCTACGAAAACAACTCCATAAATAGACTTATAAATATTATTCCCTGTATTATTTTTAGGCTGTGCATTTTCCGCAGGACAGAACCGGCCTAAGTAAATTTGTTAATTTGTAATCTAAAACAAAAAATATTCTGTCTGCTTGATAGCACAACAAATATCATTGCGTGAAAATTATATTTCAGGTCCAGTCCTCAATATTACATAATTGTGTACATAATTGTGTAGTACATGTTACTTCCACTTCTAGCACAAGGTTCAAAGTAACCTAAAAATAAAAGAAATCCGGCCCTGCTCTCTCCTATCGGTCTCTCCCGCGCCAGTCGCAACGTTGTTTCATTGTGTTTCTTGTGCTTCGTGCGGAAGGTTCACGTTATTTTCTCCGGCGCACTCGCATTTTTATCACGAAATTCGTTACACACGATAATCGGTAAGTACTTAAATGATTTTTATACCTTTATTCTGAAGCTTTTGTTGAGCACTGTTCCCATAAGGACAGCTTGCCTTAGTATTAGGTACTTCACATTTGCAGCGTTATTTTTAGCAATATGGGAAAATCTAGGAAACATAAACGTAAGAGGAGTCCCTCGTCTAGTGAATCCGATTCTAGCCGTAGGAATCGTGCAGATTCCAAAACCTTATTAAAAAGGCTGGAGAGGATAGAGTCCGAATTACGCCGCCAAGCTCCCTCAAGGTCTCGTTCTCGTAGCAGTCCGACACACCGTCGCCATGAGAGCAGACGGCGTTCTTTATCTTCCAGGCGTGCAGCCTCGGAAGATAGCGGCAACAGCGGCGATAAACGTCCGCGTCCCTCCGATACCGGTGACCGTAGAAGCGGCACGAGAGGGGAGGACTCAGCTGCTCAGTCGGCGTCGTTGCCACGTGCAGTGGTTGACGATGTCGATAGAATCGACGTTTCGCCAAGAAACTGTTTGAGTGTGCGTAACGCGCATTCTGATTCTGATACAGGGGACGAACGGGATACAGTTGACGATCATACGACTCATGACAGTCCGGACAGAGACGAACTCGTTGTCCACAATGACGTCATACTTCCATCACTACCTGATGAAGTGTTAAAAATCTTAGGGGACAACCCTGATAAAAATGAAAACAGCAACTTTATGCTACACGAGGAACTGTCTTCAAGATGGAAGACTATTTTAACCAATGGTCTAAAAAAGGTGGATTCTCAGAGTCTTCTCAGTACCTATGAAATTCCGGCAAATTTAATGTACTTGAGCCCCCAAAACTAAACCCAGAAGTAAGGGCAGCATTGCCAAAGCAGATTATCTCCGCTGATGGCTCCTACGTAGAGATTCAAAATCACCTGGGTAAAGGCCTTTCGGCATTAGGAAAGGGCCTTTCGATAATATTAAATAATTTGGAAAAAATCCCCGAAGGAATCAAAAACGACCTTCTAACAAACTCAGGTCGAATAATTTCCAATGTATTCCATCGTGTGTCTGTTGTACGAAAAAACCAGGTGGTTCCTAGTCTAAAGAATATGAAGGAACTCGCAGATAATACTACACCTTCTGAATTTTTATTTGGAAGTGACTTCAACGAAAAATTAAACTCAGTTAAAGCAATGGAAAGTCTTAGTAAAGAGTTAAAATTACCGAATACATCAAAACAGGCCTCATTTATTAGAAGGTCAAACAAAGGGGGGGGCAGTCAACGAAGAACCTCTTCTAACGTAAACTCGTCCATGCAAGGTCGAGTTTTAAACTCTCAATACCCGGGCCGTCGATCGGGGGAGACGGGCCCATCAGAGAAGGGTCAGTCCTCCAAAATTTATTGCCGCCAGGAGAGCTACAGACAGAGTCAGTGGGGCAAACACAGGGACAAAACAAAAAAATATTAAACATGGTAAGCAAACAAGGTTACGCAGGCCGCCTACAATACTTTTTTGAACAGTGGTTAACCATAACGGATAACAAAACTGTTTTAAGTTGGCTGCAGGGATATAAACTGCCATTTGTCAGTACCCCTCCTTTCAAACCCTTTCAGCCTCATTCACATAAATATATAAACCCTATCGAATATAAACAAATTCAAATTGAAATAAATTCATTATTGAGTATAGGTGCAATAGAGCTGTGCAAGCCCCGCCCTGGTCAATTTGTCTCAAATATATTCCTAGCCGATAAGCCAAATGGTAAAAAACGTTTCATTATAAATTTAAAACAACTAAATAAACATGTTCTTGCGCTCCATTTCAAAATGGAAGATGCTAGGACGGCAGGAAAATTAATCCAACGTGGCAACTATGCAGCCACAATAGACCTCAAAGACGCCTATTTTTTGCTGCCCATACATAAAAATCATCGTAAATTTTTAAGATTCTATTTTAATGATAGACTTTATGAATTCACTTGCCTGCCTTTTGGATTAGCCTCGGCTCCATACACGTTCACTAAACTTATGAAACCCGTAATCCAAAGTTTACGCGCGAGCGGCATTTCATGCGTAAATTATTTGGATGATTTCCTTATTTTGGGAACATCTAAACAAGAATGCTCTCGAAACGTATATTTGGTGACGTCTCTGTTAAACTCTTTAGGCCTTATCATAAATATGCAAAAGAGTTCTATGACACCGATTACTAAGTGCAAATTTCTGGGTTTCATTTTTGATTCTATACATATGTGTATAGAATTACCACTCGAAAAGCGCCAAAAAATTTTAAAATGGACCAAATATTTTATTAATCACAAAAGTTGTAAAATAATAAAGTTTGCTCAGTATCTCGGCTTATTAACATCTGCCTGTCCCGCCATTAAATATGGTTGGTTATACACCAAAAACTTAGAACGAGCTAAGTTTTTGGTTCTGACTTTTAATGCAGGCAATTATAATGCATCTATGCCTTTCTCTAATTCAACCATACGAGATCTAAAATGGTGGTTATTTCATATCCTTACATCTAAAAACGACCTAGAAAGAGATGAATATCATTTAGAAATTCATACTGATGCTAGTTTATCGGGTTGGGGCGCCTTCTGCCAGGGGGAAAGTGTTCACGGATGGTGGACAACCAAGGAAAAAATACATCATAAAAATTTTTTGGAGCTCCAAGCTATATTTCTCGGTCTGAGATGCTTTGTCAGCAATATCACTAACTGTAAAATTTTAATAAGGACAGATAATACTACAGCCCTGGCCTACATAAATAAAATGGGTAGCGTCCAACATCAGAAACTAAATTCTCTATCCAGAGACATATGGCAGTGGTGCGAGGCCAAAAACATTTGGATTTTCGCTTCTTATATTCCGTCCCATGAAAACTGGCAGGCAGATCAAGCGTCTCGTACTTTACATACCGAGACAGAATGGTCCCTAAACCAAGATATTTTTAAACTTATTACCAATCACTTTGGGGAACCAGATATCGATATATTTGCCTCATTATCCAATTATAAATGCGATCGATATATTTCATGGTTAAAAGATCCAGGGTCGGAATCAGTGGATGCTTTCACATCTAATTGGGAAAACTTAAATTTTTATGCGTTCCCGCCCTTCTCGTTAATCTTAAGGGTATTACGAAAAATTTTATCTGACAAGGCAGAAGGTATCCTTGTGGTTCCCTATTGACAATCACAGTCTTGGTTTCCACTATTCAAAAACATGATAGTAGGCGAACCTTTGTATTTTGGCCCTAACAATAATCTTTTAAATTGTCCTTTCAGCGGGAAAACACATCCTTTATCCAAAGACCTTATTCTGGTAGTAGCGAAACTATCAGGGAGGCCTTCCGAATAAAAGGAGTTCCAGATCACGCCCTGGATACAATGGTGGGATCACTAAGTGAAGCCACTATAAAGCAATACGGTACAACCTATAAGCTATGATGGGAGTACTGTCAGGTAAAAAACATTTCACCCTTTCATTGTGATACACAGAATGTCATATCATTTTTTCAAATTATTTTGGACTCTACAAGAAATATTTTTGGATCCTTCAATTCACACCGCGCTGCTTTGTCCTTGATTTCTTCAGAAGACCTGGGAAAAAACTTACATATCAAACGTTTCTTAAAAGGAGTTTTTAGGATTAGACCACCTAAACCAAAATATGATACCACCTGGAATCCCCAGGTAGTACTCAGAGTATTAGAAAAATATTCCGATTCTAATTTAAAGGCCCTTTATTGCAAGCTAGTAACTCTCTTGGCGCTAGCCACAGGACAAAGACTTCAGACAATTTCTCTCATTAAGTGTCCTAATATAACATTTTCTGATTCCGTCGTCACTATTTTAATCCCCGATTTAACAAAAACTTCAAGACCTAATTTTTGTCAACCTAGTTTGACGCTACCCTATTTTCTACAAAATCCGAAATTATGCGTAGCATCTTGCCTAGAAAAATACCTAAACCTCACTAAAAGCCTGAGGAAACCAAACTGCGACTCTCTCTTTATTACCTGTAATAAACCACATGGGATAGCATCGAAACAGACCCTAAGCAGGTGGGTAAAGAACACGCTGACAGAGGCGGGAGTGGATACCTCCACTTTTAAGGCGCACTCAACAAGGCATGCGTCGACATCGTCGGCATATAGAAAAGGCATCTCTTTAGATGTCATTAGGAAGACAGCAGGATGGAGTGAAGAATCTAGCACCTTCGCCAGATTTTATAATAGACCCCTAACCAAGCCAAATACCTTTTTGGAGACGATCTTAAATATAGATATATAACTTAGTTTTAGTTTTGTTAAGTATTATTACTTATTAGTCGTTCGAGTTTATATTCTTCTGTTTGCTTTCCTTAACATGATAATTTATGCCTTTAGCTTATAAGACATTTAAATTTCAAACCTAGGGATACCTATTCTTTCAGTGTTTAAAATCTGTATCAGTTTTAATTACTGTTTTACCTAACTGATCACATATATATGTGTGTATATATATAATATCATTATACACATTTTTTCCATTTTAGCAGTGTTTTCATCTACTTATTTTCATTTAGGAAGATTTTTGGCAACGATACTTTAAACATCTACACAATTATGTAATATTGAGGACTGGACCTGAAATATAATTTATCGATCAAAAGAACTCACCTGAAGTTCGATCGTAATTATATGAAGGTCCAGTCCGAAAATATTACTACCCCCCCTCCTCCTTTATTTTCTAAATTTCCCGGTGGTTGCCAAAAAAGGAATACTTTAAACTAATGAAACAACGTTGCGACTGGCGCGGGAGAGACCGATAGGAGAGAGCAGGGCCGGATTTCTTTTATTTTTAGGTTACTTTGAACCTTGTGCTAGAAGTGGAAGTAACATGTACTACACAATTATGTACACAATTATGTAATATTTTCGGACTGGACCTTCATATAATTACGATCGAACTTCAGGTGAGTTCTTTTGATCGATAAATTATATTTTACAAAAATATTTTTTTCCAAACACTTACCTCACCGCAACTTGATTAGAGGTATCAGGGGGTTTAACATTTTTAACCCTCTTCCGTGCCCTAAAAAGCATAATAAACCCGTAATTACCTATTCAAAATAATGACTATATAGGTAAATAACTTACTTCCATATGTTCTTCATGATTAATTTTTTGCTTTTCCTGTGACGTGATATTTTTAACTTCCTGCCCATTTTTTATGTTATATAAATAGTGACAAACACGAAAACTTCGACAAACGTTAAAACAAACTCACACATTCACATTCGTAAAAAGCGAACTCTTGCCCCATACATACAGCCAGAACAGCAAATAAGATACGAGGCTGAAATAACCTCAAGCCGCAGCGTCTCCCAAGTCGATGACGCCGACTCGCATTCCCCCCTCCTCTATGGAACAAGCCAATTGTTAGCCAAAATTCAAAGCTAATTAGAATATTTTATTGCGGTATTACAAAACGTATTTATAAATAATAAAGGAATGCCAAAATTTCATAAAAATGTGAAGCTTTAATTCAATTTGTGTAATATATATAAGACCTATATTTAATTATAAAAATTCAAAACGTCAATAATCCACATTTTTGTAAGTGGTTACCAAAACCATTTCCTAATTGGTTTAAAAATAAAACCAGGATTTCTTCCAGAAAATGACCTAGTAAATGAAATAATTACATCTTATTTTCCGAACAGCCGATGGTCGATAACGCATTTCACTCTTTAGGTACGTGAACGTGCTATCCTTGTCCGATATTGGGAGTACCCAGACTTTGTGTTAGAACATTTCCGGGCAGAGGTGGATTAAAAACATTTGGTAACGTTTTGCAAGTTAAACAGTAGTTCTTTTCTTTTCAACTTTTAGAGGTTATAGAGTTACAGTATTTGGTTTTAAAAATTAATTAATATTTTTAAATATAGAAAAGTATAGTAATTTTCTTAATTTACATTTACAGCTAAGAATACTTTTGTGAAATATTTTTGACAAAACCTTTGTCATAGTTTTTGGATTATAACTTCGTTATAGGTTTTTGGAGAGCAAAAATATTATTTTTGTTAAAAACAATTTATAAGGTTATAGGTAAAATAAAAGTACTTAAATAAACATATATTATATGAAAAAAATATTAGATATTTTTTTATGCAAATATTGGTCTCAGATTTGGCTTCATCAAGATACCTTCATACCAAATTTCAACAAAATATTTCATTGGTTTTCGGAAATACGAGCTTTTAAAAAATGCATTTTTTACATTTCAAAGGCAAAATTCTCGTAAGCTTTTATTAAAAAACACTATTTTACATTTTTTGTTTATTTTTACCATGTTTATTGAATTTGGGTTAGAAGGCATTAAGTTATAATTTTAATAATAAGGAAGAACCTTTAAGAACAAGAACGTGTTTTAAAGTACATCTTCGAGAAATGTTATTTTCTAAAATAAAAAATATTATTTTTGTTAAAAACAATTTATAAGGTTATAGGTAAAATAAAAGTACTTAAATAAACATATATTATAATTTTACATAAATATTTGAAAAAAGAGGTATTAAAAATTACGATTTTGTTTAACTTTTAATAAAAACTTTTATAATTTTCATCTTTATTTCATACTTAGGATGGAGACGCAACATAAATAATTCAGAGTCCGGAAGAAATACGATTTCGGTTTTCATATAAAAAATGTAAACGACTGAACATATTCTGTTCAAATAAGATATTTTTTCGTACATAATACGAATATTATTTAAATTTTATGATTACAACTAATTATACAGTGTCGCCCATAAACTCTGCATCATTCAGAAAAAATTGTATTAATTGATTTCAGTAAATTTTGTTATTGTCAATCGTTTTGTCCACAATACAAAGTCAAATAAAATGCAGACATGTTTTTGTAACTACAGTTTTCTACGAATAAATAAAATGCGTAAGTACAAATTGGTCAGACCAAACTGAATGTAAAGTTATCTTATTTTAACAATTTTGTTTATTTGCATTATTTATTAAGTAAACACATGTTTGCCAAGTTACCTATAGTGATGATAGAGATGAATTAAAAAATAACCTTTAATTAATTTTTAGTGCACATCAATTTTGTTGCCAATAAAAAATCGAAAAATTCAAAAAACTTGGCATTTTACTAGAGGGCTGAAAATTAGTACATGGATAAAAAAATTGAAATATAAACTACCTTTTTCCTTAAGAATTCATGGTTCTTGGGATTAGACCGTCTCAAAATTGAATTACTTTCCGATGTCTCACTTTCGATTGCACGAGGCAGCTTCAGGGATCTTTACTCCGCAAAATCTGAACATTCAGAGTCCAGATTTCGCGGAGTAAAGATCCCTGAGGATGCTTCGTGCAATCAAAGGCGAAACGTCGGATATAAATTCCAATTCGACACGGCTAGTCCCAAGAATCATGATTTTTTAATTGACCAAAGCCGTGAAAGCTTACCAGAGTGTCCAGTATGACCTGTTTGGCAACCTTAGAAATCCACATGACGAGTTTTTATTTGAAACTGAATTCTTTTCTTTTTTTTGATTAAATATCTATTAAAAATTGCCTTACCCATGTAAGGAAAATACAGAAATAATTTTATTTAGTTTTTTATTTAAATTAAATCCAATAACTTAGGTACTTTAAAAAGTGCAACAAAAAGTATAAAATTAATTTTTTACTTTTTTAAGTAAAAATGTATATATTTTGAGTATATATATATATATATATATATATATATATATATATATATATATATATACATTATTTATTAACATTGTACTAGACTAAATAAGGATAAAATAACAAAAAGAACAATTCAATTATTTATAGTGAACTGGACAGCAAAAAAACACTAACCGGCATCGCAGAACCAGAAACTGATTATGAAGAAGAAAAATGGGAACTAGATTATATATTAAATACCCAAATGTGGGGAAAATGGCGAGGACTTTCTTTACCACCCCTGCCACATCTGTGCCCTCGAAACGATAATTTTCTAAGGCATCTTTAGTAGCTAGAAAACATAGAAATAGATTGAACGATGAATTTTTAAAGATTCGTTCTCTGTTTCAATTCGTGGTACAAAATGTTCGATTAAGTATATTGTTATAGAATTATATATAGAGTTATTTTTTTTTATTGTTAGTATTTTTTATATTCATTTATACTAAAATATATTTTTGTATGTCTTTAGTTATTATATGAATATATATTTATCTTGTACTTTTAGTTAAGATTATGCATTTGTATTTTAGTTGCGGTTTTAGATTGCAAAATTTGCAAGACTCTTGCAAAATAATTTCTTGGCTTGTTCTTGCAGAAAGAGAAAGACAAGAAGAAGAAATTTGCAAGAGTCTTGTGAAGCACTACGTTCTATGTTAAACTTTTTCTTTCTTGCATCAAGCATCCTGAAAATTTAAACAGAGACGTGGGCTACGTGCTACATCATGCGTGGAAACTATCTATCACAATGAGTCACGCGTCGGTGCGCACAGGTCAGGTATAACTACCTGAAGATGCCGCGAACAATCGCAGGCGAAACGTAGGAAAATAATTTCAATTTGACACTGTCTAAACCCAAGCACCATGATTTCTTAATCGTATAGATGTAAGTATTTGACCGATCAATTTTTTTTTGCATAAGCGCATTGGTGGAATCACAAAGGAATCCTGAGTTGTTGCTAAAAAATTGTGACAAGATACTGCTAAAGAAAGTGATCACTAAGAAGCCTACGAAATTTTAGGTCTTTATCTCTAAAACCAGCCAACTTGAATGTTTTACTTTTTTAAAAGTAATTTTTTTATTCTGTTCAAAATGACACTAAAAATATTTGTTAAAAAAGAAATTCTATTTAATTTTTTTGATTGAAAAAATATAAATTTAAAAATTATCATTTTTATGTGTTAAATAACAATTTTTATAATTAAAGGTAGAGTAAAAAACGATTTTGCTCAGAAGGAAGGCCAAAACGTTAGTGTCATTTTGATGAGATTGAAAAAATCAACATTTAGAAAAATAAAACATTCAATATAGCCGGTTTGCACAAAAATACAGGCGATTTATTTACAAATTAAATTTACTTTTTTAATTGTTCTATTTGATATGTAAAATTTGATATGCTTATTAGTGACCACTAGAAATATCTTTTCACATGTTTTTATCAAAATTTATTAAACACAACTTAAATTATAAAGAAAATTCCAAAATTCTTTGTCCATGTGGTTTTTGTTATTTTGTAGGTTATGTCATTGGCTCTAATTATGTATTTGACATAGAGCTCCTCTGAAACCAGCGCATTTGTGTCGGGCATTTAAAAACGTTCGGATCAATAGAAACTGTTATATCTAGTCATTCTAAAAAAAACGTCAATGACGTAATTTTTCAACAAAAATAAAAATAAACATGGCTTCGGTCGTTGTCGTTGTGATTCCACCAACATGTTTATACAAAAAAATCCAAAGGAAAAAGCAGTTCCTTTTTCACGAAAATTTCCAGAAGATCGACTCCACTAGTAACAATTAGAAATAGGTATTTTATCGATATATCGATAATTGTCGACAGCGATAAATAAAATATATGGATAGGTAATAGCTATTGGGCCTATCAATAGGTAAAATCTAATCGCCCATCCCAATACTGCTATTTAAGTCATTAGTAATAGTAATAATTAATTTTTTCTGTGGAAAATCCCAAAAACCCTTTTATTTTCGTAAAATCGACGAAAAAAAAGATTTACCCGATTGATTTAAGAAAGCGAGATTTCTGAGAGTAAATGACATATTACTCTTCCTAAATTTTTCAAATTATTTTTTGTTTAACGGACGCTACCGTTACTCACAGGGTTTAAATATATTTTGGCACAAAAAAACGAACCGCAACTGTCTCCCCCCCTATTATACTTTAAAATGAAAATAGTCCGCAAAACTACAGCTTTATATTTATTTCAATTATCGGTTTTAAATGATTGATTAGTACGTACGACTTTGAAACAAAATAGGCTGGATTTAGTGCTGACGATTCAATGGTTGAGGCATTCTTAGAAACTGTAAATGCATCATTGGAATGTTCAATAATTTTTTTCCTTTTTTTCACTTCTTGCCATTCATCAAAAGTGTCATCTTCCTCTTCACCTAAAATGAAATATTATCTACAATGTGTCAGAAAATAGGAGGATCTCGTTCAGTAAAAAAGACAGAAAAATGGTTAAAACAAATTTGTTACAATGTAATACTTATGAAAGAATAAAATATTGAATTTTTGAAATTATGCAGTGCTGTAAAGATTTATTCCTCAAAATTTTTCAAACCTGTAAACGCATTCTCAAAGCAAATTTTAGCCTTAAATTTTGTGGTGCTGCCAGACATTGAATCTGTCTTTTCGTAAACAGGGTTCCATTATGCACTCCTTTAAATATTTATACCGAAATAAAAGTGTGGGTTTGGTCACATATATATATATATATATATATATATATATATATATATATATATATATATATATATATATGATAGTATGTTTTCATTCCACTTACACCAACGTCATAACAAGAAAATGATCCTTGTTTGGAACATGTTCTGCATCACAGCAGACACAACGATCCATTTTAGTCAAACGACATATATATATATATAGATATATATATATATATATATATATATATATATATATATATATATATATATATATATACAACTTGTTAAGTTCTGGATGCGCGTTTCGCTAACCAAGTTAGCATTATCAGCAGATGATATAAACTAAAGTAACTTATCCTAACCGAGATTATTTATAGGTAAATGTCGTCACACTTGGTTGCACCCCGAGTGCACCGTTGCCAAGTAAGCAATAGAGGGGACTATAGGGAATAGGCCCTCTGTCTTTATTTAGTGCTTTCTTACCACATTTAACTATTTCTATACTCTCAAATGCATCGAATAATCTATTATTAGATACATTTTTAATTAACTTAAGATTATTTATTCGTATTTGCTGATTGTTTTCCAAAGCATGTTGGGCAACGCTTGACTTTTCTGTTCTTCCGTATCTTAGCAATGTGTCCTTTAAAACGAATGTTTATGGAGCGTTTAGTTTGCCCAATATATTTTAGATCGCAGTCATTACAGCTAATTTCATAGATGTCACTCCTCTTCTTCAAGTCGAATTTGTCTTTAGGGTTTCCAAGGAGATTTTTCAAACTTTTCTCCTGTAGGCTACTCTAAAACCTACGTTTTTAAATACCTCTACAAGAGGTCTAGAATGAATTTAATTAATTTCACCTCAAACTTCAATTTACATTAGAGTACGAAAAAAACAACACCTTAAATTTCTTAGATATGACTACATCATAGCGATAATTTTGTAAAGACTGAATAGTACACTAACGGGTAGATATCTTAATTACATATCACAACACCCTATGTCTCAAAAAAGATCCGCAGTGATAGGGTTAGCTGATAGAGCTTTAAAATTAAGTGATCCACAATATCAAAAAAACCAACCAAAAAATATTTTAATAAAAAATAATTATCCCACCAAACTTATTAACTCTATTTTTAAATCACAACAGAAATTAAACAATCAAAATCTCCCCTCTCAAGTTATTAACAAAAACAAGGAGAAAAACTGCTTATCGTTACCCTATATACAGGGCCTATCTGAAAACTGTGCAGACTATATTTTCGAAAAAAAAAATGAAATATTGTTAAGTAGTATACCAGAACTGTGATCTGCATTCCAATTATTTCTTGTCCTTCCTCTAACCTCAGCTCAATCGGAAAGATCATTTTCAAAGTTGAAAATAATTAAAACTGCCCTTAGGTCGACCATGACTCAGAGTCGTCTTAGTTCCCTAGCTCTTATCTCAATACAGTGCGAAAAAGCTAGAGAAGTAAATATTGACTAGTTGATAAGTATTTATCGAGTCGATACATAAACAAAAAAGTCTAGTCTACTGCCAAAGAAAACGATTCTTGTACTCTTTGTTTTTTATTATTTTCTATATAGTTATTAATTTAGTTAATTTTGTTTTGTGTTTATTAGTTTACCTATACTCATTCACTTCAAAATGTGTATCGTTCATTCCTTTTTTTTTTTAATTTTTTATTTCTTTTTTTATTTATGTTTTTTTTAATTTTTTTATTTTATGTTATGGTTTTTGTTAATAAATTTATAAATGTGTGACATTTTTTGTTTCCTTATTTTTTTGGAGAAATTATGAAGGGGCTCCAAGAAAAGTCTTGCGGGAGGGGGGGGCTAAAAACTCGCCACGCCACTGCCTTACTTATATTTTTACTAGCAGTACCAAGAATGAACACTATTTTGAGTTTGCGAACTAGATTAAAACACCAAAGAGAACAATTATAATTGTCGATTTTTATGTAAATGACACAACACCGGATAGAACAATTTTATTATATTAACAATATCCATTTCTCTAGTATAAACAAAAATCTCTCACCTTTGCTTGTGTGCATATTAATTTCACCTAACGCTAAAACCGTTTTCAAAATGTTTTTAGGAAACGTTGCCTGAATTTTTCGACGAGCGACGAACTTGCATCGGAACTAGTAATTGAAGAGGGCAGGTCCTCTTCAAGGACCCGGCCTTATTACTTTGGCGGGCTTCTCAGACAAATCTTCAACAGCTTTTCTCTTGCAAGCAGAATTGATTATTTGGCGATTTAAACATTGCAGGCTAGAGTCATGGCAATGTTCGGAATTATGTTTGGTGACTTTTAGGTTACCTACCGGTCCCAACGTAAAAACAACCCACCTACATTTTTTCTTAACACAAGTCCAGCGTTTTTCCCCACTTGTCTTTAGGTGTTTTTGAAAACAATACTTATAGTCGTTGACAACTAACAACTGCTTTTCTCTTTCACTTAACATACTTTTTACATGCATTATAACTATAATTTCAAAAGGGCTTAACCCGTCAGAACATGGAAATTAACTAGCAGGGACTGAATACACGTTTATTTTATCAGTTCACCCAGCTAAGGCGGGACCTTCCACAGGTAATCAAAAAGGACGTGGACGGAATTTACAAAAAGATAACAGCAATTAAGAATATACCCTTCGGCCCTCAACCTACCGGGACCGAATCTACCAACACCGATGCACCAGGACCGTAGCCAGTAAGAGCGAGTTCTTTAGGAATATAGTTTTAATTCTGTAGATTTTTGTATGTATATGTATGTATGTATGTATGTATGTATGAATATATGTATGTATGTATGTATGCATGCATGTATGTATGCATGTATGTATGTATGTATATATATATATATATATATATATATATATATATATATATATGTATATATATATATAAATAATCCCCGTACCCCTCCTATTCCCGCCACATAGCGGCCATTACGCTATATATTCTATGAAAAACTGGGCAGACGAACAGAATAGAATACAGGAATAACTAGGCTTCACACGTTCACAGCGTCTGCTCCCTTTGTTGCGGGGTCGTTAGTTTTCACTGACTGTTTGAGTCTCTTGCATCCCCCCAAAGCAACACAGCAAAACCGAACACGTGGAACCACTTATGTTAAGAACACAGAGGTCTGTCCTCTACGAGGCGATTCGAGAGACTGATAATTTTTCTTAAAAAAACTCCCTTCCTTTGTACGTGTCAGTTACATTTTACAAAATTCAACTCTGCGGGAAATCTTGAGGTTTAAGTGCTTGAACTTTGGTAAACTTGTAGTCGTGCATATTATGTTTTTCTAAAATTCTTTATATAGATGTACATGTCATGCACAAATCTTTTTCAGCGCCACGTATGGAGTAGTGAGGATATGCATTAAAGTTTGCCAAAACGTTAATTTCATTTCCTTCATTGGAAGTCGCTGATCTAGGCAAATTTCTTGCTGGTTTTAAAGCTGAACCAAAATCTTTAAAATTGTTCTGGATTGTGGTAAATCTGGATACGTTTCATTAAAGTTTCTACACGTTCTCTTGATATTCTTATCATACTGACTATGCTGAATAAATAAATTTACTATAACTGCATTCAAGTAACTATTATTCACTACTGTTTGAAAATGACCCGTTTTTATGATATTTCATACAGAAATGCCTATAAATAAAAAACGTGAAGAGTTAGGTATAGGCAAAGTAAACATACATAGAAAGATCAGCTTCTTAAATCTGTATTGATATACAGGGTGTCCCATTTAAAAAAAAATCGATTTTCTCGCACTTTTATAAGTTACCAACAAACACGTATTTCTGGAGTACCATGTATGCTTCAACTAAGATGACAAAAAACTCAATCTAACCTAACCTAACCTAAAGGTATTATTTAACCACAGCCCAAGTTTTAAATTAAAATTGCTTTAGAGTTGGAAGAAATTCAGATTTATTTGAAGTCTTTAAAAAATTTCAAATTAATTAATTACCGGAAAACGGCTACAGATAGGTTTAGGGGGTATAGGGAAGCAGTGGCGGCGCGTGGTTAAATAACTTGGGGGTACACAACCTTAGAATAGAACATGAGTGCCGTTGGTAAATCGGCGGAAGCGAAACGTTTTTTGGGTGCCACGCCCAAAAGACTTTCATTGGACTATCAAATCATACAAATTAAATAAACTTATAAGAATTTAAGAATTAAGTAACTTACCTCTCTGAGTACATCGGTCTGGCCTAACAATAATTGTTTTTATATTTTGCAAACACGTTTTGTATTGAAAATGAAGTCTTCTATCCTTTTTTGAGACAAATTCTTCAATAACCAATTCATTAAAATTTGGAATTTCTTGAATCATTTGTTTCTCAATAGATAACATTGCGAGAGCAGTTAGTCTATTCTGGCCCATTGTACTTCTAAGAAAAGTTTTTATGCGATTCAATGTGGAAAAACAACGTTCCGCTTCTGCGGTTGTCATTGGCATTGTAACAATCGCCTGTAACACTGAAATTGTTTCTGAGAAATCTATTTGCAAATTATTTTCAATTAAAAATTTAAGCAAGTGGACTGCTCCGGAAACTTCTCTAAAATCTGCTCTTCTGTATATTATTTCTAATTCTGTCTTTAATTTATTTTTATTTAAAAATGGAAAGTTTTGAATTGCTGAATCTAAATGTAGTATAGGAAAATTTGCTGAATATGTTTCAAAATTTTCCACCGAAAATAAGTGAGCTATTTCCAAATGGCCTGTGAACGAAAACCTTCTTTTTATTTCTGCAATTATGGTGTCACACACTTCTTTAGCTTGCACAGTCGTGGAAACATAAGAATTTCTCTCATCCGTCTTCCTTCTTTTTCTAGCTTGACTTTCATCAATGTCTACTAACCCGGTTTCTCTAATAGTATGTATGTTATCTCTCTCCTTTTGAATATTTTTTTCGAACTCAGTAATACATCGTTTTACAGTAACGGAATCAGTAGCCCTTTTTTGCAGCTGTGAATATAAAATATCAACATGGGGCATTACACGATGAAACACTGTCAACCAAAAAACAAATTTAGAGTCATTCAATAATTTGAAAATAGCACCCGCCTTTCTAATGGTATCAGATTGTTTGGATGTGGATTGTATTTTTTCCATACACTCTAAAAGTGCTTCTCTGTTTTCGTATACAGTGTTAACTGTTCTAATTTTAAAATTCCATCTTGTAGCAGATGCTCTAGGAAGCCTATTTCCAACCACTTCATCTAATATTGCAACTCTTTGTGGAGAATTCGAAAAAAAATTGGTAAGGTCACTCAAATCGGAAAAAAATATGCGTACATTTGTATTTATGCTTGTTGCCTGCGACATTATCAAATTTAGTGGATGAGCATAACAATGGATATAATGCGCATATTTAAATTTATCTTTAATGCGTTTTTGCACACCACCATGGGCGCCACTCATGACACTTGCTCCGTCATAACTTTGGGAAATCAATTGTTCAGAATTTTTTAAAACACAATTAAGAGCCTCCTCTATGCAGCCAGCTAAGGCAACAGCATCATGTTCATTTGATTTTACAAATGTCCAAAATCGTTCAACGGGGGTGCCGTTTGCTAAAGTATAACGGTAAACTATAACCATTTGAAAAATATTCGAAATGTCACTTGTTTCGTCACTCATAACAGACAAAAAATTTGCAGCGGCAATTTCTTTTTTTATATGTGCCTGACTCACGGAAAGCATACATTCTAATAAATCATTTTGAATGTCTTTTGACGTGCCTTTAAACACGGTAGCTTGCTGCAAATGATCCCTCAGTGCTAAATCCAATTCGGCAGAAAAATTTATGAGGCCTCTAAATATACCAGGGTTTAATGAATCTTGTTGTTCATCGTGTCCACGGAGAGCAAGCTCAAATGCGCCACAAAATTTAATACAATTTATAATTTTAGATAAGACATACCTATTATTCTTTACTTCGTCATTATGTTTTTGAATGCTTAATCGGTATTCACTATTTAATTGTTGCCGAATATCTTGTTTACCTAATAAATTAAATCCTAATTTAGCAGATAGATGTGACTTTGAATTTTGATGCTTTTTAATTTTTTCGGATAAATGTACTAAATCTTTAACCCCGGATTTTGTCCATTCTGATGCCTCACCGCTTTCAAATAATAAACACGGAAAACAGTAAAGACTATTACTAATACTACACCCGCACAACCACTCGGTTTTTTCGTAAGTTTCTATTTTAAAAGTTCGTTTATAATCACGACTTTTGCATTTAGTTACACTCGTAATTAACAAATTTGGTTTTGGACGACCGACACTTTTAATTTTTATTTTTTCGTTTAAAGATAACGAGGAAAATTTAATTGTCTTTAAATATTGCACGCTAATGCAATCAAGGTTTGATAATTCCGTCATTCTTGCAATCGCGAAATGAAAACAACCTTATCGTACCGCAAAGCGCTAATTCTAATGTGCTCTGCTTTCAGGTGCTCGGGAGCTATCGGACGTCGCCAGATTGTCGCGGGGAACAAAGAGTGCGGGGGGCAGGTTTCCACCAATTAGATTTAACATTCGGGCGAGCAGTGAACGAAGTCGCTGCGGCAGGATGGATGGATCCGATGAAAGGCCCCCTTCGATATTTAATACGTACGCATAGGCGTCCAGGTCCAGCGTCAAAGTCTACAGAAATATTTATTCTGCAAACTTTGGTTTTGTTTAGTGCTTATTATTGATGATTCATGACATTGCCGCTAGTTAAGAAATTCGTCGATCAATTTACATCGCATATTTTAATGTCTGGTCTTTGGGTCATGTTCTTTGACGGCATGGTTTTTAAATTATTATTTTATGATAATATTGCTTAAAGAAAATTAACATTTAAATATATTTGTTTAAAAAATTTGGGAGTGCACGTGCACATGTGCACTTATTGAGGAGCCGCCACTGTAGGGAAGTATTCAGAAAAGTTGCTCAGAAACACGTGTAGTTTCAGAAAAAGTGAAAAAATAAAGGGAATTTCATTTAAAATTGCGGTGTTGCCACCTGTTTTGGGTAGAAGCACACTGTAAGACGGAAAATATTTGAAACCGGTATACCAATATCATTTATGAGTGTAACCGAAATTGTAAAAAGATCTGCCTAACGTAAATCACCCTGTATATATATATATATATATATATATATATATATATATATATATATATATATATATATATATATATATATATATATAAATAAATATAAATATATATATATATATATATATATATATATATATATATATATATATATATACTAGCTGACCCGGCAAACGTTGTTTTGCCATACACAATAGGAAATGTTTTTAAAAGTATCTGACACTATAAGTGTGTGGGAATTTGAAAGAGTAATGAAGCGTTGTAGACAATTGAAGCATACTTTATTTAAGTTAATATAGTAATCTTTATTAAAATACCAAATATATTAAATTACAGATTTTGATAGCTTGACACTACTACTAATTATTATGGCATTTAAAAAATAAACAAAGATTATTCTCTCAGCGCAATGGAGTGTACAATATTTTTGGTCAGTCCGTCTATTACGGTTCATGAGATATAGCCTGGTGACAGACGGACGGACGGACAGCAGACTCTTAGTAATAGGGTTCCCGTTTTTACCCTTTGGGTACGGAACCCTAAAAACCGCTGTCGATGGAATAGCTACTTCAACATCATAAAACCCCTTCATAAAATAAATTTATTAAATGTCTTGAATTTTTTGTTCAATTGCAAAGTGAGTCCTAAAATTGAAATTAACACTCTCATAAAATATATTACTCATTTTTTTCGCTGTTAGAATATATTTATTTCAACCCTCTCTTTCAATTTGGTAACTCAACTCCTTCAAAAGTTAACGTTTAAAACAGATAATTTGGATAAATTTTATTTAGCAAAACAACTGTCCATCACTTTATTTCCACAAAATGTTAAAGTATAATAAATTACATACCTTTAAAGTAAGGGCGTTGTTGGCACAAAATAAATGTCTATTATTAATTATTAACTGAACTGAAGTAAATTAACTTGAGAGGCGTATCAGTCGAGACACAATTAAAACAAAAAAACTATATTAAAAACAAAACAATACAGGATTTGATACTTGCGCAGGCGCGTATAACCCGTGTATGTGGGGTTGCGGTTGCGTTGCTGTACGGGAAATTCAATTCAAAATGATTTATTTATGCGGGACCGCCAGCTAAATCAATAAATATTTTTAATAACATAAAAGAACAAAAATAATTTTCTTTAAAAAAAAAACCTGAAACTAAATATGTAATACCCGATTTTTAAGGAAATATAAAAAAAATGTGGTAGAAAATAAAAAAAAAAGTAGTTTACAACGGGACTCGAAAAAATTGTAAATAACGTGAATAATACAAAAATAGCTATTAAAAAATAGGGGTTGATGGTAGAAGGGTGAAAATTTAGGGTTGTATGTATTTTTTAATGCTGAATCGTGAAAAAATAAAAACAAACAATTTTGTCCAAAAATTAAAAAAAAAATTTTTGGGGTGAACCACCCTTAATTTTTAGGGGTGTGGAAAATAGATGTTGGCCGATTCTCAGACCTACCCAATAAGCACAGAAAATTTTATGAAAATCGGTTTAGCCGTTTCGGAGGAGTCTGGTAACAAACACCGTGACACGAGAATTTTATATATTAGAAGATATATATATATATATATATATATATATATATATATATATATATATATATATATATATATATATATATATATATATATATATATATATATATATATATATATATATATATATATATATATATATATATATATATATATATATATATATATATATATATATATATATATATATATATATATATATATATATATATATATATATATATATATATATATATATATATATATATATATATATATATATATATATATATATATATATATATATATATATATATATATATATATATATATATATATATATATATATATATATATATATATATATATATATATATATATATATATATATATATATATATATATATATATATATATATATATATATATATATATATATATATATATATATATATATATATATATATATATATATATATATATATATATATATATATATATATATATATATATATATATATATATATATATATATATATATATATATATATATATATATATATATATATATATATATATATATATATATATATATATATATATATATATATATATATATATATATATATATATATATATATATATATATATATATATATATATATATATATATATATATATATATATATATATATATATATATATATATATATATATATATATATATATATATATATATATATATATATATATATATATATATATATATATATATATATATATATATATATATATATATATATATATATATATATATATATATATATATATATATATATATATATATATATATATATATATATATATATATATATATATATATATATATATATATATATATATATATATATATATATATATATATATATATATATATATATATATATATATATATATATATATATATATATATATATATATATATATATATATATATATATATATATATATATATATATATATATATATATATATATATATATATATATATATATATATATATATATATATATATATATATATATATATATATATATGCTTCTACCCAAAACAGGTGGCAACATCGCAATTTTAAATGAAATTCCCTTTATTTTTTCACTTTTTCTGAAACTACACGTGTTTCTGAGCAACTTTTCTGAATACTTCCCTATATCCCCTATACCTATCTGTAGCCGTTTTCCGGGAATTAATTAATTTGAAATTTTTTAAAGGAAAACAAGACTTCAAATAAATCTGAATTTCTTCCAACTCTAAAGCAATTTTAATTTAAAACTTGGGCTGCGGTTAAATAATACCTTTAGGTTAGGTTAGGTTAGAGTGAGTTTTTTGTCATCTTAGTTGAAGCATACATGGGACTCCAGAAATACGTGTATGTTGGTAACTTATAAAAGTGCGAGAAAATCGATTTTTTTTTAAATGGGACACCCTGTATATCAATACAGATTTAAGAAGCTGATCTTTCTATGTATGTTTACTTTGCCTATACCTAACTCTTCACGTTTTTTATTTATAGGCATTTCTTTATGAAATATCATAAAAACGGGTCATTTTCAAACAGTAGTGAATAATAGTTACTTGAATGCAGTTATAGTAAATTTATTTATTCAGCATAGTCAGTATGATAAGAATATCAATAGAACGTGTAGGAAATCCAGAACAATTTTAAAGATTTTGGTTCAGCTTTAAAACCAGCAAGAAATTTGCCCAGATCAGCGACTTCCAATGAAGGAAATGAAATTAACGTTTTGGCAAACTTTAATGCATATCCTCACTCCTCCATACGTGGCACTGAAAAAGATTTGTGCATGACATTTACATCTATATAAAGAATTTTAGAAAAACATAATATGCACGACTACAAGTTTACCAAAGTTCAAGCACTTAAACCTCAAGATTTCCCGCAAAGAGTCGAATTTTGTAAAATGTAACTGACACGTATAAAGGAAGATCCCTTTTTTTAAGAAAAATTATCAGTTTCTCGAATCGCCTCGTAGAGGACAGACCTCTGTGTTCTTAACATAAGTGGTTCCACGTGTTCGGTTTTGCTGTGTTGCTTTGGGGGGATGCAAGAGACTCGAACAGTCAGAGTGAAAACTAACGACCCCGTAACAAAGGGAGCAGACGCTGTGAACGTGGAAGCCTAGTTATTCCTGTATTCTATTCTGTCTGCCCAGTTTTTCATAGAATATATAGCGTAATGGCCGCTATGTGGCGGGAATAGGAGGGGTACGGGGATTATTTGAAAGAAAGGGTCATGTCGTGATACCAGTAGTACTTCCTTAAGGTTCAACGATTTACGAAGAGCAATTTGTCCGACCACCCGTGGTCGTTACCTCTTGGGCTGGATAACGCATGAAAGCAAAAAAGTGGCAGCCGACTCATAATGGGAAGAAAGAAAGAAAAATTATACGTACCGATGAGTTAAAATTTTCGAAGGAAGGTATTTTTAATCGACGGAATCGTCACTGTTGGGCCAATAAAAATCCACACGCTATAAGAGAGAGAGAGGATTTCAGGAAAAATTTAATTATAATGTCTTCTGTTTGCTAATAGATAATTCGATTAGGTATTTGATATACGATGAGCAACTCACTTCCAGAAAATATTTAGATATTTTAACAACAGTTGTCGAGGAGTTCAGAGATGGTCTTGCATTTGCGGATTGATTACCAAAGCTGTTTGTATCAACTTGACGGGGCTCCAGCACATTGTATGGTGGAAGTGACTGCAGGGCTAGATCGAATTTTTGATGACCGATGGTTTAGAGGTCTAGGATCGTGGAATTCTTAAAATTTCTATTTAATTTTTGTATTTCTGATTTATTATTTATCATTTTAAATTTAAAACAAAAATCTTTAAAATTGTTCTGGATTCAAATGTATATAAAATGGATGACGTAAAAACATGTGTTCGAAAGCCCCTAGATTTTGAGATACGTTTATAAAGTTTTGCTTATTAAAAAAAAATTGGCTGCAAACAATTGCCAAATAATGTATAAGTTGCGCAAGAAATACGTAAAAGCAAGTACATAAAACAAAAAATTGGGAAAACTAATTTTCTAAGATAACCAAATTTGAGAGCATACAAATATGAGGTAGAGTCAGTTAGTTTTTTTTGTACCAGGAGTATTTTTAAGGTAATTTAATAGTCAAAATTCGAAAAGGGGTAACATATGGACGACAACTTTTTATTTGGGAGTTTTGGCGAAAAAGTTATTTAAGTTAAAAGGTTTACTTATGGGAGAAACGAAATTGAATTAAAAAAGCATACCATTTTATATACGAAGTACGAAGTAATTACAAAACTAGAAGTTTGCGAAACAAAAAAAAACTGAAATTGCAAATTTTGAGACAACTAAATTAAACAGCCTACAAACTATTAAACTTTGAACAAAAGGCTTTGCACTTTCCTATCTTAACTTATTAAATCTACTGAATGTCATCAAGTTAATGTCTGAATGTCAAAATTCTAGACTTCCCTTCAAACCAAAAATTAATACACTGACGACATATAAGTTTGTATAATTAAAACTTTATACCTAGTCCTCTAGATGTTTCTGCTCGCTTATCTTTTATCAAGCAAAGTAACAATGGT
Organism: Kuschelorhynchus macadamiae; assembly: GCA_030620095.1. Classification (NCBI taxonomy): domain Eukaryota; kingdom Metazoa; phylum Arthropoda; class Insecta; order Coleoptera; family Curculionidae; genus Kuschelorhynchus; species Kuschelorhynchus macadamiae. Next base: position 150,946 of record JAUTXW010003612.1, read on the forward strand.
AAATTATAATGGCCGTTTTCTAAATCGTGAATGGTAAATAATTGGATACATTTTACATAAATCGTTTACGTAATCGTTTACATTTACAAAGTTTTCACCTTTGCTGGTTTTCACGATGTATTTAGTAACTACACTGAACAAATAAAAAAATGTAAATGAGTTCTTAACTACTTCGTACCTGGGTTACATTAATTTACAGATTTACAAAATGACAATTGGTGACTGTTTTTCATACAACCCTGGCAAGTGTATTTCCATTAATATTTCTAAATGTGGCAAAACTCTTTGGCTCAGGATTTCTATGGTCGCAGGGGGATCAAATTCATACACCTCATGCTTCGTGTGACCCCAGAGATAGAAATCCAAGGGCAAGATGTCAGGGGATCTAGGAGGCCAAGATATTGGACCATTTAAGGAAATAATTCTTTCGTCAAACTGCTTCTCTTAAGAAGTTCCTGACTAAAATGGTGTTGTGAGCCGGACTTCCATCCTGTTGAAACCAGGTTCTTCTAAACTCATCTTCTGTTAGAATAGCTCGTAAGGCCGATACAACCTGGTTTGTGAAAAAAGGTATCTCTGTCCATTTAGGTTGAAGTCAAACAAAAATGGTCCTATAAGTTGATTTCCTGAAATGATTAAAAATTTATAAATGTGCCACTTGGCGAGGGTTTTCCACAGCCCGATGATGACTGTTGTGCCTATTAAAAACTCCACAATTCGTAAACCTACTCTCATCAGACCACAAGACATGATTTACAAAATTGGGATTTTCATTACACTTCCTAGTATACCACCCACAGAAGCGTAGTCGTCTTGGAAAATCAGTTTCCTTCAGTCCTTGAACTATTATGGGTTTGTATGGCTGATACTTATTCTTTTTTAACACTCTCTGTACCGTTGATGTTGGCATATACATTTCCTGTTCTACAGTTCTTACCGACGCACTAGGGTTTTCGTTGATAGCTTATAATATGTTTCTGTCGCGATTTTCATGAATTGGGTTTTATGAAGCTGCCGTCGTTCCGGGTACATTTCTATACATACATGTCAAACTTTTCTTGATTTGCATAGGGAATACCGGCCATTTTCAACAGGTCTCGACAATTTGTGTGTCACATTTATGCTTTTGTTAAGAGAAAAGCGTACTACTTATTAAAATACAACTTTGATACTTTGAATTATTTAACGTCAAACTCAAAGCCCACTTTTGTTACAAATAAATCATGCCATTCTTAGAATAAATTGAGACCTAACTTGGCGAAGTGTGATATTTCGATGATACTCAAATCTTTTATGCACATGTGAGACGTCACTAGACTGGAAATCGTACGCTCTTTCCAAAAATCGAAAAATCCAATATAGCAGCGTTAAGAAAAATGAAAGCTGAGGCGGGTGGCAGGATAACAAAAGACGATGGAGACATGTCGAACACGCCATCTTATTTGTCTTAAAAAAGTGTCCGAAATGTCCATGTCACATTTTGACAGCTGTCAAATTTACCGTTTTGGATTTACTGGCGAAAAATGAAATCCGCCATTTTTTGTTTTTTCGCCGATATTTCCAAAACCAATTGACCGATTGTAAATCTGAAGCCGGAAATGAAATGCGCAGAAGCGTAAATATTTCTGCATTTTTGGCCGAAAACCCGACTCTTTGTTTTTTTTTAATAGATTATTATTTTAAAACATTTGCTTATATTGATACTTTGCTTAATTTTATAACAGTAAAAAAACGTGACCAAAATGAGTTTGGTTTAAGGACTTAGTTCTAAAAAATATACCAAGTAAACCTCCTCCTTGCAACATCTTACATCTCTTTCTTTTGCGCAATCGATAAAATGGTTGTATTGACGTTCATACCTTTGCCTTGATATGTTTGGTAAGAGGTCTAAATTCGCTTTTCAGCCACATCCTCAAAAATCGATTGTGGTAGATCTTCATCTGAAGAATCCACTTTTTTTTAACAAGTTTTATATTATAATATTCCCTTAGACTTATATGACAAGTAATGTTGCAGTTAAACTAAGATAATTAATAAACGCTTTGCGCTAATATAATCAAATTATATATTTTTGAAATCAGTAGAAAATGGCCTTTCATAATAATAAACAATATACAGGGTATTCCATTAAAAAACGTATTTCTTACCCTATAGAAATGGTTCCTACGAAAGTTATAGGGGATTTCTTAAAGATTCACATGACAATTTTAAAAACAAAAGACGATCGGAAAATCACTAAATCACCATCAACTTTGTTATTTTAAAAGGAACACCCTGTATTTCTTGACATTTTTGGATTCTCCTCATTCTCCGCTTTCCAAAAATATACAATTCGTCTATATTCGGAACAGTAGTTTTTGACTTATTCCACTTTAAAGTTACCACATATGACAATTTCACAGATTGGCTCTATATCTTATCTTCTTATCTTAAATCGCGGTACCCATGAAATGATGAAATAGCTTTACCTAGGGAATATCACCAACAAAAGCAAAACACTTACTTATTCGCATTCGTAAGTAAAATATTTTATTGATTTTAGGGAAAACAAAATTAATAAAATCTAAAATGCAATTTACCGAACAAGAAAAACTAAAAATTCTTCAATTTTATTTCGCAAATGCTAATAATGCGTCAATTGCAGTGTGACAATACAGGCTGGTATATCCTGGTACAAGAGTTCCCTCATGAAAAACTGTTGCATATATAGTAAAAACCCAGGCACAAAGAAAATCCTCGGAGAGGCAAAGAAGACGAGCGAATTTTGACTTGGACGAGGAATTATCCATATTATTATAATTTGAAGATAAAAAATTCTTTCTTTAGGTAGTCTAAAAGTTAAAATAAAAACTATTTTTAAAAAATCCAAGCAGATCGATTCCGGACGACTCTCGGATAACCGGAAAATCGAGGGTCTACATCCGTTCAGTGCTAAAAAAAATCGATACAGCCCGTATAAAATTAGACTAGTGCAACTATTAACCAAGGATCATTTTAACCAACGCCTCCACTTCTTTGAGGATATGCTGACCAGACTGAGGCAAGATATGCTATCCTGGAATTTTCATTGATAAACGTGTTTACTCGAACCCCATTAGCTGGGCGGAGAATTCAGAGATGTACTCGAAATATTCTTATTTATTCTGAGCAGGACCTTATTAAAATATTTTGTGAGTAATGTTTAACCAAACTTAATATATTTATATTGGAAAATTAGTGTATAAATAGTGTTTATGCACATACAGAGTGGTTTGAGTTTTTATAGATTTATGAAGAGTTGAACTTGAAAACATTGTGTTTTACTATCATGTAGAAAGTAATTTAACGCATGTTAAATTCATTTCACTTCTGCCATTGGCGTGCATGTGAAAAACGTAAATATTATATAGTATTATAATCTCCCACATCACAAAAATGAAATATTATTTTTTTGATTTCCACAGTTTTTGTGGTCAGCAAATTAAATTAATCTATTAATTTATATTTTTTGTAATATCTATATATAAGTAAGAGGATGATAACCTCTGACTTTTATGCAGATCGTTTATTTTATCAAACAGATCTTTTCTGTTGCAAGCCATGACCCAGTTTCTTGCTCTAAGATTAGATAAAAGATAATAGTTTTAAAGCTAACATATCAAACATGCTTTATGCTATCAATGCGGGCAGTTTTTTTAACACTATAAATTATTTTTAATTTTTTACACACTTTACTGGATTCATCAAAACTAACAAATTAAGAACTCATGGTTCTTGGGATTAGACCGTGTCAAATTGGAATTACTATCCGACGTTTCGCCTTCGATTGCACGAGGCATCTTCAGGGATCTTTACTCCACGAGATCTAAACACTGAATGAGCTCGAAGAGATTCAGGCGGGCTTTTATACCCGACTTGTGCTCGCCGAACCGTGACCCTGTGTTAAGATCGGTTTCCACGTGTGATGTAGACCGTAACCCGTGTCTCTATTGAAATTTTTGTATGTTTAAATATTTCAATAGATTTCCTTTACATTTATGAAATGGCCAGTGTTATGCTGGTGTTCAGCTACAGCAGATTGAACAATTTGTTTCTTTATAATACATCGTTCATGTTCATTAAGTCTAGTTGATATTGAGCGTCCTGTTTCTCCCACATACACTTCTCCACAGGAGCAAGGAATTTTATATACTCCTTCTGTTTGGAAAGGTACAAGATCTTTCGGGGATCGCAAGCATTGTCCAATCTTCTTATGTGTATTGAAGATTGTACGTATGTTGGACCGCCGAAGTAATCGTCCTATTTTGTCTGTAGTGCCATGTATGTATGTTTACTATATGTTTTAATTGAACGCGTAATATCTTCAGTGCAATAGCCATTCCCTCTGAGAGCTTCGGTCAGTTTCAGGGTTTCCGATGTTAAAGAATCTTGATCAGAAATCGAAATAGCTCTGAATACTAGTGAGTTAATAACCGATTTCTTTTGTGCTGGATGGTGATGAGAATTTGCATTTAAGTATCTATTTGTATGCGTCGGTTTTCTATACACAGAATGTCCTAATGTACCACTTTCCTTCCTTTGAACACATACATCTAGAAAGGGAATTGTTCCATTAGATTCAATTTCCATCGTGAACTTGATCCAACACAAAGGACGATTACTTCGGCGGTCCAACATACGTACAATCTTCAATACACATAAGAAGATTGGACAATGCTTGCGATCCCCGAAAGATCTTGTACCTTTCCAAACAGAAGGAGTATATAAAATTCGTTGCTCCTGTGGAGAAGTGTATGTGGGAGAAACAGGACGCTCAATATCAACTAGACTTAAGGAACATGAACGATGTATTAAAAAGAAACAAATTGTTCAATCTGCTGTAGCTGAACACCAGCATAACACTGGCCAGTTCATAAATGTAAAGGAAACCAAGGTTCTAGCATCGGTTCCAGGTTTTTATAAACGAAAAGTTAGAGAATCTATTGAAATATTTAAACATACAAAAAATTTCAATAGAGACACGGGTTACAGTCTACATCACACGTGGAAACCGATCTTAACACAGGGTCACGGTTCGGCGAGCACAAGTGGGGTATAAAAGCCCGCCTGAATCTCTTCGAGCTCATTCAGTGTTCAGATCTCGTGGAGTAAAGATCCCTGAAGATGCCTCGTGCAATCGAAGGCGAAACGTCGGATAGTAATTCCAATTTGACACGGTCTAATCCCAAGAACCATGATTTCTTAATTGACCAAAGCCGTGAAAGCTTCCGTTCTATATTAGCTCAAACTTATAAACAATATTTTATCAGTTTCTACTTATGCCACACTTGATTTTTGGGCATTATTTAAAATCAATTCAATAAGTAGTTTTTACATTGACACACATCCCTATTTTGAACTCGTACCAGTTTATCCTGTAATACATTTAATTTTTCTGCAAAATTTAAAGCCAATTGAATAAGATTTTTTTACGTTGATTTTTAAAAAATTTATTTGGCCGCATTTTGAACCGGCGTCTGAAATTCGTACTACAACCTTTCCAATTTGCCTCTATATTACACTTAATGCTTGCACAAAATTTGAAATTAACCTAATTAGTAGTTTTTTCAGGCTGATTTTTTAAAATATTCTACTATTATTTTACTACTTCAGTTCTATACCACAGTTAGTTATTGCACACAATTTGAAATCAGTCTATTAAATACGTTTTTTTCAGGCTGAATTTTTAAATAATTTACAAAGGCGCCATTTTGTTCCGCCATCTTGGATTCGTACCAAAATTTTCAACGTAAAGATCTGAAAAAATTTCGGAGGCTGATTTTTTCGCGTTTACAATACTTCCCTTTTACGAGGGAAGTAAAAACATTATTAGAAGTTTTTTACACTCTAAGTAGGTAATATGAGGCCCCATAACAAATTTGAATATTTTTTGACAAATCAATTAAAAGATATTGAATGAAAAAGTAATTCCTGCAATTAAGGCTTTCAGTTTCGGAATCTCGACATCAGTTTCCAGTTAATAACGCGATGCCACGGAAGAAATGGGATGTAAACGTTCTCACTTACTTCGCGTATTGATCGTACGGTCGCTACTTTGTCTGTAATTTCCACAACTTCAACAACAAATTTATTTAGTTGTTTTTAGCGTACGCTATAGCGTATTTAGAGATATTTTAGCATCTGTTTAAAAGTTTTTACAAATTATTATTATAAAATATATAACATTAAAAAAAAACTTATCTTCTTATATCCTTGGGAAATCTAAAAAAGCTATGAGATGATTTATAGCTTGTAATTTTATAGTGTTTGGCAGCACACACCATACCACTGACTTTTCTAGAAGTGTTCATATTTTGATATTATTTTTATAATAATATCTAATAGAGTCTTTAAATATTTAAATTTAATTTATACTTTACTCCAGCGGCCGCCGCGGCCGCTTCGAGGAACAAAAAACGCCGCCACTGCACACGACTACGTCTAAAACAATAATACCAGTCTCCGGCCCACCCAACGCTACTGAGTTGATAGATTCTCCGCCCAAATTGAGGTTATGTGATGATTTGCGCGCCCCACGAAAGTGCGGTATCTGTATTAATCTGTGGTTTAGTGAAGTAAAAGCATCGACTCAAGCCTAATACTCATTATAAAAACTTACTCGAAAGCCGTGTCAAAAACAACGATGGCATTGAATTGTGTTGCAGACGTTGTCTTAAGGGATTGCTGAAACAATCGTCGGTAAAGTGTCGAGCGCATATCCTTATCCGGCTGTGGCACTGCTTCGGAGTAATGTTAGCATATCTGTGATCTCCAGTGAATCCTAAAAGGTTTTTCCAAATTTGACATCTGCGAACAAGTGATCATAATTAATTTCAAAAGTTGTACGATGAAACTAGCTACGATTTTGCTGCACAGATATCCCAGTAAAGAGACCAGAGTGACCTATCTGGAAACGTGGGGAAAAAACATCAGTTCCGACTGGACACAGTCAGTTAAAAAGTCCAGGTCGTTCAAAATCTGAAGAGGTTAAACCAAAAAAAGTTTCCTAGTGATATTTGGATCGTCACAATAAGACAAATAGGAGAAACAGAATTTATTGTATTATTTGAAGAAACGAAATATAGTGAAAATTATTTTGTCTTTGAGGAGTTAAAACGGGCCTCATTCATTTGTTTCCACAACTGGTATCTAAGTTTTAAAGGAATAGTATACCCGGAAATTTCTTAAGAGAAGCATAACATTCGGATTTGATCGAAATGCTTTGCAAATATTAAAAGCCAGTATCTGTATATGCCTGGCTAGTTGCAAGCTATAAGACTTTCAAGGCAAAACATTGCGAAGATATTTGGTATTCAGGGTTGAAAGGGCCAGGGATATGGAATGAAGGGACAGTTCTAGATAAGTGTATGCTTACTGGAATACCCACTAATTAAATAATTAATCAAAATAATGTCTCAAAACAAGAAATTTAAAATATACGGAAATATGTACAGAGTGTTTCACGTAAGCTGGCGTACTACCTGTAAAATCTACAAAAAGAGTTATATACATACAAAAAGATCTTGATTTGATTTCAGTGTTTTAACTGTTTATTTTCAGGTATCTAGGATGTTAAGCTTGCCCTGACCAGGTATCAACTTTCGTGTTTTACGTAGGATACACTGATAATACAGATTTTCCGAGATTTTTTAAAGCCACGGTGAAACTACTATACCGTGGGGAAACCCGGCGTAGAGGGTGGGGGCAGGAGCTTATTTTTTTAGTCATCAGTTATTTTCCGGTCCTGTTTTGCTGTTTTTAGGATTCAAAAGGAGTATGCAACACTATTTTTTTAGTCATCAAACATTTTTGTATAGTGGGCCCTTTGCCGAAAACTGCAGGAGGGCCCAAAATTTGTAACTCCGCCACTGGCCTATCAACAGAAAATAAAATTCCTAAGATACAACTCAAGTAATTAAAACTGGTCACAATACCTTCAAAATTTTAAAAGACGTCAGGCATAGGCCAACAAAAATAATTAAAAGTTTTACTATGTATTAACATGTTTTGTTGATATCTTAGATTACTATGGTAACTGCCATAGCAAAAAATGACAAAGTTAAGATTGTTTATTTATTAAAGTATATAACACGCTAAATTATGTTATAAAAAGTTACAAAATAATATATTTGGCTGATGGTCCAAATTAAAGCTTAACAAATTACGTGAAAAAATGAAAAAGCTTTTTCAGTTTTTAATTTTTAAAAGCTTTCATTTAATTTTAATTGTATGTTAGTTAGTATGTTTGGGTTAAATAAAATAACTTTTCAAGCAGTTCTCGTTATTGGAAATGACTGAGATTTGATATGCATGCACAAACCCGATGACAATACAATACTATCACGTAGGAGTAAACTGGTAAAATTTTGGTACGAATCCAAAATGGCGAAACAAAACGGTGGCCTATAAAAATATTTAAAACATCAGTCGGAAAAAACTACTTATTAGATTAATTTAAAATTTTGTGCAAGTATTAAGCATGGTATTATTGAGATAAACTAGTAAAATTGTGGTAAGAATTCAAAATAGCGGCCAAATATAATGTTTAAAAAAATCAACCTATTCACTTGACATTAGATTTTGCACACATTCAGGATGTCCCAGCCGAGAGTGACCCATTTTAAATGCCTATAACCAGGCCTGCTAGCTATCTACGGTTTGCACCATTCTACTTCTTTTGGTCCAAAGTTTTTGTAGTTGGTCGCAATTTTTTTGGACACCCATACAGAGCGAGACAAAAAATGCCGTTTTCCAACATCGAAATTCTTAAATATTTTATTGGAACACCCTGTACATCACAACGTCAAAACAAAGAGTCGTATCTAAGGTATCCGTATACCAATATACAGCGGACTTGATATATTTATAAACTAATTTTTTATTAGAATTTACAAAGAGATTTGTTCACGCCTAAAATTTTACTTTCGTTTTGTCCATTTTTGTAATGAAAATATCCACTAATTAAAAGAAAAACCACAACATGATTACGTAATTAAAATCTATCATGTTTGAGGAAATTTAAAATCAAAACATTCCACAGGTGACTATAAAATTTTACTGTCACTGTCATTGAATAATTTCGAACAGTATTCGTTCTAAAAAATTATTTACGACCTAATTGAAAAAGCTAGGACGGTACTGTTTTATAATGAATCAAAATCAATAATAGTTACAAGAAGGAATATTTAGAAATACGTTAAAAGCCAAATCCAAAAATATTAAAAAATGCTTACAGAAGTTTTCAAAACAGGGCTGTTTGGAGATAAAAAGGTCGAAAAGGAACATATTTGATCCAGAAATCGATTGAATAGTTTGGATATATACAACCAGATACGTTGACGGCTTTTCTCAACCAGATATGTAGATGATATATATTCAAGTAATATAACATTTTTTAAATACAGACTTTTTATTCAAGTTTGGCAAAGGCATATCTGCATGCGCATTATCTATGTTTTTGCATGAGGTAAATATGTCCATCGTGCAAATTATAACGGTATAGGGTTATTAAATGTTGATTTCTGATGATTTTTTTCCTTTACATCTTGTTTAAATACTTAACAATCTTTAGAAAGCATTTTACATGTTTTCTAAATCGACTTATAGATATTGATGAGGTAATAAATAATAACCATAGAATATCATTAAGAAAAATTCAACATGACAGGTATATCCAAAAGTGTCTGAAAGTTTTAAAATTATTTCCGTACAAAATTCAGACTCTTCACAAACTACATCAGCAGGACTACGAAAAAAGGCTACTTACATGCAAAATTTTATTGGACCTGTTTAGGACCCACCCGATCTTATCATGTCTGATGAGGCTACTTTTCATATAGAGGGGTGATGTAATAAGCACAATTGTAGAATTTGGGCTAGTGAAAATAGAAAAGTATACGAAGAATACCAACAAAAATCTCCTAAAGTTACGGTATGGTGTGCAGTCTGGGTTAATAAAATGTATGAACTGTAACGAGTGTTATATATGCAGATATGTTGGAAAATTTCTTCTAATCTCAATTTAGACAGGAAGAGATTATTGACGAAGTTTATTTTCAATAAGACGGAGCCCTTCCCCACTCCTCGCTTGTAGCAAGGGAATCTATGGACTTAACGTTTGGAGCAAGGTGGATAGGGAGGGCTGCCCCCATTGAAAGGGCACCTTATTCCCCAGACCTCACAGTCCCAGATTTTTTGTGGGGTTACGTAAAGAGCAGATGCAATAACCCAATTCCACAAAATCTTGAAGAGCTCAAACAGAATATTCGTAACGTGATTGTATTGAACAAAATGGACACCACATTCAGCATTTATTTTAAGTTTTTATTTGTTTATCAAACATTCAGTTAACAAAATTAAAATTAGATGTTGAAAAACGGCAATTTTTTTCATTCCATCTGCAAAAGTGGCACGCCTGGTATAAAAGGGGTCGGATGGGACACCCTGTATAGTAATTGTAAAAATAAAAATAATGAAAATAAAATAATAAAATTTTAGGCCCGTACGGAAGCGTATAAGGGCCACAATTTTTTTTATTTTTAAATTCTGACTTTGAAGTCGGAATTTAACAAAATTCTGAGTTTAAAGTCAGAATCTAACAAAATTTTGAGTTTAAAGTCGAAATTTAACTAAATTCTAAGTTTAAAGTCAGACATTATCTAAATTCTGAGTTTAAAGTCGGAATTTAACTAGATTTTGAGTTTAAAGTCAGAATTTAACAAAATTCTGAGTTTAAAGTCGGAATTTAACAAAAGTCTGAGTTTAAAGTCAGAATCTAACAAAATTCTGAGTCTAAATTCGGAATTTAAGTAAATTCTGAGTTTAAAGTCAGAATTTAACGAAATGCATTTTTGACATCTCCTGCCAAACCTGAAATTGGTGTCAGGAGATAGATAATTAAATATTAAGACAGATAAGTGAAATTCATTTCGTTGCAAGTAAACTCGTTAGAGATTTACCGAGCTTCAAAGGGTCAAAATTGTCATTGTTCAAGCGCTATTTTCTCGAAAACAGTTAAATTTAGGAATGAGAAAGGTAACTCAATAAATGCTTGGATTTTTTAGAAAAATATATAAATTTAATGAAATATAGGGCATTTCATTTAAAAAACGGATGATCAATTTAAAATATTTTATAACGAGGGTATATTATATTCATCTATGGCTAAAGCCAAATTCTCAAATCATCCTATTCGCTGGTTCTCCAGATATTCCTAATAGGACACTCAACTTGAATTACCCTGAAACAGAGGGGGAGATCTGTCAGTATGTTTCGCGAGACACCCTTACATCGTTGAAACATATTTGAACCGTTTCCTAAGACTTATTTATCGTTTTGTATTACCTTTTTTATTTTGTGAACCTTTTAATGTATACGTTTTCTTGTATTCATTTTGGCTTTTTTTCAGCAATAGAAATAAATTAAAATATATAAAATGAAATAATTAAACATATGTTTAACTTGTCAGGGACTTATTTAACACTCAAAAATCAAAATAGGAAACTTTTATTTTGTACCCTCCTCCCTTTTATCATTTTTTAACTATCTGTAGTTTGGTGGAACAATTCATAGCGCATTTGCCATTATTCAAACAAGAATATTGAACTTTTTTTTTGGTTCCAGTCTGTTATGCAATCGCACGGACTAAATTCTGACTTTAAACTTAGAAATTTGTTAAATTCTGACTTTAAACTCAGAATTTTGTTAAATTCCGACTTTAAACTCAGAATTGAAAAATAAAAAAAATTGTGGCCCTTCTACGCTTCCGTAGGCCCGAACAAATCGCTTTATAAATTCTAATAAAAAATTAGTTTATAAAAATACCAAGATTTTTATTTTAATTTTTTACTGCTAAAATTATCAGTTTTAAGTCCGCTGTATATTGGTATACGAATACCTTAGGCTCGACTCTTTTTTTGACGTTGTGATGTACAGGGTGTTCCATTAAAAACAGTTAAGAATTTCGATGTTGTAAAACGGCATTTCTTTCCTCTCGCTCTGTATGGTTGTCAAAAAAAAATGCGACCAACTACAAAAAACTTTAGACCAAAAGAAGTAGAATGGTGGAAACCGTAGATAGCTAACAGGCCTGGTTTAAAAGTTATAGGCATTTAAAATGGGTCACTCTCGGCTGGGACACCCTGTATTAAAAGTGATATATTAGTGAAATGGTAAGAAATCAACATAGGGAACAAAAAGGTGGTCGTCAAAAAATCGCTGTAAAAATTGCATATTCAATTTAATTTAAATTATGCCCAAAAATCCAGTAGGGCATAGGTAAAAAGTAGTAAAATATCAGTACAGTTCTAATATGATGGCACAAAAATCGAAAAGACAGTATATGTATAATGTATCACTAAATGACTAAAAAAGTCATTCTGGCTAAAGCGATGAACCACCCTCTTCCTATCAAAAAATTGAATAGTTATAAAAAAATTTTTTAAGCGGCTTTTAAATGGGTATAAAAGTGGTTAGTGAATAAAACAGGGAAAATCTTACGTTTCTTACGGCCCTTGAACATAAATTAATCGTGTTTGTTAAATTACAACACTATAGATTGTAAAATAAAAATTAAGTAAAAACATGTCAAATAAAAAGTAAGTAAAAAAACCTTCGTTTGTCACAATGATATAAATGCATGCGGTGCGTACTTAAAATGTCCCGAAGAATCATTTAAAAATCAAAAGCACAAATTCGGAATAAAAAGATATGGCAACTCTGTCATGGTTAAAAAATTTAAAATTAAGTATTACTTAACCAGCCAAAATTTAATTTTGCGCGGTATACCGGTGATACCAGTTAGCACCCTGTATACAATTAGAGTGTCCTACTTATAATAAGAAAGCCATGGTAAGATAAACGACATGTATACATGAAAATATTGTAATTTAAAAACTTAAGTTAAACCACTGAATCCGACTTTTTACAGGTTCTGATATAATGTAGCACGTCATCTTACTTGGGATACTCTGTACTTAAGAAATATTTTATTTGAAAAAAACTCACTTTGCTTCATCGTGTGGACATCGAAAAAATGACAGACCACTTCCAATTCGACTACGACAACCGTCCACTGAACAATATATAAAAGACATTTAAAAAATAATAAGCCACTTCGTTTCGGCTGCTCTGTGAAAATCAAAAACGAATATTTCGCGACTGTCAGACCCTGCACAAACTCGGCTAACGATACTAACTCCCAACGAACGATCGCTTACTGAAACCCAGCTTTGTAGAATACACTGCGGCGTTTGCCGGGCGAACAAACCCTCCGTTCCCCTCCACTCCCCTTTCATTACTAGTCAATACCAGTATACTTATATACTAGTCAGTTGGCGAAGCAGTGAGCGTCTTCTTCCTCTTTTAAACGCACTGTTGCCAGATGTCCTCACGATATAAATAATTTTACGCGGGAAAATGTTGTTCGTGTATATCGTCGGAATCGAAGTCGCTTCAACCAATCTACTAAAAATTTCCCAGCGAATGAGAATTTTAAAATCAATCCGGTTTTTTAAGTGAACTTGGAATGAGTTGACGTCACTTTGTTGGGTTTTTACGAAATGCCTTATTAGATTTTTGGTTGTTACTACTAGTCAGTTTCCAAACAAAGACTTATTCCATGTAAATCTCTATAAGAAATTGTTTAAAAGTGCGACATTTTTTTAATTAAGAATGGTCAGTAAGTTTCCATTATAAACAGTGAAAATAAAGACTAAATAAGAAAAGAAAAATAGAAAAGAACAATGAAACTGATATAATTTACACGGTGACTGATTTATCAGATGCATAATGCCTAATACATACTCGTGTTTGTTCAAAATTATTTGAGACAAATTGGGGAAAGTGTTTTTAAGTAATAATTTGTTAACGTTGGTAATATTTTTAACAAAATGTTACCAGGTCATCCCCTTATGACCTTTAATTTTTGACCAACATTTTTTATGCCGCGAACAGACAGATCGACAGACAGACGGAATTGAGAAAACATGTTTTTCGGCATCTAGGGACCCTGAAACGTGAAGATCTGAAAAAATCTCAGAGGGTGATTTTTTCACGATTACAATACTTTTACGAGAGAAATAAAAACGCGTTTTAAAAAATATGTAAATTTTACCTGGAGCACTAGTTTTTGAGCCTGCAGACAGTGTTCTTTTCGGCATTGCTTTCCAATAAAGTCCAGTTTCGTCTCCATTATAGACTTGCTCAGGTTTTAGGCCGTGCATCGTTATAAGATTTTCCAAATCATAGCAAAATTCCACCATAGCTACATCATCGGCACTTAATTTTTCCCCTTGAACAGCTAATTCTCGTATTCCATGACGTTTTTTAAATCGATATAGCCAACCAGAAGATGCCGAGAAGTTTCCTTTCATTTTCAACTGCTCGTGAAACTTTTGGGCTTGCTTAGCACACATAGGTTCTGAAATTGGAACCCCTTCCGATCTTTTCTGTAAGAACCACCTGGTCATAGCATCATCAAGTTCTCGAAAAGTAGATCCTTTTAAAGATTTTCTGTCGGAAATTGCTTTTGCACTGTCGGCTTTAGCTACAAAGCTCTGTAATTCTGCTTTTTTCTTGACTATGTCGCGAACTGTTTGTTTTCCAATGTTATATGTTTTAGCCAATGCAGCAACACCTATTTTATTTTTAAATGCTTTTAAAATTCCTATTTTTTGTTCTATAGTTAAAACATTACGTTTACGCTTTTCATTGGCACCGGTACGCTGCATTTTGTGCGTTTATTTACGTTCAACTAAACAGTCAGTCGGCTGTTGTCGAAAATAATAAGTAAACACATAAATGGGGGGATTTCCTTATACGCTAATGGCCGCCAGCCACGGATAATCCGCCGCTCGGATAAAGCGCGCACTGATAATCGAGGTTCTACTGTATATATACAGTGTGTCCAGTGAAGTATGCAACAAATGGAATACGTTTTCATTTTACAGGGGAAATAAACGTATTTCCAAAATATTCATCAGTATACGAGGGACGATCAAAAATATGAAAAATTCCCAAGAGTAAAGTGGCTTGATTGCTTAGCATTAAAATGCATGCCAAATATGGAATTGTGTAAGAAAATCTTTAAGTTTGTTTATTTATAGTTTTTTTTTTAAATTAAATGATACGCCACTGGAATTTAAAAAAATTGTCATTCATTTTCGAGATATTTACTAAACGTGCATAGAATGAAAAATAAAAACTTTAAAAAAAGTACTGTTCATAAGAGAATTTTTATAGTTGCCGTACGATTGTCAACTTCATATTTAGGGTTGCTGCACACTACCTAAAAAAACAAAACTACATGATTTTCCATTTTTGCTATTATTATGCTCTTTGAACTCCCTGAAATAATTTGATTTTTTTCCACATTAGCATCTTATTTGATGAAATTAAAATCAAAATTGGTATAGCATTAAAACACTATAAGCAAAAAATGCAATACCACTTATTCTTATGAAATAGGGTAGATGGCTTTGGAAAAACAAACTGTCTACTTTTCGAATGTCAAAATGATCAAAGTTTGACAGTTTTTTTAACGCGACGAAAAATGGTTGCAAAACTAAATTTAAAAGAAAAAGCGGAGTTAGTACTTATTATTGGAGAAAATTCTAAATAATTTTTAATGAAACGCAACCTGGAAAAACTGTTCATTATAGTACGGCGTCAAGAATTTACAACCATTTTAAGGAAAGTGGCTCACTACACTAGAATTCAATAAAAGCTTACCAACAGTTGGTCAGAAATGAAGATGCCGATATTGATTAATATGATTTATTGCAACTCCTACAACATCGTTAAGAACCGCTCCAAGGAATTCCGAATACGGAAAAAGAACCATAGGTAAAGTTTTGAAGGAAATCAAATTTCATGCTTACAAGCCGAGATTTATTAATAAAATATTGGAGAGGGATTATGATGTGAGGCTAGATTTTTCATTTTGGATCCAAGGGGAAATTGAGGACAATATATCATTTCCAAAGAAAATACTGTTCACTGCTGAGGCGACATTTAGTACTAACGGTGTAGTCTCTTCACAAAATTGCCGATGGTGGGTGGATAGGATTCCGCACTTTACAATCGAATGTAAAAGTCAATATTTAAGGTAAACGAAAGTATGGTGTGGAATATTTAATAACCAAGTTGTGGGTCCTTTTTTCTTCAGAGAAAATTTAACTTCTCAGAGATACTTACGATTTTTTTGAAGAAATGCTACTGGAAATAAGAAATGAGATGTGATTTGAACAGGATG
This sequence comes from Kuschelorhynchus macadamiae, assembly GCA_030620095.1. Lineage (NCBI taxonomy): Eukaryota > Metazoa > Arthropoda > Insecta > Coleoptera > Curculionidae > Kuschelorhynchus > Kuschelorhynchus macadamiae. The sequence continues at coordinate 167,216 of JAUTXW010003612.1, forward strand.
GGGCTCCTATCTATAGAACCCAAAATGTTAGAGAGTACTTGGAAAGAAAATTCAATGGCAGGTGGATTGTGTCGATTATCCATGGCTGCCGAGGTCGCCCGATTTGACGCCTCTCAATTTTTTCCTCTGGGGCTTTTTAAAACTAAAGGTTTATGCCAATAGACCATTTAACAACCTCGATGTGTTAGAGAATGAAATTCGAATAGCAGTAGCCCTTATCACACCGCAGATGTTGGATAATGTCTTGAGGAAACGTGTAAATGTATCGAAAGAGATGGAAAGCACACCGAATAAATGATATATTCCCTTTCTTGTTGCAAATTTTAGTTATAAATTATTGAGTTTAAAAAGTCCTTGAATTTCTTTGTGTTTTACTGTTTTAATATACGAATTGAGAGAAATTGTTCCGGGCATTTAATTTTTGAATTTTACGAGGTTTTTCCAGGGCCGTAGGTAGGGTGGCGGGGTTTCAAAAAACTAGCAGGTGACAGAGAGCGTAAAGCTTTAGGTTTATATCTGAGTTGGTCTGGCGGGCCTGGGTTCGAATCCGGTCCGAATAAAATCCAACACAAACAAGTGTAAAATGTATCTACTTCATACGCCACTCCATTCACGCTGATCGACGCTGAATGTGGGTGGATAGGGGTTGTTGATGTAGATACAACTTGTCAGTTGGTAGATCACTTGATAAAGATCAAAGGCTACACCATAACCCAGGAGTGGACAGCTTATGGGTGGGGTGTGGGTCGGGGATCAAGAGTTACCAAGGAGCGTGGTTCGGAACCCACGTTAAGCTCTAGGTCCCCTCCAGATTGGTCAACCCCATGACGGAAAGGAAATGTTAAAATAAGCTAGCAAAAAACTAAAAAAAAACGCTATATTCTGAATATATTTTAATTACATTTTACTTTTCAACGGCCTGTATCTGGAAAATTAATTCTTTAAGGACACAATGACATCTTAATTTTAGTCCAATTTAATTTTGAAGTGTAGCTATTATAATACTACAAGTCTTATGTATCGGATCTAATCCAAACGGCGCGCGCCTGGGGCGAGTTCTAAATTTAGCGCCCCCTACCGTAAAACAAAAAGTAAAAATGTAAAATAAACATTTATTTTTTTAAAATAAAGTAAATAAGTAAATAAAAAATCTGTAAAGGCAAAATAGCCCAGAAATGAATGAATGAATTATAATAGTAGATGCTTGACACAAAAATCTTTTTTGGTTTTTTCGTAACTGAATAAAAATATCTAACTCTAAATTAATTGAAGCAAATATTTAATAAAATAACATATTTCAACATGTAGACTACTCTGTCTACTAAATGTTTGAATACATAATATAAACAATATTATCAATTACCTTAAGTTTTTATAGGGGGCAAGTTTTGTTTACCTGAAATGGGTTATTTGGAAAAAAAATATTTGATTGCCTTCTAGAAGCCCTTCTTAACAACGGAAATGAAAAATTTTCCTGCGGAAATGCGTCATTTCCATTGTACACCCCTTTTTTTTTTTTTAATTTAGAAGCTTGCGGGATCTTGGAGCGAATAGGGGTGCTGGGTGGGGTAAAAATACTTTAAAGGGAAAAGAAATCTTTTCTAGAAGTGTTTCTTAACAACGGAAATGAAAAAATTTATTGCAGAAACGCGTTATTTTCATTTTCATACACAGTTTAGTATACCTGAAATCAGTTACATGAAAACTTTGCTTGGCATCTCATCCCAAATGCTTTCCCAAGCACCAAAATGCCAAAATGTTACTGCGGAAATTTGTCGTTTTAATTTTCCGACAAAATTTTGTATAGTTTAGTTTACCTGAAATCAGTTACATAAAAAAGAAGCTTTGATTTATATTCTAAACTTTTTCCTCAAGATAAAAATGTAAAAATTTGTCTGCGGAAATCTGTCATTTACATTTTTCACGGAAATTTTGAGCGCTTTTCCAGGGCGCGGCACGATTGCGGACGAAACATTAGTATTCAGTTTTTCACAAAATGAAGTGAGGGCACGATTGCGGAATGTAAAAATAACGGCTGAACGCATCGTATTGTCAGCGACATTTTTTACCCGTATACGTGACAGCCCGAAATTTTTTTTAGATAATCTCAATAATTTGTCTGAGTCACGAAGTTTCATATAAGTATCTGTCTGCATATCTTTGAGAACTTCAAGGAATATAAACAAAGAAGGATGATCCTTTCTTGAGTCAGGCAATCGAACAAATATATACGAGCATTCCGCAATAATGCCATCGATTATTTTGCCTCCATCCCCAATCATGCCTTTGTTTTCGTTACTTAAAAAATGTAGAACAATTTAAAATGTAAATCAAAGTTTTTTTTTGTGTAACTGATTTTAGATATTCTAAACTATACAAAATTTCCGCAGAAAATGAAAATGACAAATTTCCGCAGACACATTTTAACATTTTCGTGCTTGGGAAAGAGTTTGGGATGAGATGCAATGCAAAGTTTTCATGTAACTGATTTCAGGTATACTAAACTGTGCAGAACGGAAATGACGCATTTCCGCAGCAAAATTCTTATTTTCCGTTATTTAGAAAAGCTCCTAGAATATGTAAAACTAGATACTTTCCTTATAACCAATTTCAGGTAAACGAAACTTGAGCCGAAACATTAAATAATAGAGAAGAATTGATTTCAAAATGTAAAATTTGTCATTTTGTTTGACATGTAACATACTTAACATAGATACGAAAAAATGATCGTTTGCAGCCATCTATAATGTTATTTCTAAATGTGTTCAGATTATTTGTAGCGTTTAGATCGAGGTTAAGATTGACAAACAAAAATCTGTTTTGGCTTTTTGGCAACTGAATAAAAATATATAACTTTAAATAACTGAAGCAAATATTTAATATTTTTTCACGAGCAACACATACTATAATATTATTTTCTTACGATACCTTATTTTGTACCAGATACCGATAAAATGGCGAGAAGATTGTGGCTAGTCCTTATTCGACTATTGATAGGTACAATCTCATAACGCCTATGCCTAGTCTGGGACTTCCAAATTGTTCCTAAGAAGTGAAGCCAATACATACCATAGCACGGTTGAAAGTCCAATTCTTGCAGCAGAACTTTAAAAGTTGATTTCTTAAAGCTGGGAATATCTTCTCTTTTTTCAATCTCTCTTAAAATTTTACAGGGGGTTGGGCGTTCGCCTCTCATGTAAAATGAACGAATCACACCCCGGATTGCACTTTTTGTTTCTTCCGTAATTTTATCCAAAACAGGCCTCCACCTGTTATAGCCCTTGGCGGGTCTCAACTCCTGAAAAGAATTGAACTCTCGAAGTATATTATAAACGCTGGCTATTCCAACACCCGCTTTTTCCGCAGTAAACCTCACTTTTTGTGTCTTCGTAAAATCCGGATTGCTTTGTTCGCACGACCGATATATATTTATTATCATCTCTTTTTCGATAACGGTGAAATGTCTACGGGTCCGTTTTTCCAGCGGAGATATATTCAAATCGCTACCGTGAACAGCCTCACTCGCAACAAACATGTTTCCGCAAAAAATAAACAGGGAACAGATAAGGGCGCTAGACTAAAATGCGTTAGAAACCGTCAGAACTAAGCAGGCGCCTTATTAAGCCCTTTGGTGCGTTTTTCATGTGACCTCTATATTCGTTCGCTGGCCCCACTCACATAAACAGTGCTGGAGTCGATTCCCCGAGTATAGCTTGTTCTCTTTCGGCGGCAGCAGTGTTGCCGGTTTGGTACGTTTGTACTAAATTTAGTAGATAATTATCTCTTTACTTCCCTCCTAGAAGGGAAGTATCGTAATCGTAAAAAATCATCCTCCGAGATGTTTTCAGATCTTTTCTTTCGTTTCAGGGTTCCTAGATGACTAACTAAATCACGTTTTGTCAATTCTGTCGGTTTGTCTCTCTGTTAGCGGCGTAGCTAAAAAACTACTTACCCCGATTGACTTCAGTCAAAAATTAACGGCCCTATGGGGATGACCTGGTAACATTTTGTGAAATCTTAAAAAACATTTTATTAAAAAACTACTTACGCAATTTATCTCAAATTTTGCAAAAACATCAAGTATTATGTTGGAATCAACTGGCGAGATTTTGATACGAATCCAAGATGGCGGAACAAAATGGCGGCTTAACAAAACATTTAACTACTTATCCAATTTATCTCAAATTTTGCAAAAACATCAAGTATTATGTTGGAATCAACTGGTGACATTTTGATACGAATCCAAGATGGCGGAACAACATGGCGGCCTAACAAAATATTTAAATATTCTGCCCGATTCTGCCCGAAAAACTACTTAGTGGATTGATTTCAAATTATGTGCCATCACTAATTGTGGTATAGGTAATAACTAGTAAACTGTGTAACTAATTCAAGATGGCGGAACAAAATGGCGGCCAAATAAAATGTTCGTAATCGAGTTAAAAATCCCTCCCTCAAGTTTACATATCTTCACGTTTTAGCGTCCCCTGGAACTAAAAATATTTTATCAATTCCGTCGGTCCGCCTATCGGTCTGTCTGTCAGTCGCGGCACAGTTTAAATAATATGGGGATGAGCTGGTAATATTTTGGTAAAAATCCAGTATGGTCGAATGTAACAAACGTTTTGTTAGAATGGTGTATTATTTGTAGTTAAAATCCAGTAAAAAAAGGCAAAATTATTTTTTTAAATTGTCGACGTTTCACAACTTATTATATAATAGATAATATAGATCCTATACCCTGCATGAAACCCATATTATCAGTCTTTTCCTACTCCGTTGGTCCGCACATATTTCCCAGATATTAAGTTTCTAACTGGTTTTCGTTAGCGAGCCTCTTATTGTTATGTTAGAGTGGTGTATTATTTTGGGTTAGGATGCAGTTAAAAAACAAGTCTTTTTTAAATTGTCGACGTTTCGCAACTTTATTGTTGCATCCTCAGGACACATAGATTTTATATCCTGCATGAAACCCATATTATCAGTCTTTACCTACAGATATTAAAAGTTTCTAAGTGGTTTTAGTTAACGATCTTCTTGTTAAGTTTAAGTGGTGTATTACCCATATTATCAGTCTTTACCTACAGATATTAAATTTCTAAATGGTTTTCGTTAACGATCAAATAATACACCACTCTAACATAACAACAAGAGGATCGTTAAAGAAAACCATTTAAAAACTTAATATCTAGGAAATATCTGCGGACCAACAGAGTAGGTAAGGAATGATAATATCGGTTTAACGTAGGATATAGAATCTATTTGTGCGTCCTGAGGATGCAAGAATAAAGTTGCGAAACGTCGACAATTAAAAAAAAGACTTTTGCTTTTATTTTTACTGGATCCTAACCCCAAATAATACACCAACTAATATAACAACAAGATGATCATTAACGTAAACCATTTAGAAAATTTAAAAAAAATGTACTAAAAATACTAATTTTTTTTTACCTCAAATGTTGCACAAATGTCAAGTGTTACATCGGAATAAACTGGTAACATTTTGATATGAATCCAAGATAGCAAACTAAAACAGCGGTCTAATAAAATATTTACAAACTCAGCTTGAAAATAATATTGATTAAATTAATTTCAATTTTTGTGCAAGAATTAAGATGACGAAGCAATATCGGGTTCAAATAAATTTTTTAAAAAATCAACGTAAAAAATCTTGACTTTAAATTTTTCGGAAAAATTAAATGTGAAAATGGGATATACTGGTACGAATTCAACATGACGTAACAAAATGGGGGTATGTGTCAATGTAAAAACTACTTATTTATTTTAAATTATGCCCAAAAGTCAAGTGTGGCATAGGTAGAAAAGAAACTGGTAACATATTCAATATGATGGACCAAAATGGCGCCCAATATGAATGTTTGAAAAGACAGTATGTGTAAGACATAATATATACTGTGACTAAGTACTGAACTAAAATGGGTCACACTTCATTATTCCTAACAAATGGAAAAAAATCACAATGAGGGAAGTTCCGGGTAAAGGAAATTTACAGATTTTTTCGCTAAAAGGTGGAGCAAATGAGGTTAATAATAATAGTTATTTATAATATAAGTGTTAAAAATATATTTTTAAGGCACGCACGAGTCCCTTAAAAAAATTTACCACAAATATCATACAATGTTTAACTATAAACGGCAATAAAAAGCAATAACACAGCTACAAATCGAATTTTTAGGATGTTTAATAAATTGGAAGCAGATAGTTTTAAAAAGTATCGTATATAAAATTATCGAAGTTGTCAATAAAACCTAACAATCATTTTTGGATTGTTTACGGGAAATTTGAAACATCCTGTCAGCTTCTTAAAACGCTGTTGTGGTTTTTGCTTGACATGCAAGAAAATATAAAATAAATCTTATGTTGCATCGATCCCTTGGATTTGCTGACCAAAAAATCTCGAAAGTAATATGATATTGCTTATGATAAGTTTGTGAAATGGTCTAAAGAGAAATGCATTTCTGGAAAATATACTGAAAATGTATTCCTGACATATTTTGCGGAGAAAAAGATCTACCTTCGATCTGTGGAATGAATTCATTTTTCAAGTTGTTTAAATTATACCATTACTATTAATTTTAATAAATAATAAAATAAATGTTTTTTGACGTTCAAAATTTGACCTTTGACACGAAAGAAAACCGGGCGGTCCTTAAAATAAAGGTTCATAGTCTTAAGCAAGCGGAAAAGTAAAATTTGTGCACGCAAATAAATTTTATGTTATTTTATTTATTGTAATAGTTTGCCGCTTCACCTATAAAGTGCGCCAACTCAGCGGTACGGAAAATTAATCGAGGATTTAGTAAATTTCGCACTGGTCCACTTGTAATTGGGATGTGCCTAGAGTCTCCATGCACTTGCCGCTAGAAGGTTCTAGCTATTTCCAGTGGCGCCTATACATTTCGAGCATTTGTTTTCATTTCTATATAAATGCGTTGCGTTGAATTTGATTTATTATTTCGAAGTAACGTGCACGTGAAGTTATTGCGAGCATTATAGAGGCTTGTACTAGAAAAGCTGAAAATAATAGTTTGACTGTTCCAATTCAAAATCGAACAGAACGCGCTGCATTTTACACTGGTGTTTCGGAAAGTAGTGTAAGAAAATTTCAAATAGAACATAATGATCGCTCATGTTCTACTTCACCTATAAAATCTCCTGGTAAAAAAGATCCCGGTTATCATACAAAGATAAAATTGGCGATGGTGATTTTCAAGTAATTCGACGAACAATAGAGGATTTTTAGATAAACTTGAAGAAGGTTCCGACCTGCAAACCCCTACTTCTTTCTGTAAAGAAAAAAATAGATTTTCCGTACGGGTATAAAATCTTAAATCGGCTTTTACGATCAAATGGTTTTGTTTGGCGGTGAAATATCTATCAACTGTAAGGCAATATAGGCAAGAAGGACGCAATATTGTGTATCTAGACGAAACCTGGGTAGATAATCATATAACAGTGAACAAATGCTGGCAAAGTGAAAGTTTTACAGGGATTGTTCAGGGAATCCGCTCTAGTAGTCGCTTTATTATAGTTCATGCTGGTTCAGAAGCCGAATATGTTCCAGGTGCTGCTTTAGTTTTTCGCTCGGGACTAACAACTGGAGACTATCATGGACAGATGAATAGAGACAATTTTGAAAAGTGGTTGCTCGAAGAGCTTCTACCTAACATTCCTCCCAAATGAGCCGTGGTAATGAATAATGCGTCTTATCATTATCACGTAGAAGATAAAGTGCCAACTAAATACTATGCAAAAGCTCATACGATATCGTGGCTTAAATCTAACAATCTTGTATATAATCCAACATGGAAAAAATATCAATTAAATGAAGTAATATCAGCCAACAAGCCTAGAGAAAAAAAGTATAAAATTGATTGTCTTTTACGTAACCTCGGTCATACACCTTTAAGGCTACCTCCATAGATGTTTTGAAAAGTGGTTGCTCGAAGAGCTTCTACCTAACATTCCTCCCAAATGAGCCGTGGTAATGAATAATGCGTCTTATCATTATCACGTAGAAGATAAAGTGCCAACTAAATACTATGCAAAAGCTCATACGATATCGTGGCTTAAATCGAACAATCTTGTATATAATCCAACATGGAAAAAATATCAATTAAATGAAGTAATATCAGCCAACAAGCCTAGAGAAAAAAAGTATAAAATTGATTGTCTTTTACGTAACCTCGGTCATACACCTTTAAGGCTACCTCCATAGATGTGCGACCTCAACCCTATTGAACTTGCATGGGTAGGAGTAAAAAAATATATTCGAGAACGCAACACCGGTGAACTTTCAATTAAAGATTTAAATAAAATAACATTAGAAGGGATTGACTCAATATCGGCTGAAAATTGGAAATAGTATGTTAAACATGTTCGTTCTATTGAAGATAAATACTGGGAAGTAGATGGCAAAATTGAAATGGTTATTAATGATTGAGTTATCACACTGGGATCTTCAAGCAGTGATGACGAAACCTCATCATTTTCAGAGGAAAACAACGATTTAAAAGGAATCGAACCATTAGAATCACAGCCGTCAACCTCAAAAATATCTTATTTTTTTTTCATATATTTTATAAAATTGTTCATAAAGTAGCTATCAATAAACTGCTTCAAAATAATTAATTTTCTGTTCAATACTGGGTGTCAAAAAATATCTAATATTGCAGCTAATATTCGAAAAACTACAGAACTCATATTTTTCCAAAATTAACACATCAATGTAGTTATAGTAGGGGAGCCAGCACTGATTCCAGTGAAGAAAATTTATCAAAATTTTAACTTATGCAGTTCGACTTTGGGCCATTCTAGATATGATGCTATTATAGATAAATAACTGTGTGAAATTTGATACACGTCTTTTATGGATAAAAGGGTATTTTTTATTAACAATCAATTTTTGAAATGTCTACCAGTGGCGTGCATATGTAATTAAGAAAAAGTTAAGACTTTTAGGATACAAAAACACCCCCTTTAACATCAGCACGCAATTAGGAAACGCCCTGTATAGTACTTCACAATGACGGCCCCTGTATAAAGTAATATGACAAACGGAGACAGACGGCCACTTTTGGCATACCCGAGTAGCCCAAAGTCGAACTGCATAAATTAAAATTTTGATAAATCTCCTTCACTGGATGTGATGCTGGCTGCCCTTGTAAAATCTGGTTTTGTAAATCGTGTATCACTATACTGGGTGGTCCAATAATAGTGGACGTAGGCAGTAGCCCGGGAACCGTTAATGACACAACTCAAGAAATTTTATTTATAGGTAAATCGATCAAGAAAAATCAAAATTAAATCATTTTAAAATTCGAAAGTTCGCGGTTTTTGCAACACAAAAGAGATATAGAAGTGCGGTACACGAAAGAAAACAGACAAATGTATATAAAGGTTCATTAAGCATAGTTACATTTTTTAATTATCTGAAGTGCCTATAGTCAAAAAGGAGTGCCATATTATTTAAAGAACGACGGGACACCACTAGTTTAAAGAGATTTCTTGGCCGATCTTCCTAAACCGATTGACTCCGCCCGGTTTTCTTTCGTGCCCCGCACTTTATTGACGATACAAGTGGGTCAAAAGCATTATTGTGTTAACTTCCACACGCGTATGTTAATAATGAGTATCGTACAAAATTTTATCTACGATTGTTTAAAATCTTATCCGAATTATAATATAATTTACATTTTCGTGAAAAGATTACCTATCAAATATTTAAAAACAAATTACCTGTAATTACTATACCATAGCAACCAAGTAACTAAGTTTTTGTCAGAAAACATTAGGAAATAATGCTGTCTAACAATTTGTAATTTGTCACAAAGTTCGGAATGGGTTTCACACATTTTCAACAAGAGCGATTCAGATCTTCCATCCGACAAGGAAAAAGTGGCTACCGGCGTAATTTCCAGTCTTCTCCCGAAAAATCACGGGCAAAATATGAGTTGGCCTCCTCCTGGTATCAGAAATGGTGTGAAGAAAAGAACATAAACAGAAAGTGAGAAGGCATTGTTAGCCTATTTTATTGATCTATCCAAAATATTCCAAAATTCAAAAACCATCCTCTCTCTGGATATTAATAAATACTCGCGTTTAATTGAGTTTTTAAAAAGAAAGTCGGAGGATATAGACCTATAAAATTGAAGATATTAACGAAAAACCATATTGGCGTTTTTCTGCAGGAAGCTGATGATAACAAGTTGTCCGAAATTACATCAAGGTAAGTGTACAAAACAGCCAGTGTGAATAAACACTTTTGGAGGTATGCCTAAGACTATTGCTTTGTTTTTAAAATTATCCAATCCAGAAAAATATACCTGCCACTGCTTTAGAAGGTCTTCTACATCACTATAGTCGAATGCGGTTTTATCGTGGGGTTCCAAAGGTCACCAACATTATAAATGAAATCAGAGGGACTAAATAAGAAAATTCGCTAAATATGTATTTGATCAAAATTTTTTGGTTGGCAAAAACAAAAATACACAAAATGGCAAGTGCCATAATAAAGTCGGAAGGCGGTTCGAATCAGTCGAGCAATCAGTATATGTTCTGTTTATACAGACACTTAATGAAAGAGAGATTTTTTTATCAATCACCAAAAATTATGAGCCCCGCTTGACCTAAAAATCTAACCACTTATCCCATGTGCAAAGAAAACTGTTTTTTTTTTATTGTGATAACAAAAAAAATTTATTTTGCAAAAATATTATACACTTTTGTTTAAAACACAAGATAATTAGGTATTACTTGCCTCGTGATATTTTTTCAGATCTTTACGTTTAAGGGTCCCTAGATGCCGGAAAACATGTTTTCTCAATTCCGTCTGTCTGTAGGTATGTCTGCCCGTCAGTCTGTCTGTTCGCGGCATAGCTAAAAAACTACTTATCCGATTTCTCCAAATTTCAGTCTAAAATTAAGGGCCATGCATGCGATCTTTTGTATATATATATATATATATATATATATATATATATATATATATATATATATATATATATATATATATATCTGGTAAAGCCATTTTACCGATTTTTATATATCAAATTTTGTCTTATAATTAATAAAAAAATTTACTTATTTTAAACACACTTTAAAATTGGAACAAGTATTCTATAATTATTAATTTATTGCCTACAAAATTACAAATGTACTAAACAAGTAAAAAAATGGTGTCAAATCTAATAAAAAAATTTTAAATTAAAATTCCCTGGCTAATATCCAGGAGCTAGTGGCAAAAGCTCTGAGAATCGGTATAAGGAATGTGCAGAAACTTGTGCATGAAAAAAAAAACATAATTTACTTCCGAAGAAGATTAAGAAATGTACACGAAAAAATCCAAAGGCAAAAGACTTAAGTTACAATGCAAAAATGGATATTCATAATGCAATTTATGATTTATACACGTCAAAGACTTATATAATCCTTCAGAAACTTTAATATTATACTCTAAAAAATATCATCACTTAAAAAGTCCTTATCTTCTGAGTCGTAATTTAATGAATCTTGCCAAACAATTTGCACTTCATCTCATGTAAGACAATGATTCACGTGTTTTTCGTAATATGATTTTGCCCCAGCCCATATTAATTCTATTGCGTTAAACTGGCAATGGTATGGCGGCAGTCGTAAAACCTCATGTCCATTTTCCAGTAATATTTTATCTACGGCATTTATTGTAGGTTTTTTAATAGATTTTGCCATTAAAAGAAGTTCTAGTTTTAGCATATTGGGTAATGGATTTTATTTTTGTTTTATTAGCCAGTCATAAATATCACTTTTCTTCCAGGATGAAGTAGGTTGTTTATTTAAGATTCTTGAGTGATAAGATGCATTGTCCAGAATGATCTAAATTTGGAATCAGTTGTTCTTTTACCCACTTTTCAAACAGTTCACAGTTCATATTATCATGATAGTCCATACTTTTGGAAGAACAGAAAACTTGCACCTGGGAGAAATCTTGTTGAAGAACCTGCATGCAAAATGATGTACCGTTTTCCAGTCCCACATCCCTTTTTTCTCTTGACACTTTTTACAGACTCGTCCTGCCAAGATTTCGAACCACTTCCATTAGAAAATATCCAAGTCTCGTCTAAAAATACCACTTTTCTAAATTTTGAATTAACATTTTCCGTGTATTTCTTTAAAAACTGGATACGCTGACTTGCTATATGTGGCAACTCGCATAAAAATCTTCGATTACAGTCCTTTTTATATCGAAAACCCAACATTTTTTTATTCCAATATGCCTCGATTTTTTAAAGCTTTTTTTAAAACTTGAAGGGTTATATAAGTTTTTGATGTGTATAAATCGTAAATTGCATTACGAACATCCATTTTTACATTGTCACTTAAGTCTTCTGTCTTTGGATTTTTTCGTGTACATTTCTTAATCTTCTTCGGTAGTAAATTATGCTTTTTTTCATGCACAATTTTCTGCACAGTCTTTATACCGATTCCCAGAGCTTTTGCTACTGTCTCCTGGATATTGGCTGGTGAATTTTCATTTTCGTAATATTTTATTAGATTTAATACCATTTTTTTCGCTTGTGGATGCAAAAAACCCGAAAATTGTTTTCTTTTACTCATTTTGTCACTGACTTGTAAATCTGACTTTAAAGTGACATCGCTCAAAGATTTTTGCAACTGCTAGTATTTATATGTTTATCCTCTTTTTTCATATGAAAATATCATAAGTCTATCTAATTCATCTTCCGGATTTTATGCGGAGAATACGTACACTACGAATAATACACGTAATAAAAGAAAAACAAACTTAAAAGGTTTGTCGTTGATAAATCGTATGACCCGCACGATAACACTGCTTTTGACTATATTAGCAAAGTTTACAGAATTAACATACATTAACATTTGATTGTTCTCACCTAAAGCAGTGGCGGCTCGTCAGGGTAGGCCTATGAGGCCGCGCCTCACCCCCAAAATAAAGGAAAAGAGAATTTTTTTATATAACTTTTTATCTATTACCAATTAGAAATATACTTTTTAACAGTTTTACAACATAATAACATAAAAAAAAAACAAAATATAATCCCATAATAAATATTTTAGAAAATAAATTCTGACCATATCAAAAAACCGACCGACCGTGAAAACCCATACCTAAAGAAAGTGCTCTCGAATGAGGCGAAATAATTTTAGCTTGGAAAGTTTCGACTTCTGACCTATTTATCGACGGCCGGTGCCGATGCCGGCGAGTCATCCTGATTACGACAAAGCGGGATGGCGATTGCCGATGCACGCGTTTTCTATTGCATTCTTGAGGCGATAAATCTGTAGCTTGGATATGCTTTTATTGGTTATTTAAATCACATGACTAGCGAAATATTCCAACGGCTTCTTTTTACGTGGTGCGTGCGGCTGAGAAAGAAATAGGAAATAGATTGCGATAATCGCTGATTGAGGGCGTTCTGTCTTTTAAGGTGAATAAATACGCGTGAGTAAGTTTTTGTTTTGTTTTGATTTGGTAAGTTGGACCGTTCCATTTTTTGTATTTGCTTTTTGCTTTTGAAATGAATCCTATTCACGACATTATTGCTTCATTAATTGAAACGCCTTTTTTAAGAAGAAGCGAAACTGAAAAGAAACAGATATTAGATAGCCGTCCGACGCCGAAAATTTTAGCAATATTTAACGATAAGAGGCAAGGTAAAAAATATTCAAGAACTTTTCAAATATCTTGGTACGAAACTTATAGGTGGCTATGCGGAAGTATTTATAAAGAAAGCTTATATTGTTGGCCTTGTATTTTATTAGGTTGCGTCAAAAATAATTGGAGTTCAGGGGGCGGATATTCGGATTTAAAAAAATTTTCACGAGCAGTAAAATCGCATGAAAGTTCAAGAGAGCATATTAAAAATTCGGTAGCACTTACAAGACTGGAGCAAAATAGGGCGACTATTGCGGATGCACTACAAGAAAATGCAAGTCTTAATAAAATTGTTTATAATGAAAATGTTCGAAAAAACCGTTTATTATTAAATTATTTAAGTGATGTTACTATTACTTTGGGTAAACAGGACTTGGCATTTCGAGGTCATAATGAAACAACAGATTCTTTTAACCGTGGCAATTTTAAGGAAATATTTGCATGCTTAATAAAAAGAAATGCCGAACTTACTGAACATTGTGCTAAATTTAGTAATATTTTTACGGGACAATCTAAGACTATACAAAATGAACTAATTGGTTGCATACATGACTATATTCAAGAATATATAAAAAAAGAAATCAATGACACCGATTGTTGTTTTTTTGGCGTAATTGCGGATGATAGTACTGATAACAGAAAAATCACAGTGTTCGATAACAGTTAGGTATGTGACCAACGGATCTTTAAAAGAAATATTTTTAGGATTTTTTGACGTTAGCGATAATAGAACAGCTTAGAGCCTTATGACTTTAAAAATAAATTGGTCGCGCAGTGTTACGATGGGGCTAGTGTTATGGCAGGTGAAATAAATGGGCTTCAAACAAAAGTTAGATCTATTGCTCCTTTAGCTATGTTTACTCATTGTTGCGCCCACAGATTAAATCTAGTTACAACAGGGAACAAAACTGATTACCCAAAGTCGTATATTTTTTGCCACTTTATTAGGAATACCAAATTATTTCCACCAATCACCAAAACGGTCTTTTGTGCTTAATCAGATAGTAGGTAAAAGAATTCCGCGAGCTGTAGAAACGCGATGGTATACACGGTCTAAAATTTTAAACTTAGTGGCTAATGAATGGGACAATTTAATTATAGTATTTGAAACTATTATTAATGACTTAAGTTCTGGAACAGAATCTATTAATGGTGCAAAAGGATTTCTAAAGCATTTTAATGATTTCGAATTTTGCCTTTTAACGCATATTTATAAACAAATTTTTAGTTGCACTGATGTACTGTTTCAAATATTACAGTTAAAGCATTTAGATATAAATTACTGCATTTCGCAAATAAACCTTGCCAAGCAACGAATTATTGAATTTAGAAACGAGGACCATTTCAAAGAACTTTTCAATATTGCTAAAAAAGCCACTATTCTGCCAACTAACACACGTCGAGGGCAATGTTCTAGCGACTTTGATATTTTTACTAAATATAAAATATTATATTTCGAAATAATAGATTGTATAATTCTTCAATTAGGGACGCGGTTTGAAAATTTAAATAATTTAAATTTCTTTGCTTTAGTCGATTGCACAAAATATTCGGAATATGTTAAATGCTTTCCAGACGACTTATTAAATAATTTATTAAAAAATTATCGAAACATTTTTGACAGAGATAGATTAAAGAATGAGCTTTCTGTATTGTATAGGGATGAACAATTTTCAAATTTAGATGTCGAAAAAAGTCTAGCTTTGTTATTTAAAGATTTTAAAGCAATTTTTGCGGAAGCATATAAGCTTTTTAATTTAGTTTTAACTATTCCCGCAACAAGTGTATCGGCCGAACGAAATTTTTCATGTCTTAAACGGATCAAAACCTACCTAAGAAACACAATGACACAAGAACGGCTTTCGGGTTTAGCAATGATGTCAATAGAGCAGGAATTACTGTCAGAACTTAGTGAAGACCAAAACTTTTACGACCAAATTATAGATAAATTTGCAACCTTAAAAGACAGACGTATAGATTTAATGTACAAAAAGTAGTTTTTTTATCTTATTTCATACAACTATTTATTTTAAGTTTTAATAAACTAAATTATGTTTTTATTATCGCAATCACCGCTATATTTTAGTGATAGGTGTACATATTTTACTTGTGTTGTTTACTTTTTATTTACTTTTTTTAGAGTTTATTTTTTTAGTTTTTAATGGTTTAGTAGGGCTATTGGCGATGACCTCCATTAAAAAAAAAAGGTCAACGCGTCGCAGAATAATACCTCATGGGTGACGTGGAAATGTATTCACATTTAAACAAAATTAACTTCATGTAGCCTCACCCTTCAATATACTCACGAGCCGCCACTGACCTAAAGTAAAACAAAATATTTAGAATTTACGTTTTATACCTAAAGTATGTACTTAAAATAATTAGGAGTACGAAATCTTCAACATACCTGTTTTCTTAGTTACCGTGGTATCATAGCATGTCTGGCATCTAGAGTTTTCATAAACAAACTCAGTTTGTGCAGAAGCCTCTACCATATGTTTTGACAAAATTACGGTGTCAGTCACTTGATTGTTCTCACCTCAAGTAAAACAAAATATTTAGAATTTACATTTTATACCCCCATTTTATAGACATTTTAATATTAGTACTTACACTTTACTTACTACTTTAAGGGTGTGAATTTTTAGTTTATTTACAACCACATAATGCAATACTGACATTATCGACTTTGTAAAATTTTGAAAGTATCACATTACCTATCTCTACTTCCCTTTTCCATTTCCCTTACTGAAATTTTGAAAAAAAAAAAATTGTGTCTTGTCAAAATTCGTAATCAGGGAATTTTATTAATTTTACATGCTTATTTCCGCCGAATTTAACGAATTTGTTTCATCAAAATATCTGAAAGTACAATTATTATATGTTTGCTAGAAGCATTTAAAAATTTAACACCAGCCAATATATTTCTGTTATGCCAATATTATGGAAAAATAAAAAATATTGCGTGGTTGTAAATAAAATAGCATAGGAACATCGGTGGGAAGTTTTCATTACTGTCTCGAAATAAATAATCAATATAAATCTCTCGACAATAAAGAAACATTTCCCTACTCCAGCCATGTCAAACTCAAAGTCACGGGTGGCACATGAAGACCATCGACTAGATGGGCCGCAAAACCTTATCTTAAAGAAGACAAACTACTGAAAATCTTGAGGAAAAGTACTATTATAGGACAAGTCTGTTTATTAAATTTCCAATAAAAAGGACATTACAAAAAACTACAAACATTAAATTCTTTTGCCAGATATTTGACATCTTTTGTCTTTAATTAAGTTGTCTATTTGTGGCGCGAATTTATCGGCGGAAATAACTTTTAAAACTGCGTCCAAGCGTGCGTCTGTCAATCGCGATCTTGCAGGAGATTTGTTTCCTTTCATCAAAGAAAATAGTTGTTCACACTTATAGACACTTCCAAACATTGACAGGATTTTACAGGCAAATTTTCTCATTTATTGGTATTGAACAGGCAAGTACTTTTCCCACAACATCTTACACTTGAAAGCTTTCACATGATCATGCATATCTGTAATAACTTGACGTGGTCCTTGCAATTTCGTATTTATGTCCGACAAGTGTTTTGAGATATCTACCATAAATGAAAGATCTTGTAAAAAAGGTACATCGTATAATAAGCTGACATCTTCTCCTTTTGTTTCCATGAAAACGCGTATTTCTTCGAGTTTCCAAAACCGATCGAGTACCATAGAATATGAAAGCCATCTCACCTTTGCATAATATGGTAAACCAGTTTACTCACTTTCTTAATCACGTAAAAATGCAGAAAACTGTCGCTGATTAAGGCCTCGTGACCTTATGAAGTTTATAATTTTTTTCACTGACTTTAAAACACTTTCCAACTTGATCACTTTTGAGCATAAAACTTCTTGGTAGATTATACAATGAATATGATGAAAATCTGGTTTGTCACTGCCCGTTTCTTTGATCTTTGTCTGTAATATTTTAACGAAGCCATTTTTTACTCCAGTCATTGAAAGATCTCTGTCTGTTGCAACGGTACACAGTTTTGACAAATCTAAATTGCACTTTTGCAGAAGTCCATAAACAGCATTGAAAATATCCTTCCCAGTTGTTGTATCATGCAATGGTACTAATTCCACTAATTCTTCATACACATTGATATCTCTATCAACCGCACGAAGAAAAACAGCGAGTTGCGCCACCACACACATCCGTACTTTCATCACAAACAATAGAAAATGCAATGAAAGAGTCTGTTTTTGTTTTTATCTGATCACTTATATTGGCAGCCAACTCTGTAACTCTTTCAGCGACAGTATTCCGGGACAAGGATATATTTTGAAATGCCTTCACCCTCCCGGGATTTACAATTTCCGCGGCCTTTACAGGCACTCTTATAAATTCATCTTCAACAAATAGTTTTGAGTGTTTCGCGATCAGTCTTACTTAATTCCACTTGGTTTTTAAGGAGACATGTTAAAAACTGTATCCGAAATAAATTAATAAATAAGATGAACCAAATCTAGTTACTCACTCAAGACAGTGCACCTGATGTATTTTGTTTAACCGAAACCTGGATGACAAAGGATGGAGCAGATAGCGCAATAATACCAAAATACACATTAATTTCGAATTATTGTAGACAAGAACGCATCCATGGAGGTACTGCAATTTATGTAAGATCATCAATACCAGCCACAGCAACAGAAGCTGCGAACTACAGTATTGAGATGCACATTGAATGCTGCGCGATCAAGATAAAAGTAAACCAACAAAAAACTGCAATAATTTCATTATATAGACCTCCTGCAGGAAACATTAATACTTTTATCACCCAGGCCTCAAATATTCTATCCTACATTTCAAATATTTGCTGCAATATTATTCTATGCGGTGACCTCAATATAAATAGCCTCAACAAAACAAGCATAAACTATAAATTACTAAAAGACCTTTTTGACTCCTACAATCTAAGAGACTATTGTAAAGAACCAACAAGAATCTATACTACCAGCAAAGGCACCAGCGCAACAACAACTGAAAATACAGATAATGCTTTCTGAAGAAAGTACCACACAACCGAAAATTATAAGAATACTTTCAGATAAAAACCTTGATGACTTCAAAATTAGCCTTCAACATGAAAAATGGGACGATATCAACGAAAAGGACATCGATAACACATACAAAAACTTCTCTACAACAATTCTCTGGAACTTTGACCACACTTGCCCAAAAAGAACTGTCAAACCAATACCAAAAAATGATAGATGGCTAAACGAAGACATAGTACGAAGCAAGGAGGAACTAATAAACTTAAACTTTCTTATACGACAAACTAACAATAACAAAGAACTTGTAGAACAATATAAAATCAAGAAAAAGGCCTATAGACAAAAAATCAAAGATGCAAAAACAAATTTTAATGGACAAAAAATAGAAAATTCTATCAATAAATCCAAAGAAACATGGAAAATTATAAATGAGGAGCTCAGAAAAAAGAAAGAACAACAACCCTTACTACTAAATTACAACGGCCAACAGATAAGTGACAAAAAAGAAGTAGCCAATCTATTTGCCAATTTCTTCTCAACTGTTGCTGAAAACAAGATACAAAAACATTTTGGAGGAAACCTATCAAATGCCCCTACAACAACAATGTTAGTAAACTCTATGTTTATCGAACCTACAACAGAGGAAGAAGTTCGCCTGATAATATTATCCCTAAAAAATAAAAAATCTACAGGCTACGATGAAATTCCGGTGATAGCTGTGAAAAGGGCATGTAACGAACTTAGTATACCCCTACAAATTCTAATAAATAACTCGATCCAAACCGGAAAGTTCCCAACAGCTCTAAAGATGGCAAATATTGTACCAATACATAAAAATGGTAGTGAAGCTGATATTGAAAATTATAGACCAGTATCACTCTTAAGCATCTTTTCAAAAATTTTTGAAAAAGTGCTTTACAAAAGATTAATGGCCTTCCTTACAAAGTACAACATTATTTGCAACGATCAACATGGATTTAGATACAATAGATCAACAGAGACCGCATCTTTCGATTATGCGGAATTTATTCATACCCAATTGGAGGAAAACAAAATTGTTGTAGGGCTTTTCTTTGACCTATCGAGAGCCTTTGATACAATAAATCTAGATTTTGTGAGCCAAAAACTCTACAGCATTGGGATCAGAGGGAACGTACTGTCACTAATAACTTCATTCTTGTCCCATAGAAAAATACAAGTGAAAATCGATACACTGGTCTCTAACGAATATGATATTAACATAGGTACAGCGCAAGGATCAGTACTAGCTCCTCTATTATTCATAATTTATGTCAATGACCTAACTCTTCCAGAAATGACTATTAAATTTGCCGATGACACCTCAGTCGCAATCTCTGCAAATACGGAAGCTGATATTATTCAAAAAATTACAGAAGTATGCAACAACATGAACCAGTGGTGCTTTTCAAACCAACAAATCCTCAACGAAAACAAGATTGTGACAGTGCATTTCCATAAAACAAATCAAAGGGTTCAGTTAGGAAATGATAAACCAGTTGCCAAACTTCTCGGAACGTACCTGGATCCAACATTTAGTTGGGAGCCCCAATTAGATCATATATGTTCTAAGCTAAACAAGGCCTTTTTTGCAACTTTGAAACTGAGTCAAACAGTTCCACAATCAACCCTTATGACAACATATTATGCACTAGTGTATCCGCACCTTTCCTATAACATTATACTCTGGGGTCAAGCAGTGAATGTTAACAGAATATTTATATGTCAAAAACGAGTGCTGAGACTTATTTTTGGTCTTAAGAGAATGGATTCATGTAGAGACAAATTACTAACGTTGACATCAACAAAAACAAATTTAAGAAAAATATGGAAAACCACTCATACTCAACAAGATACCGAATGGACCTAATTATTCCTAGACATTCCACAGCGCTCTATGAGAAGTCTCCATACTATGCATGCGTCAAGATCTTCAATAGGCTACCCGAGGAAATAAAAACAGTTGAAACAGAAAACGGTTTTAGACAATCCCTCAAAAAATATCTTTTTGACAAAGCGTTCTATTCATTTAAAGAATTTATAGACCCAAAATCTTTTTAAAATTCATAAATGTTGTTTGTTTTCGATTGTTAATTCATTGTTACTCTTTGTTGTATGTGTTATTACGTGCTACCTATATTATTCGACTATAAGTTAATTTTTAACCTGACTTGTCAAATGTCATATTTTATATTATGATCTTGCTGATAAATAAATAAATTGAAAATTATAATAAGTACTGTTAAGTATTGTAAAAATAAGTGCGCAACTCAACTCCAAACTCCATCGCAACTGACTCATAACTGGCTAAACACTGAACCCAATCGAACACGGCTTATATACGGATTGTGATTTCTCGAGTTCTTTCCAGAATGTTCGTCAGTCAATCTGTGTTTTTGCGCGATAGAATTTCATGGAACAAGCCAGATAACGTTTGACTTTAGGTTGAGTATGTGTAGTTCATCCTCCTAAATATAGATGGCACTATGTACAATTGTACTTGTTCGCTGGCTGCATTATCTGTCTGTTTTCAAAACTGATTTGGGCCGCAGAAAAATGCTCACTGGGACGCATGTTTGACATGGCTGCCCTAATTGGTATGTAATATACTTTTTAATTAAAATCCATACTGGCACGGTGGTACATACATGTCAAAATTCTTGCACTTAATGAAGGCACAGCATATTTATGGATGCGATTGCGTGCAGCATTAGCAAAGCAATTTTCTTTAAAATGTAAACTACAAATTCGAATCCTATTGCTACACTCATCCAGCGTTAAATTAGCATATCTGTGATCGCCTATAAAGCCCAATGCATGTTTCCAATCAAGAATTCTGAAAAAGCAAAGGTGTTTTTAATTCTGTAAAAAAGATCATTTATTTTTAAATTTGCTAGGTATTTTGATTTCTTGTTAGGGGATTGTAAGGATTCCTAAGAAAACATAATTATTCAACACGCAGTGTTAACTCTTAACTGCCGTACCTGGGTAATTTTGACCAAGACGTAATTTTATTACTCAACCATTAATCGTAGGGGAATTCCAGCCGCCTATGCATCTTAGTACCTTTAAGCAAGTACCTTGCGAGTCCTGTGAGGTACTTGAACACAAGTTTTTCGAACCTCCACAACCGAGAATTTGGTTATTCTGATCCGTGATCCCAAACCATTTGCAAGTTTTTCTACGACCAAAAATATTTATGTTTTTGAACTTGTTTGTCAAAGAGAAGGTAAAACCAAAAGTAGTTATTTAGGTAGCAAGGCTTGAAAGGGTAACTTTTTTGGCCAAAGATATAGCTTGCAAGCATTTGAGGCTGAAATAGTACACCCTGCAAACTCGAGGTGCATATGCTACCTTAATATTTATTATTATATTAATATTTACTTTATTTTTTTGTCCTGGTCAAAAAGTGACACTTACATGTCAAGAATTTACCCCCCTCCCCCTTCATCCCTTACCTTGAACCGATTTTGCTCAAAAATAAATTCGAACAGTTTTCTTATAGATTGTTTCCTGTATAAAGTGCGGGACACGAAAGAAAACCGGGCGGTCCTTAAAATAAAGGTTCATAGTCTTAAGCAAGCGGAAAAGTAAAATTTGTGTACGCAAATAAATTTTATGTTATTTTATTTGTTGTAATAGTTTGCCGCTTCACCTATAAAGTGCGCCAGCTAAGGGGTACTGAAAATTAATCGAGGATTTAGTAAATTTCGCACTGGTCCACTTGTAATTGGGATGTGCCTAGAGTCTCCATGCACTTACCGCTAGAAGGTTCTAGCTATTTTCAGTGGCGCCTATACATTTCGAGCATTTGTTTTCATTTCTATATAAATGCGTTGCGTTGAATTTGAATTATTATTTCGAAGTAACGATGGCGAGCAAAAGAGGAAAAACAATTCGAAGCGGTGCACGTGAAGTTATTGCAAGCGTTATAGAGGCCTGTAAGAAGCTGAAAATAATAGTTTGACTATTCCAATTCAAAGTCGAACAGAACGCGCTGCATTTTACACTGGTGTTTCGGAAAGTAGTGTAAGAAAAATTCAAAGAGAACATAATGTTCTACTTCACCTTTAAAATCTCCTGGTAAAAAAAGACCCCGATTATCATACAAAGATAAAATTGACGATGGTGATTTTCAAATAATTCGACGAACAATAGAGGATTTTTATATAAATTTGAAGAAGGTTCCGATCTGCAAACCCCTACTTCGTGCAGTAAAGAACAAAATAGATTTCCGTACGGTTATAAAGCCTTAAATCGGCTTTTACGATCAAACGGTTGTAAAATTGTTAATAAAGTAGCTGTCAATAAACTGCTTGAAAATAATTACTTTTCTGTTCAATATTCTAATATTGCAATTAATATTTGAAAAACTACAGAACTCATATTTTTCCAAAATTAACACATCAATGTAGTTATACTAGGGAGCCAGAACTGATTCCAGTGAACAAGATTTATCAAAATTTTAACTTATGCAGTTGGACTTTGGGCTATTCGAGTAAAGTAGTTCGAGTAGCCAAAAGTGACCCTTTGTCTCCGTCTGTCATATTAGTTTGTACAGGGGGCGTCATTGTGAAGTACTATACCGGGGGTTTCCTAATTGCGGGCTAATGTTTAATATGAACCTAAAAGTCTTAACTTTGGAGATACAGGGTTTTAAAAAAACATTTTTTTTAAATTCTAATAAAAAGGAAACGCCCTGTATAGTACTTCAAAATGACGGCCCCTGTATAAAGTATTATGACAAACGGAGACAGACGGCCACTTTTGGCATACTGGGGCCCAACTACTCGGGGGTAGCCCAAAGTCGAAGTGCATAAATTAAAATGTTGAAAAATCTCGTTCACTGGATCTGATGCTTAAAGAACGACGGGACACCACTGGTTTAAAGAGATTTCTTGGCCGACCTTCCTAAACCAATTGACTCCACCCGGTTTTCTTTGGTGTCACGCACTTTAGCAAAGTTTAAGTCAATATATCAATTCTTTCGAAAGCTTCGCGTAAACTAACCGACAGGCACTTTTTTTTTGCTGAAATTAGTTTTTGAGAAAATTTGAGGCGATTTAGCACAATAAATGTGTTTGGTTTTTTGCCATTCCTATGCTTCCCCATTTCGGAGGGTCCGATGTATAAATAAAAAAGTTTTTATTTTTAAAGTAAATGTATTATTTACCTAATGAAATTGTGATATACATAGTTTTAGTAACTTACATTTAATTATAATAATCATTCTTGTAGTGCTATATATCACACTACCCCGGTAAACTATTTGACCAGTCATGTGTTCCTAGCGATACGACTGGAACTGACCAAACCACATTTCAGAGTATGTATTTGAGTATTTAAAGTGTTCGAATGTACGATTTGTTGTGTGTAAAAGTATTCATCGAATATAGAGTAATAATTTTTAAAACGTGTTAATATTTCCTCCTGGATATTACATGACATTACAAATCACAATATCGCATATTTATGAACATACTATAGATAGATAGATTTTTATTAATGTTCAACAAATAAATTGTTTTACACTCGTCCATCAATAGAATTGGTATACATTTAAAATTTAAAAAAATATAGGTAATAAATAAAAGTAATTTTAGATTTACATATATATTTTTGTAGCAGGTCAAAATGATCCATGTACGGCAAATATATTGTTTAAAGAGGTACGGCAGTTAACGGTTAACAAATAAGCAGGATTAATAAACCGAAAATAACGCATACCTAGAAAGTAAAATTTTATATATATATATATATATATATATATATATATATATATATATATATATATATATATATATATATATATATATATATATATATATATATATATATATATATATATATATATATATATATATATATATATATATATATATATATATATATATATATATATATATATATATATATATATATATATATATATATATATATATATATATATATATATATATATATATATTATATATAAACGTACCTTTTTTCATCCTTGGGGCATCTAAAAAAAGATAATCCATAACCGATTTTACTTAAACAGCCATCTACGGAACAATAATTCACCGACATATTATAACGCGAAGAACGATTTGCATACGCACACGAGACCACGCTATATCTAACACTGAAAGTAAAATAGGCAAACAACGTGAGCCACCTTATACTGCCTGGCCCAAGTCCGCACACCAGTAACACACTGCGAAACACGTGCACGTATCCGCTTTTGATCTAGGCTGCCACCTCGAGTGAGGGAACTTGGACCGTAGAGAGGCACGGGGGATGGCGGACAAATACAGTTGCAGAAGGATACAAGTTCTGTTTTAATTTTAATAGTAGTAGATATCATTACCGCACTGTGCGGTAATATCTAACATTAGCTAACTAAAATCAGTGCGGTTCTTATCTCACGATCGTAGATAATAGTTATTTATGCAGCTAGTGCAGAAAGTAAGTCTTTTCGCACACGACATGAAAATTATCCCACGAAGCGAAGCCGAGTTAGACAACAAGTCGAGTGCGAAAAACACACTATTTGCACTGTCAAAAAATTGCCACGATAATTTAGCCGTCAAATTTTGATTGACAGGTATCGTTTATAAATAAATTCAGTGCAAAGTGTGCAATTTTACCTCTGTTTTTGGTAACTACGAGTAACAAAATAACGATTCTGATACTTTTATAAAAAATTTGTTATCAAAAAAAGTTTTCACAAATTTTCGGAAATTTTTTATGCACTTGCGATATTTCTAGTAATAATTGTTTTAGTTGACAAGATGGTGGTGTGTTAGTGGTTGCTAGGTAACTTTGTTTGTTGAAAGCTTGTCAAACGTCATGCACTGCTAACTTATATGATGCACCCCGTATACTCGTTCTACGCAGACTACGTTCCTTGGAGGGCAGCACATTGATTATGTTGCCATGGAAACGAGGAATACAAACAATAATGCCTTTGCAATTATTTTGACATTTTTGAATTTCAGTTATTCAAATTTTATGAACTGATTTAAGTTTATGTTTTATATTTCTTTTTTCTTTTTAGAATATCGGTGATCGATCAATATTTCAGCAGTATGTTCCAGATTGATGCTGCCAGCTTATTTGTATGTAGTATTGTTACTATTGCAAAACTAAGTAGGTGAAGAAAGATTGTGCTAAAATAAAAACTAAAATCTGCTTGTAAGATTCGAAAATTTAGCTTTTTTACAATCCATATTTCAATTATACTCTTAGTTTAGATTTAGAGAAATTGAAACAAATACCACTTTCCTAATAAAATTTACCTCAACTCAAATTTATTCCATGCTTTACTTTAATAAATAAATTGCAACTATTTACATATGATTCCCAGTCAATCTAAAATGTTTCTTTTTTATAAACGGAGTTTTTTATATTAAAAAATGTAAAATGATAAACAAAACAATTATAAATACAAAACAAACAACTTTTTATGAAACACACATTTAAAATATAGCTACATTTTTTAAATATAAAGTTACTGAAACGAATTGAGGGTTCCCTTAAAGGGGAGAACTTAATACCAAGACAGATACAGATTGATATTCTTAGAAAAGAAATGCAACAAAAATGACTAACTGGGATTTTTTTTAATAAATAATGCGGGAGGTTATTATAATATTATACCTTTTGTTACTATTTAACATAAACATCCATTGGATCAACCAATGGGAAGAGAAGTACATTATTCACTGGATAAATGTAGATAGTACTCTATCTCTGCAAGTACTTTCCCGCCAATTTCAGTTTTATAATAACCTATCACATAATGCTGTGAACGTACTGAGACGGGTAAAACGTTAAGCATGTAAACTTAGCTTTACTA
Source organism: Kuschelorhynchus macadamiae (assembly GCA_030620095.1). NCBI lineage: Eukaryota > Metazoa > Arthropoda > Insecta > Coleoptera > Curculionidae > Kuschelorhynchus > Kuschelorhynchus macadamiae. The sequence continues at coordinate 193,825 of JAUTXW010003612.1, forward strand.
GGCAATTTTTAACGGTAGTATTTCAAATAAAAATTGCCCAACAATCAACAGGACACAACCGAGAGAAAACATAGGCATAATATACAGTTACAAAATCCTGTCTGGTTGTTCTATTTCAATTAATTTTTCAAAGAGAAACATAACAATATTAAGCCAACCCAATAATTATAAAATTGTGATACTTACCTAGTTATATTGTAGGGCGAACGGAAAACTTGGTTAACTCTGTATTTGCAATTCTTGCGCTTTCTAAAATTGACAAGTATTATTAACATTTTCGAATACACAACCACTTAACTTCTAAAAATACATATATACTTACTTCCAAATATTGTTGTCAGCAATCTTCAACTCTTCCCGAGACTCTTCCCTTGATAAGAAATATTTCGTTTTCGGTCCATTTAAATAGGGGTCGGTCAAGTTTCCCACCCGAATCAAACCAATTTCAAAAATAGATTGCACACATTTTGCACACTCACCCAAGAGAACGGGGGGCAAACTTGACCGTTCCCCCCCGTTTTTCAAAATATCTAAATATTTTTATATCAATTGTCCCATCTAATTTTGCACAATTTTGCACACTAATTTTCAAATTTTGCACACACTCCTAAAGAAAGTTAAGAAGAGTCAAAATTTGCATTTTCCCCTCCGTTTGTCACGAAATTCAAAAACTTTTATGCTACTTTATTCACCTAATTTTACACAATTTTGCACAACTATTTTTACAATTTTCACACTCTCCTAGAGAAAGTTATGCGGCGTCGAAAATTTGTATTTTTTCCCACGTCCAGTTACAAAATTCAGAAACTGTTGTGCTACTCGTTTCACCTAATTTTGCACACTTATTTTTAAAATTTGCACACTTTCTCAGATAAAGTTATGAAGCGTCAAAAATGTTCGTCAAACTATTGTGCTACTCGTTTCATCAACTTTTGTACAATTTTGCACACCTATTTCCTCATTTTGCACACTCTCCTGGAGAAAGTTATAGGGTTTCCAAAATTTGCATTTCCACCCATCTGTCACGAAATTGAAATATTTTTACGCTAATCGTTTCACCTAATTTTACACAATTTTGCACACATATTTTTAAATTTTGCAAACTCTCCTAGAGACAGTTATGGGGCGGGGGGAAAATACAAATTTTCAGTCACAAAATTGAAACACTGTTGTGCAACTTGTTTAACCTAATTTGGAACACCTATTTTCGCATTTTGCACACTCTCCTGGAGAAAGTTATAGGCGTTCCAAAATTTGTATCCCCCGCACTTCCCCGTCTGTCACGAAATTGAATCTTTTTCTCGGTTCGGCTAATTTTGTCCAATTTTGCACACCTATTTTAAACGTTGGCACAGACTCTCCTAGAGACATTTATGGGGTGTCAAAAATGTACATCACTTAGTTTTGCAATGATACCATCTTGTTATCAAGATGGTATCATTGCATTTTATATTTTGTATATTTTAAAACATTAATATAACCTTAAACTGAAATCTCATAGAAATACATATTCGATTCAACCAGGGCGACTTGAAAATGAGGTGCGAAAATCTGAAGGCGCCTCATTATTATTTTATGATTAGCGGTTCAATCTACCTTTTAATTTTTACCTAGCAAGCTGCGATCGTTTAGAGGTTGTGTTTTATTTGATTTTAAAGGAATAATATTACAGTATTCCTGATTAAATATAAGTACATTTAATTATAAGGGAACAAAATCGAAGGACCTATTGTTTTTTTTTTCAATTTGTTGCTTCTATTTATTGTTAAATTGGCCCGTCACCGGGCGGCGGGCGGCGTCTTCATCCCCAAACCGACGACGCGACGCATGCTGATGGTGGTAATACCAATACGTATACAGTGTCAGTAAAAAGAACAGGAACGCTTAAATATCTTCGAAACCGCTGAAGTTATGCTTAAAAATTCAGCATTTGGGGGTTTTTAGGCACGCGAAATTGAAAACAGTATCGGCACTGTTGCCAAACTTTCCAGTTTTGCGCTACTTATCTTTCTTAAATGGAATGACTCTTTTATTTTTATTGAAATTAGCTGTTTCAAATTTATCAACACTATCTGTAATAGTTTCTGAGAGATGGCACCGCATTTGCACTAAAAAGTACGGGAACGCTTGAATATTTTCAAAACTGCTAAAGTTGTGCTTACAAAATTCGATATTTAAGTGTTTCTGCAAGCGGAATGGGAAAATGGTTGTAAAATTTTCCTAGTTTTGTGCTACACGTGGTCGTTTTCTTATCTTAAATGGAAGGCCCCACTGATTTTTATTGAAATTAATGACTTTTATGAAAGTTGAACTGATATTGACGCCTTTCCTTCACACTTTATCCCGGCCTGAGACTGGTCTAACTTCTACCAGTAGTTGATACTTAAAGCGTGTTTAAAAACGGGCGAGACAACAACGACCAAACACCAATAACGCTAAGATAAAGAGATTAAAAGTCAACGAACTAAAGCAACAATAACTTAACAGAATGGATACTGATTTTAAAGACGCAAATTTGAGATCTTAGTAAATTTGAGACGATGAATTCAATGTAATAAAAATAAATGGGATGATAAAATATTTAAGAACTGCACGCAAAAAGTGAAAAACCAGCGACAAGGTCTAGTCGAGTTGAAAGTAAGATGAAAAGGTACCTATGCATTAAAAAAAACTTCCTGCACGTTCGACCTTAAAAAAATGTGTTATGTATTAGTAATTTAAATTACATTTCGGTTAAAAATGGGTTCAAAAGGGTTCACGCGCTGCAGAAATACAAAGACATGAGTACGATTTACCATTTAAAATTTTGCTGTTACGTAGACAAAGGATCAATGTAAGGCGGTGAAGAGCCATTTTGTGGAAAAAAAAATTATATGCGAAGGCATGTGCGTCAAAAAGTGCTCAAAAAATGGTCGAAAATGGACAAATCAACTTTTATAACCCTAGATTTGATTTTTTCATAAAAATTCACATTTAGCGCCCAATTATACTTATTTCCCTATTAAAATCACATTGAAGCTAATACATATCTCTTATAGTTTTAACATAATATTGCAGCGGCGGAAAGCTTGCAAATGATCCATATTACTGCGGGCAGTTCCCCCTTAAGCGTACTTTTTTCTGCAAATGCTGTGGTGTCTTGGAAGCTAGTACAGATAGAATTGTGAGAATTTTGGATCTTGTAAATTTGAGATATCCAATTCATTACAGAAAAAATAAATGGAGTATTACATTTATGATAAGAAAAAGGATGTAGCGTAAACCGAATTTTTAACCACAATTTAAGCGGTTTTGAATATATTTAAGTGTTCCGGTTCTTTTTACTAACCCTGTATAAAAGTGTCCCATAACTTTCTCTAGAAAAGTGTGCAAAATTTAAAAATTAGTGTGCAAAATTAGGTGATACGAGTACCATAAAAATATTTCAATTTCGTGACAGACGGGTGGAAATGAAAATTATGGAAACCCCATAACTTTCTCCAGGAGAGTGTGCAAAATGAGAAAATAGGTGTGCAAAATTGTACAAAAGTCGGTGAAACGAGTAGCAGAATAGTTTTTCAATTTTCTGACTGACCGGAAGAAAATACAAATTTTCGACGAGCCATAACTTTTTCTAGGAGTGTGCAAAATTTTAAAATAGGTGTGCAAAATTGTGCAAAATTAGGAGAGTAAAGTAGCATAGAAGTTTATCAATTTCGTGACAAACGGGCGGGGAAATGCAAATTTCTGACCCCCTTAACTTTCTCTAGGAGGGTGTGCAAAATTGTGCAAAATTAGATGGGACGATTGATATAAAAATATTTAGATATTTTGAAAGACGGGGGGGAACGGTCAAGTTTTTCGCCCGTTTAAAATAATGCTTTAGTTTATCTTGGGTGAGTGTGCAAAATTGTATTTATTGTGTGCAAAATTGTGCAAAATATGTGCAAAATGACAGTGTATCTATTTTTGAAATTAGTTTGATTCGGGGGGGAAACTTGACCGACCCTTTAAATAGTATATAACAAATGGATAAAACAGCAAATAAATGCAGTATAAAAATATCAGTTCGACAAGGTCCATATTTAAACAAAACAAATATGTCAATAAGAACACACATTTTGGGACACCATGTCGAAACTCACAGACTGGCGTGTTTCTCTGTTTGTTTCTTCCAGGGCTGTTACAGCGCGTTTTTTTTTATGTATACATTTTGACAAGCGAAAATATACGTGCGGTCTCTCAAGTCATTAATAATTAATAAACATGAATCAAATACAGTTGGTATTTAGTGTGTGGACAAAAATGACGCCTAATAATAGGCGTCTACATTGACGATAAATATTTAAAAATAAAAATGGTATAGTAAATTTTCAGGTAAATCTCAAGAAAAAAATTGTTCTGACTCAATGACTGCAATAAAGATATCTCTTTCGATCCCATTCATCCCAATGTGGAGACAAGGACTTGGCAATAAACAAACAAAAACACAAGTTTTACTTTATCACTTTTTTCTGCACTAGGTGTGAATGTAGTTTCGAAATACTAGTACATCCTCAACCGCAATGAGGATATTTACAATCAAGTTAGGTATATATAGAGACAAACATTCTTAAGAGTATTATTAGGGAAAACCAACTGTAATTTATTATGGTCAAAGAGTTTTAATAAGGTGGTATTTCCAACATCTGTTTGTAAATTTAAACGTTAACATTTAAAGATAATTTAAACCTTAAAGTCCAAAATACAACAATACACGTAACCAATGAAGCCAAAAACCACGTTATTATATTTGACTCATCCTTACAGTTCGATTCGCATGTTACAAAAAAGCTTCAAATCGCCTATATGCGTCTTAAAAAAATCTATGGCCTCAAACGATTACTACCATCCAAAACAAAATATTACTTGTGTGACAGTTTAATACTGTCTTTGTTGGACTATGGAGATATTGTCTATGGCGACTCTCTAACGATGCAAGTGACACACACGATACAAAAATTACAGAATTCTTGCATGCGGGTTGCTTACGATATACCGTTTAGACATCATATAACTCCATATTTAAATAATATCTCAGCTTTAAATATGAAAAATCGTAGAAAATATCATATGTACCATTTTTATATATAGAGTTTTAAAAACTAGTCAACCGCTTTACCTGAGAACAATTTTTAATAATATTCTCCATTCGTACAATACAAGAAACATCGACAAATTTAGAATACCTAAACACCGAACTTCCAAATTTCAAAAATCATTCTAATTTCTTGCTGTTAATCTTTGGAATGAGCTACCTAACAATGTAAAAGAGTTCTCTTATAATAAATTTAAAGAGCATATTAAATGTAAACTTTTGATTGAGCAACGCGGAATTGTATGCAGTATATAAATGAAATAGAAATGCAGTAAACATTGGTGTATGTGTATGTTATATATATTGTAGTCTGCGATGCCTCCTGTGTGTTTTTTTTTTGGTTGCTGTCACTTATACATAAAAAGTTGTTAAAAACAAATCTTTTAAAGAGATGCTGATGAGCGGGCGGATCTATTAGTAATTAATTTATATTTTTAAAATATTTTTTTTTCCAGTGGGCTAAAACTATGTTATTAGTAATTTTTTTAGGGTTTTTCTAGTACTTTATATCTAATTATTTTTATTAAATATCACGCGCTTGCACAACATTATATTTTTTTATAATCGCTGTGCAATGCGCTTTTGTCAACTGCTAACTATGTAATCAATTTATACAAATAATGTTGTAATTACTACCTTGACAAATAAATGAATTTGGATTTGAATTTAGCAATAGAAATTTATAATTTTATTGCTTCTAAACAATTCAATTTGCGACTTTTTTGTTCATAACGTAGTACATCTAACTTATTTATATCAAGGAATTTATATGAGGTTTCTAAGAAATGGTTGGGAAATGACAGTTCTGTTTTTTTAATCTATGTGGTTGGTTTATTTATTTTTGTTTTGACGTTAAAAATCAAATCAGAGAGTTTTTCTAACGGTCGAAAAGTAGCTTTAGTATTTTTATTTCTTTTAAAGATATTTGTAATTTGGTTAGATATTGGCCCAAAATAAGTAATTGTTGTATATTTTATATGAGAATTTAAACTTATATTTGTTGGATAGTTAAAGTTTACGTCTCTTAATTTCAGATAATTGTAGCCATTATTTGTTGCAGTAGATCTAATGATGTCCCTATCTAGGCAATATTTGTCTATATCTATATCTATCGATAAAACGTCCATTCCTAGTCATAACGGCAAGGGTGCAGACGCTGTGAACGTGTGAGTAGTGTTGCAATCAAAGAAAAGTTCGCTCGAAAAGTTGGAAAAATGTATTGAAAAGTTAGAAAAATTCGCTAGAACCTTGGAAAAGTTGTAAATTTTTGATACAGAGTCATAGACGAGTAAATATGTTTAATTTTAGTAGTAGAAATTCTCTGTTTTCATGATTTAGCAATACCTACTACTGCCGCTCCGTTAAGTCCCGCGTCGTGTCGTGATTCGTGTTGCTCATACGTTGCGACGCGACATGCACAATGCACATGCATGTAATTCAAATTCAAAAAGTACTTTATTGTCCCAAGGATGAATTTTTGTTCACAAAGAATAAAGCATGTTAAGCAGTATAGTGATTTTGATTACTATGATTGTGCATTATAGTATTTCCAGTATTTACAAAGCCACTATTGTTTTATTTGTCCTCTCTCGTCTCATTGTTTCCGTTAGACAAAAAACTAAGGAATTATTTCGCTAACGCAGTAGCGCGCCATCCCTACATCGTGTGTTAGAGTGCATAAAAATTCAAAGAAATTACCGCCACCGCCCGCGCCGGCTTGCTTGTTTTTATCCATAAAAAATATTATTCGCATATATTATTTAATTTTTCAACGAACTGATTAATTCTAATTAGAGTTTTAATTTCAGTTAATCTCTATCGGATACTTTGATGCCTTAAGATTGCTATATACGAACATACTCCTCCTTCCCCTAAAATTCCAATTGTACGGAGAAAACAAGTAGTTAGGTATTCTATTACACTAACTTCAAGCCGCCACCGATTTTCAAATGTGCTAAAGCAAAGTGCAGCAACTTATATGCTTATTTTGTAAACTTTGGCGGAAAAGACAAAAAATAAAAATACGATTTCACTGATTATAGTATAGAAGAGGCAGTCCGGCAGTAGCAGTGTGGATGTCCAGGCAGCCGGAGTCAGGGAGCCGGTTGCCAGTGTAAAGTCGTAAAGTGTAAGTGTGATTGTCAAACCGTCAAGTGTGCCTATTGAACTGAGCAAACTAAGGCTAAACTAGGTAAAAATAAATTATTATAATTTATCAACATGGTGAATGAGAAGAAAGTGTGGAAATATTTTAGAAACGTAACTGTTCCAAAGTTGAGTGCAACATGTGTAAAATGTCCTGTGGAAGTTAAGCAAAGAAAAGGCAAAGAGCCTCAGCGCCCTCAGCCTTCTACCACTACTTTAAGTTCTAAGGACAGTGTTCCTGTGAATTACGATGTGGACGAGCACAATGAGATACAAATATCACAAGGAGGACTAGATTTAAATCAGGCCAATCAATGTCAAGGCGCAATAACAGCCAGTGGAAGTAAATCGCTATCAGAGTCGTCGGTTTCGGTTGGGCATTCGCATTTTAAATCTGGCTCTAGCTTTAGTTCCAAAATGAGAGCGCAGCCTAAATTCAATACAATGAAGGTAATGTAATGTTTTTTTACTGTTATTTTGTTAAGCAAAGTTTTTTTAGGAGCAAATATTAAAAAATAACTTGTAGTTACAAAATTAAAAAACACTCTTTTGACGCACGGTAAGGTCTTTTTCCCTTATTTTTTAAGGGTCATATGAGGATAACTTGGCAAAATTTTGGTAAAAATCCAAAATGGCTGAATAAAAGGGCAGCCCAGTGGAATGTTAAAAAATTATTACTTAAAAACATATCCAAATTACCTCAAATTTTGCACAAAAATCAAGTAATATGTTGTAAATGACTGGTAAAACTTTGGTACAAATCCAAGATGGCGAAACAAAATTGCAGCTTAATCAAATATTTAAAAAAATCAGCCTGAATAAACTGCTTATTAGATTGATATCAGACTTTGGGCAAGAATTAATTGCGGTATTAACATCAACTGATAAAATTATGAAGTAATGACTGACTTCGTTAAATATAAAGCAAAGGCCTGTGGGCTAAAGAATTTTTCTGAAAGTGTGCTCATAAAGTGGATTCTGTAGTGTGGTGGAAGGGCACGTGCTCTACATCTACTCTGTCTACACTTGCTTCTGCTATTTTATCAATGGCTACATCTGCAGCTACCCAGAGAAGTTTTAGTAGTTATAGTCGAATCCATACTAAAAGTAGAAAACGTTTTAACGACCGAAAGAGCGAAAAAAATTGTTTACATTCATATAATTAGAAGCTGCTTACAAATGATACAAAAAATAAAACCACGACTTCCGAAGTCCTTTTACACAGCAGCACTGCCAGCCTTGATCAAGTGCCAGATCCAGTCGAGTCTGACTCTGGTACAGGGATTCCTGCTAAGCGACTTAAATTAAGCAAACAAACATCGACAGATGAGTATGAGTCAGACTCTGATGAACAAATTACGGACACTGATAACGATTTCACCGCTCTTAATGAGGGTGCCTCATTTAGCAGTGACGAGGGTGATTCATCTTAGGTCTTGGTCTTATGTTATACTTTGCATTATTTTGTGTTGCTGTTTGTTATTTTCTTTCATTGTTCGCTTAAAAAAATCATTTTAGGTCATGGCCTTAGGTTATATTTTGTATTACTTTGTTGTTTGTTATTTTGTTATATTGTTTGGTTTTATACATTATATAATACATAATAAAATAAATAATAAAACGTTGAGACAGTATTGTATTTACATTATTTCTACACAACAACAACCTTAAAATTACCGTAAAACTTAACTTTTCCAACTTCTAGGAACTTTTCTTAAAAAATTTCAGCAATTTCAACTTTTCATGAAAAGGTGCAACACTACGTGTGAGGCCTAGTTGTTCCTTCTATCCTGTTCGTCCGCACATTTCTACATAGAATATTGGCTTAATGACCGCTATGTGGCGGGAGTGGGAGGGGTAAGGGGACAGGTTGAAAGGAAAGGTGATACCAGTAGTACTCTCAAGGGGCATCTAGTAAAAGCCAACATGCATTAGAAGGATTTAGATTAAATAGTACCGTTTAACGATTTACGGAGAGCGTTTTGCTCGACAACACGTGGTCGTTACCTATTGGGCTGGAGAAGGCGCTAAAAGCAAAAAAGTGGCAGCCGACTCCATATTGGAAAGAAAGAAAAAAGTTTAAAGTGTTTAATGCTAGTTTTAGTGTAAAAAAAACAACAAAACCTATAAAACTAGATGTCTTAAAGGAAAAATAATCGTTTTGTGATAGTAATTTTTGAAGATTTTAAAAACAGCACTTGTTGTAGAACTTAAAAAAAATTGTGTTTATTGTAACGTTAGTTGCATTAATCTGTATACTATATTTCCTTAACCATACTTGTTAACAGTAATTTTAGTTACGATCTGTTTTTGTTGTAGTTTTATACCATAGAAAGTGTGTCCACTTTCTATATGCCCCACCACTATTACAATAAAAAACTTCAATTTGCATCTTTTATGGCACGGGGATGAAGCATATCCCTTGGTATAGTTACATCTGTAAAATGGTGTTTTCTGTAGATATTAAATTTTAACCGACTTTTACAAATGTAACTATACCAAGAGATTATCTTTATCTCATAGACTATAAACTTTCAGCATTTAGGTCTATGATTCATAGAGCTACAAATTATCTGAAATTAACAGACTAATTTTTAAACCACGTAAACTTGTAACGGTCCAACAAATTCATCCTAAAGTTAAAAATTGCCATATGAAACATACAACAATTACTATACCATATTTTGAACCAATATCTAACCAAATTGCAAACATCTTAATATGAAGTGAAAATACTAAAGTTACTTTTTGACCATCATAAAAGCTCTCTAATTTGATTTTTAACGTCAAAATTAAAATAAATACGTTGGAGTTTATAGATTAAAATGTGACAATTGCAATAGCTGCTATATAGAGCAAAGAGGGAGAAATTTCGATATTAGATTCAAAGAGCATAACGTCATATGTAAAGTCGCAAATTTTATTGTTTAAAAGCACAAGAAATTTATAAACACAATAAAGACCCAAACTCGTTCTAGTGTGCGCCGCTAGCTTAAATATAATATAGTACAATAGTTATTCTAACCTTATAAGCTTCAGTATTTAAAAAGTAATTTATAGGCTCCATAAACTTTTAACCAAATCACAGTGTGCAGGGGTGTTCAAAAAGATTAATATTTCTACATTTTTCTGGATAATTTTAAAAGAAGAACAAAATATGTTAATTCTGGGACGAGAGAATACAGCAGTAAAATCAATCTCCAACCATTCATGATAATTGATCTTGATTTTGTAATTTTTTATTCATTTATGTACTTGAGTAAGTAATTAAAAAATATATCTTAATATATCCACTCCGTCACGTATGTATTTGGGGCAGACGTTTGTAACCCTTTATATTAGTGGCTTACTATAAGTATATATCGGGGGTCAACACCCCCGCTCTGTAAACCATTAAGTCCAGTAATATTTCTTTCAATTTCCAAAAAAAAATGGTATAAGACGTACTTTAGGCTGCTGATTACGGAAAAAATAAACAAAAAAATTGAGGTCGGCCATTTTGTTTTTTGATAATCTTCAAAAGAAAAGTTTTTGGGGTGGCATTAAATTAAAAAATCTTACTTTTTTATCGGGACTTTTAAACTTGGTTTCTTCGAAAACCATTTGCTCTATCAACTTTTTTGTAATAAATAAAATTAATACTCAAAAAAGCGAAACTTTTTTATTTGAAACTCTTTTAAAATTTTTTTAACTTGAAACTTGGAAAACTTGGCGCACGGGACCTACACAATATAAATTTAACCTTGAAACATGGAAAACTTAACACATGGAAACTATACAAACTGTAAATCTTTTCACTGATTTATTTGAGAACTTTTATGATACATAAAAATTAATAAATAAAAATGAATTTCTTAAAAAAAATTAATTTATTAAAAAACGTAAAAATTAAAACACTTTTTAATTATAAGTTATACTCAAAGTAATTTATCATTTAAATATTAATCCAATTACTAAGGTATTTGTTTTATCTGTTTTAATTGAATTGAGTTCTATTGCAAACACTTTTAAAAAAGTTCCTGTGTAGGTTTGCTCAAATCATATTTGTTAATGTAATATTTTCTCTATGTTGTTTTAAACTAACTATCTAACTAGTTATTGTTTTATATTGTTTAAATCTAGGTTTACTGAAACCTACATGTTGAATACATATTAATTTACTTTTCGAGTAAATCGAAATTAAGATAATAATTGTCATTATCTTAATTTAGCAAAAAAAAACGGAATTTGGTATACAATAATGTGATATATAACACAGTATTATCAATATTGGATAGGGAAAAAAAAAACTTTTTGTTTAGTTAATGTTTTATTCGAGAATTTTTGTAATACATAAAAATTTGTATTAAACCCTGATTTGTTTTCTATTATCCCTATTATTTCTTCAAATAGTAATAGAATAAAGACAAAAAAAAAACAAGTTATTTCTAAATGCCATCTAAATATTTAAGCAGTCCCAATAAAACCTATATCTTAAAATCTTGCTTTATGCAATACAAGGTGTTAATTTTGTTACACTCCGCAAACTCCTCTTCTAGGTGTCATATACTTATGCATTACAAAGTTTTGATTATTTTCTAATTAAATTCCTAGTAAGAACATGGATTTAAATAAATATTTACATTTATGACTCTGAAATGGTACAATATATCGAGTTAAAGTAAGCAATAAAAAACTATATCTAAATACGTATGAGGTCTACCAAAAACAATAAAAAAGTAATATCATTTAAACGCCCTGTATCTCTGCCTTTTTTTGAACACGTTTTGTATGATAACACAAGCCAACACACATTTTGGTGACTGCGATTTTTTAACTGTTCCTGTGTAATTTTTGGAATGTAAAAAAGTTCTCAGATTTCAGAGAAAAGAAAAAAAAATGTGTATATATTTTTCGTTATAACTGTTATAATATATAATATTACTATTGCCAGTTAAAAAAACAAAGACACATGGATTTAAGTATTTATTGCAAAAACTTAATCTACATAATTACATTAGTCACTAATCACATACAAATTTTCTTTTATACGACTTTCTAGAATGGAGTTTACTAGGGCAGTTTCGCTGAAAGCTCCAGCAGTAGTCCGCCATCATGTGGCTATCCCATCGTCCTTGATAACGATCTTCCATAGTTTTAATATCCTGATGAAATCTTTCCCCCCGTTCTTCACTACAATCACCTAAGTTTTCTGGAAAACGATCTAGGTGACTGTGGAGGTAGTGAATTTTATACTCATGTTACAGCCGAGAATATTAAAATTTGAAAGCATAGTTTTCACTATTTCTACGTAATTCTCTGCTTTATGATTGCCAAGAAATTTTTGTACTACTTGAACAAGCGTTAGATTCAGTCTCGTTCATTGATGTGGTGAATTGTGGATCTTTAACAAGTTGCCTTATTTGAGGACCATCAAATATACCAGCTTTTAGTTTTTCCGTGCTAATGCCAGGAAATTTACGTGACAAATACCCAAAACAATTTCCATCTCGATTTAAAGCCTTCACAAATGGTTTCATTAGGCTTAGCTTGATATGCAATGGCGGAAGTAAGATTTTTTCTCTTGAAACCAAAGGTTCGTTGATCACGTTTTGTTTTCCTTGAATCATGACATCTCTTGAAGGCCAATTTTTGTTAACCCAGTGCTCATTTTTAGCACAAAAAACAAGGATATTTTGTATAACCACTCTGCTGTCCAAGGAGGAAGTTAACCATTTTTAAATCAACACAAATTGCCCGCTGATGTTCTTCGTATTTAATTCTTCTCAAAACTAATGCAATTGTTTCATCTTTTTCCTTCATGGTAGTAGAATGACCATATATTGTTACAGAATAACAAGTCATTTTCCTGAGCAAAAAAAGGCAGCAGATCCTTATCTCTTTTGCGATAAAATGTAATATTAGTACCTGGACAAAGTAGATTTTTTTCTTTTAATCTGGATGCAAGTAATTCAGCGGATTCCTTTGAGAGTTTCAGGTCTCTTATAAGATCGTTTAGTTCTTCTTGATTGAAACATTGCAGAGTTGCTAAATCTGCTTCAAATTCGCTGTCGTTTTCTGATTGAATTCTTTGAACTTCGCCAGACGTTGATGTTTCTGTATCATCTTCTGTCAGTTCGGGTAGACTGCTGAATGATGGAACGGGTATTTCTTCCGAATGCACTATAGACTTTCTTGCAGAATCTAGATCAGGATATGTCCATTTGAGTCTATTGTTTCTTTTTCTATTAACGATACAAAAATAGCAGTCGTCATGATGGTTTCGCGGTTCTCCCCAAACCATTGGTACACCAAACTTTAGGCACTTCCTCTTTCCAGTTGTCCACTGTCGCAAATGTTCAACACATGTTTTACATATGAAATGTGGGGCCCAAGATTTATCTTGATCTCCTAAATGACCGCCAAAATAGGCAAGATAAGCTCTTTTCATAAAGTCAGAAATCGTTTTTCTGCTCTCTTTCAAAATGTATTCACCACACACATAACAAAAAACATCGGGATGATTTACACAGTTACGTCTGCTTGTGGATGCTATTGTTTCAGTTTAGTGTCTTGATACTACAAAACGACCAAAATTTACACAAAATGATAGCACAACTTTACTTGAGAAAACTCAGTAATATACTAAATCGAGTACAGCCAAGCAGGTATAGAAGGATCGGGTCATAGGCAATTATATATAAAAGTAATTAAGAGCAGTGTATTGAGTAGTTCCTAGTATAGGAACATTGGGTCAGGGACAATTCCAGGTAACCATTTGGTTAATTAGATTCTGGGAAATTTCTATTTTGACGATTAAGTACATATTTATCTCTTTATTTGTTGTCCTTTATCAGAAAAAAATATCAATTAACCTGTAACCAGTATCTCAAAAACTAGAGCTGATAGAAAAAATCTGGTGGCATTTTTGGAATCAGCACTTTAAAAACATCTAAAATCAGATGTTAGATTTCCGGCACCAAATTTTTGTTTTCATTTTGTTACCCTGTGTAATCTTTAATATTTGCATAACAATCAGGAACAAACAACCTGCATATATTTTGTTTTAAATCCTCCCGATTTTCTAGTATGTTTGATATTTTCACCCCATTTGACTAATTAACATGAGGTCGAGGTGTAATCGCCAATGGGGATATCTGGTGTACTCATACAAGTATTAGGAAGACAAATGATATGTGAATGATGTCGGAGGATATCTAAAGGAAGCCCGGGGATGTCTGGTGAAGTCCGGGGATGTGTGGGGAAGTCCGAGGATATTTGAAGGAAATCTGGGGATATCTGAAAGAAGTCTGGGTATATCTGAAGGATATCTGGGGATGTCTTTAGTTAAAAGGAAGTCTAATGTACAATTTCGTGAGAGGATTACCCCTCGACTTGCTATAAAGTTTTGGACGGACATTGTTTGACAACTTAGATTCGGGCCCCCTCACACAGTACACAGAGTAAGGACCATTATGAAAAAGAATCCATGTTACAATTTTGTGCATAGCAGGCAAGAGACAATTGTTAATAACTTTGAAACTATAAAAAATATTTAAAAAAATAAATGCAACTGGAAAAAGCAACGATCCAAACATTTTATGAGTAGAACGGATGCTTTCACGGCTGTAGTCAATTAAGAAATAATGGTTCTTGAGATTAGACTATATCCAAATCGAATCAATTTCCGACGTTTCGCCTTCGATTACACGAGGCATCTTCACGGATCGTTACTTCATGAGATCCGAACACTGAATTAGCGATCGGCGAGAAGATGGCTTTCAGATGTCGCGCACAAAAATTAATATAAATCGGAAACGAATACTGGATGATACGTTTTCCGTGACTACCTCCTACCTATGTTTTTTAATAATGGACTATTAGTTCCAAAAATTAAGAAATCTGTTCTAACTCTCCAACTGTTCTATTAGCCAGTCTGCTTACCTTCTTGTTCTTGTCAACGCAACATTTTCCAGAAAGCGGAGAGCATCCATATGTTCCCATTTGCAATGTCGTGTGTTTCCGCTTTCCGCAATTTCTTTTTTTCTCTTCCGGTAAACGTCTTTTAAGCTTTTCCAGCGAATTTTACAATCAATGACTAAAAAAAAACGAAAAACCAAATGGCTACTTACTTAATAAGTTACTAATTGACAATTTATTAGACACGCGACAAATGAACCACCTGTAACTTTTTTTAAGTAAACTGACACATAAAAACTCTAATAAACCGCATAAGATTATTTTGAGAACAACTCTCTGATTATTGCTTTCGTTTTTTTTTAAGCAACTCCCACCTTACTAACAACAAACAGAATGTTATAAATTCAATCGGATCGCACTGACATCTAAAAAACCGATAAATTAGGGCAAAGTTGAGCAATTTAATGAACAATATACCTTTGACGAAGTTGGAAAATTCCGAGTACTTCCGAAGATATCCGTAAAAAAACGAAAATCGTGATTTTCCTTTGTATTTTATTCAGGTTGCATTTGAAGAGATATTACAAAATGTATTTTACATATTTATAGCCACTTTTCCCCCTCTATGAGACAATGTACTAAGATTTAAATTCCAGCGTTTCGCCTTCGACATTTCATCATCAACTTCATTTCTTTAATAAACGAACCTGGATTTTTTATTTCATTTTCAACAAGCATTTGACCTCCAAAATCAACGATGTATCCCACTTAATTTTTGAACTTAAGATTTTTTCACATAAGAGACAATGTGTAAGAGAGAGATGGAAAACCAGAATCTTCACAAAGGATAATTTTAAAAACTCTAAATGGATAAGTGCATTACTGGTCATCATTGGTTTTGAGAGGTTAAGGGCTCTTTAAAAATTAAATAAAAAAAATGAGCGCACCATATTGTACAGGGTTATTGATTATAAATGTCCCCCCCTTTAACTTTTTTGTTTGGCATTTTAGGAAAAAAAATTAAATATAAAAGTTACTTGGAATAAGTTAAATTTTTAAAATATTATATTTCTAAATATACAGGGTGTGTCACAAATGTGCAGCAACTGCCAACTTTGTTATTTTCAATACGATACCATATTTTTTATTTCATTTTTTGATTCTACATAAAATTCTAAGCATATTTGATGTAGCATACCCTATACCTAACTTCAACTGTCTCCAAACTATAAACAATTGAAAATTGGCACTTTTTGCACTTTGACTCATTATAGTGGCAAAACGGTTAAAGATAAAGGAAAATAAATTTCACTTTCCCATCTTAAATTTTTAAGAGCTATGTGATGGTCGTAATTGATGGTACCAACGAAGGTACCAAATTTGGTACCAATAGCTTTTAAAAAGTTAAGATAGGAATGTAAAATTTATTTTCTGTCTTTAACCGTTTTGCCACTACTTATAATGAGTCAAAGTGCAAAAAGTGCCAATTTTCAATTGTTTGTAGTTTGGAAACAGTTCAAGTTAGGTATAGGATATGCCTTATCAAATATGCTTAGAATTTTACGTAGAATCCAAAAATGAAATAAAAAATATGGTATTGTATTGAAAATAACAAAGTTGGCAGTTGCTGCACATTTGTGACACACCCTGTATATTTAGAAATATAATATTTTAAAAATTTAACTTATTCCAAGCAACTTTTATATTTAAATTTTTTTCCTAAAATGCCAAACAAAAAAGTTAAAGGGGGGGGGACATTTATAATCAATAACCCTGTACAAAAGAAAAGTGGCTATAAAGATTTATTTGTAATATATCTTTAAATGTTGCCTAAAAAGAATAAAAAGAAAAATGACGGTTTTCGGTTTTTTACGGATATATCCGGAAGTAGTCGACTTTATCAACGACTAATTATTCGACATTAAATTGCGCAACTTTGTCCTAAATTTTATATATAATAAAACTGTTCATTTAATCGCTTTTTAAAAGTTCTACCCGTGCGTCTGTCCATTATATGTTTTGGGCATGAACCAAATGTTAACTGATCGACCCCTGACTTTCCATTTCTATTACATTTGGGTTTCTTTTTTCTAGGGAATTATTAGTTTTGAAAGCGATTTTTATATTCTTTATATTTGAATTGAATTTGAATTTGCTTTTTTTTCCTTTTTTCGTTTTTAGATTTTTAATATTTTGTACCATGGTCTTTTATTTATGTCTAACTAACCAAGTAGCTAATCTATAAAAGGTGAGTACAACATATTTTCTATAGTTACAAACCCAACAAACAAAACTGAGAGAAATCAGCTCGAATATCAGATAATGTTTTTAAATTTTTTTTATCAGTCTAGTTATGAAACGCCAAATTCTTAGGATATGATTTCAAAAATATATAAATATAAGCAAAATCAAGTATCCAATCCAGTCAACAACTCT
Source organism: Kuschelorhynchus macadamiae (assembly GCA_030620095.1). Lineage (NCBI taxonomy): Eukaryota > Metazoa > Arthropoda > Insecta > Coleoptera > Curculionidae > Kuschelorhynchus > Kuschelorhynchus macadamiae. Next base: position 211,421 of record JAUTXW010003612.1, read on the forward strand.
TACGATTTTATGATGTCAAGATAGTGATTATTTGTTCTCAGTTTAAAATCCGTTTGCTAGCTATAAAACAAAAAACATTTATATTTTATGGAGTTTATATCCCTTAACAATATTGGAGATCTACACCAAAATCGTTCCCGAGAGGCATTTGACCTGACATATTTTTGCTGCAAATTTGAAACAAATGGATTTGACCTTTTTTAAGTGATCGTAAACGCTAAGTTTGCCTACACAATCGTATAGATACAAAAAAAAATACTTAAAAATATTTTTTTTTTGGTCTAGAAATATTAAAACCTCAAAAAATTCGACTTTGGGCCATCGATAAAACACGCTACATAAAATTTAGTTCGTTCGTAATCAGGGTTGCCGTTCTATTACAATTGTAATTGATCTATTACAATTTTAATAGATCTATTACTATTTTGACAGATTGTCACTCTTGGCAGATCTCTATATTTTATAAAAAGAAGAAAGAACGAAAGTGATGACTTTTTTTCGACGTCCGCCAGATGTATTGATATTTTTTTAAATTTATTACTGCCTTAACACCACTCTCCCTTACTATTAATAAACGGTTCTGGCAACACTGTTCGTCCTACTAAATCATATTTTTTTTATCCCCTACCTCATAATATCTTATTTATCATAGTTTTTGAATATCTTAGACAATTATTATTATTCTATGGAATTTACTGGCATTAGTTTTCTAAAAATAAATGTTTTATTTAAATAAAGGAAAAAAAGACAAAACAATCAGCATTTTTAAGATTATAATTATCTCAGTAATAAACGTCAATAATATCTTTATTACTCCACTGCGCATGCAAAAGAGGTTAATATTGAACAGTAACGTATATATGTAACTGTGTATTTATTTATGTATACAGATTCGTCTGTACCCCACTCGTGTTCTTAACGAACTTCGCCTATTAAAAATCAAAATGGCGGAAGTAATACAAGTACACCATGTTCCCTTCTACAGACTGGTACCAAATTTAGCTCGATCGGTGTTAAGACTGATTTTTGAGACTTTTTGAAATTGAGCCTGCACCTCGGCCTGCACGATTTTTTTTTGCTTGGTTTTAAGCCTTCGTGGTACAACTAAAACAAAAACGATTGAGCGGGTCAAAAGCTCCATGTTTTTGCTACAAGACATAGATTTACATTTTTATTGGTGGACCTATGCCGACGAGATACAACGTTTTGTCAAGATGGACTATTTAGCTCAACATGTTACCACAAATTGGCAAATATCTCCTCAAATGCTTATAGGGACGGTATAAATGAATATAGATAAAAATTAGAATCAATTTCACGGATTCTGCCCTAAGTTTGTAAAGTTCTAAGATATATTTCATGCGAAAATAACATCGGATTAAATGCTTCCTTCGGTATATATTCTTGATTATTGATAATCAAACAAACAAAATCTGTAGTTAAAAAAAAAGAATAAAATTGTGGTCGGTATTTCAAACGTCGCGTCACGTTACGTTTGTTCGGACCCCCACTCCCTCTTCGTCACATTTAATCACGCTTGGCAATTCACCCTCCTTATTTTGCGTGCGTATTTTACGGACAACCCCTTTTTTCTTCCAAATGACGTTCGTCACTATCTTGAAAATTTAAACATGAAATATACACAAAAGGCAGTACTGCTATTGAACTTTGCCAAATTTAAAATTTTTATCTTGACTGGTTCAAAAAATAAAAAAGGGAACATTAAGGAACTGGCCTGTATATTATAACCGATAAATGTAAATTTATCAGCTCATATACGGAAAAGTAAAAAAGTTAGCCAATCAATTTTATTCTTGAACTAATTTTATTATTTCTTATTTAATTCTTAAAGTTCGGATAAACAAGAAAGCATTTTTGAAGCTACCCTGGTATTATACGGCACTGCACCCGATCTTACTATTTCCCGCTCCTGTATATTTTGCCCTTAAACGCAAAATACTTACCAGCTTTACCAATGTGCTTCGCGATACCTGCCCACGTCCTATCTCTCAAAGCGTGGTCATGGTAGAATTTGTTTTTAAAGTCGTACAGTGCCGGATTCGCAGCCACTCTGCTTATCAGCTTGTCGTCCTCATCCTTGGAGAATCTCAGTCTGTTGCCTCGATTGCCGGACATTGCGTCGATCGCTGCTTTCAAGGTTGGCGTTGGGCGGTAAAACCTCGTAACGATGCGACACCTAATGTATGACCTCTATTTCGCTCCACTATATCGACCGCACCGACTACACGCTCGCTCACACTGAACAACGGCACCAGATTTTTCCGGTAGACGCTTCGACAAAACGCTGTGCTGCAAGCATAGCGGTTAAAACTGGGTACACACCGTCCGTACCCGCCGACCCGCGGTAATTATACGAACGAGCACTCGCAAAACAAAAATAAAAAATAGTATTACGTAAGATGGAGAAATACTTTACATTCGAAAGTCGTAGAAGCTCAAAAGCTGCACAGTGTAAGATTATTTTCCACTGTACACTGTGGCCCAAAAAAAAGTTGCAGACAAAACATAATGTTTTTTAAATAGAACACCCTGTATATTTTTGCATATTTGAATTAGTCGCAAAATTCTCCATACGAAACCATATTTAGTTGAGCACAACATATAATTCGGAAAAAGTCTTAAATTTATACAAAACATATTTTGATAAAATGTGTAATAATTTTCTACTAATAAAATTTAAAACCAAAGGTACTGATTCAATTATTGATAATATTGGGGGAAGGACGATTGTGGATGGCTTTCAAGGCACGGTATATTTATTATCTTTTGGTATTTGCAATGGATATACCAATATTACGAAATTCAAACCTAATTAACATTCGTTTTTCAAATGAAACAGCCTGTATTTTATCACTTTCTCTTTTAAGGATTTTCACCCTTCAAAATTTACTAACGTATTACGATGCGTATCTGTATGTATTCGTTTCTGTATTCGTAAGTAAGGAAAACATTTCTAGTTGGTCTGCCCTACATCTGAACGTATAGAAGCTGTCTAACAAAATAAACTTAATTGAATTTAGCACTCAATAATATGATCCTGATCCTACTTTTCTGTGTATTTCGGAGCATTGGCTAACTAGTGTCAGTATAGATTGTTTAAAAATACATGGCTACGATAAACTGTGTGACTTTAGTAGAATACACCACCAACACGGTGAAACTGTAATTTTTGCAAAAAAAGGTTTATTTTTGTAGTGAATGGATTTCAGATAACTTCCTAAAAAAAATAACTTTGAATGTACAGGGTGAATCAAAAACTAGTAGCGTACCAAATTTTGTTTTTTTTTAATGAAATGGCCTGTTTTTGAGATATTCGACTTTAAAATTACCCGTTATCCTAGTTAACTTACGTGAAAGCGTGTCTAGGGTGTCCTGCTGGTACTATCAGATTGTCACTATCATTTAACTTGTCTATGTTAGTTTTGCCCAACACAATGGGCTATTCCACTGAAGACAAATTAAATTAAATACACTCAAAATGAGTATCATAGCCAAATTTGAAGATACCAAAAGTTTAAATAGAAGAACTGCAAATTCAAACGAAAACTTTGACTTAAGCGTGTTGCTATTCTTTACAGGTAAATTATTGTTATTAGTTTTCTTAACTTACGACTATATCTAGTTCGTTTTATTGCGATATATGAACGATCAATTACTGATGTAGCGATTTGTTTTTAAAAATCATTTGACAAAATTGAACTCTTCATCATTATAATTATCACCCATATAAATTTCTACCCGTTATTCGCCTAACTGAAGAACATAATCGACAAAGATTAATTTTTTGTCAAGAAATTTTAAGATTTTTGTTAAATCCGCTCTTTTTAGACAATATACTTTTTACCGATGAAGCTACATTTTCTGCTAATCGTATGTTTAATCATCGCAATAAACATTTCTGGGCGACAAACAATCCTCACAAAATTCAAGTAGCCAAAATTCAAAGACGACAAAGTTTAAATGTTTGGTAGGTTATCGAACCAATCTTTTTCCGTGAAAGTCTTACTGGTGTCAGGTATCTCCAATATCTGGAAAATGATATAGAACAGCAATTAGATAACATTCCTTTAAATCAGAAATTTACATTAATTTGGCAACAGGATGGCGCTCTAGCCCACAACGTTTTAAATTTTTGAATCGGAACTATGATCTGTGGATTGGACGAAATGGACATATAAGATGACCAGCAAACAGTTCAGACCTGACGCCGCTTAAAGTATTTCTATGGGGTTATCTAAAAAATTAAATTTACTACAATAGACCCGAAAATATAGCTGTATTGGAATAGATGCTTAGGGAAGAAATTGCAAGATTAAACGAAAATCACTCTGATTTTATTTTTAACTGCATTAATCGCAAATTGTTAGAAAATATTGAGAGGTGCTTCGCCAACCGAGGAGGACAGGTGAATAACTAGAATTTATCGTTTTTAATTTTATTTGTCATTTTTTCTTTCATTTTATAAATTTTCATTTAGTATTTATTGTTCATAATAAAACATGTCTGTACTTTAAAATTATATGAATCATTTTTCACATTATCATCACGACAGCTTAGGACAATATTTCACCAAAATTAACTAGAAAATTGAATTTCAGTTAAGGGAAAATTTTGAAGTCGAATAGCTCAAAAACTACCGATCCAAGTCTAGACATATCACACATTTTTGGAAAGGGAATAATAAGGAGAATCTAAAAAATCAAAAATATACAGGACATTTCATTAAAAAAAAAAACAAATTTAGTATAGTTTCGGGTATAGAACTAGTTTCTGACTTACCCTGTATATTCAAAATTATTTTTTGTAGGAAGTTCCCTGAAATCCATACAACTTTTGTATTTATTATTTTTTTCTAACTACAAAATACACCCTGAAAATGGGTATTGAAATATAAATGATCACCCTGTACGTAGTGGCATCATCTGTGAGAGAAGTTGTGGATAAACGCGAATTTAATGATTTTTGCATCTGGAGCACTTATTCTGCCACAATAATGGCAGTCAATAACGTCTTCTCAACGCATATTTAGGGGTTATATTTTCCGATAATCTCCTGTTATCACAACTATCAATCAATCAACCTTCAAACATAAGTAAGTGTCAATCATCATCCTTTATCAAAAATCTAATAAATTCGTTCTTAATAAAAGTGTTTGACTTTTTTGGCCGATATACTTCTTCATTAATTCTCAAAAAGGCAATCAAATTAGTAAACTTATTTATATCCATATTTTTAAAGACAAATATTGTTTGTCCTAACATCGAATAGTCACTATTCGATGTTAGGATAAACAACTTCCTTCATCCAATACCTACTAAACTACTAGGCCTATTGTTATTTCAATACCTTCATTAGAAGGTACGGGTTATTTACAGGGACATATTTAAATGAGCATTTTTTTTTATTTCAGCAAATAAACATCAAGGCGACTCTTAAGCGATTACTCATTTTTTTTTGTTACACGACGAGGAATGCATTTACGCACGAACTATTATGCACAAGGCATTCCAGAACAGTGTGGGACTCGGTAAAGCCCCTACCCACTAAACCCCTCCGTGTTCTTACCCGACAGCGTTTGCCCGGATCTACCACAAAATTTCAAACAGATCTCGGTATGATTTACTGCTTACTAATTGTCCTATTTTAGCCAATTAGTAAATTGTCAAAGCCGAATTATTTGTCACAATCGGGTAAGGTTTCAAGTCCAGGTAAGTAGTATAGGCCTGTGGTGAGTCCATATGATCAAGAATATAATAGGTTATTATTTTATATTGTCAAAATCGGGTACGGTTTCAAGTTTGGGTAAGTAATATATGCCTGTGGCGAGTCCTTATGATCAAAAATACAATAGCTTATTATTTTAACTTGTCAAAATCAGGTATGGTTTCAAACTTGGGTAATTGGTATATGCCTGTGCTGTGGTGAATCTATATGATCAAGAATACAATAGGTTGTTATTTGCTAAATTCTGAAAAAGATTGTATTGATGATACTTCCTAGCAAAACAAAAATGCGAAACTTGTGCTAGGTTTTAATTTCATAACTACCTATTTATTAAAAGTATGTAGTTTCCTTTTTTTGATTTTATTTAATAAATTATGAATTTTGCTCTAAATAATTAAATTATTTAGAGCAATATTTATTAAGAAATGTATTTGAAATGCTACTAAAAAGATTTTTGAAACATTAATTTTTAGGTGGCTTTTACAACTTTCAAAAGGAGTTAAAAGTGTATTTTTATTAAAATAACTTAAAAACAACTCACAAAGAAAAGATTTTTTGTTGTAAATATCCAAATATGTATCTTCAAATTCATCAATTAGCTTTTTAAATATAATATATGCGGTTGAAACTACATCTACTACCTGTTCTCGAGGATATAAAAGAGCACCTCGACTTACGGAATTAATTAAATTATAAGAATCCTCTACAACGCAAGGTTCATTGAGAGTTAAGTTTTCTTTGCAAAAAGTACAACTAATTTTTTTAAAAACAATATAGCTGCAATATAAGCTTAAATAGGTTATTAATAGGAGTTCTAATTGTATAGCTTCGGTATCAGACTGTGTAACTATGATTTTAGATAATAAATTATTAACATGTTCAGAATTTAAATTGGTGTCTAATGACTGTGTTCCATATTCAGGAGGTTCGAAGAACTGATTTATATTAATGTCCCCATAATGTCTATATTTTAGAGATAACATAGTCTGAATTCTTTTTTCTGATTCATATAGCTGTCGAACTGAGATATGATAATGACCACCAGCTAATTGCCTATATTTTTCAAAACGCCTTTCCAATGGGTCTGTTTGAAATTTGCCCAGTAATACATAATTCATATTAAGCTCAGTCAAACAGTATTCAGTAACTTCAAGAAGCCCATGAATGGTATGGTTTAATGCAGTCTGGGTTTGTCGAGTCAGAGTATTTGTAAAATTAGTTGGAATCCAAGTACCTAGCCAATTTTGCATTTTTGTTTGTTTTCCTGATATTTATCTAACAAATGTTTTCCCTTAAGGGGAGTTTTTACGTTCACAATTTTCCACCATGTCAATATAATACTAATAAAGTCGGCGGTATCTTGTGAATGTGACAAATTTTTAACAAAACCTTTTAGAGCCTCGATAATAAAGAGATTAAAGATTTTAAGAGCTAATTTTACATTTTGTCTTTCAAGAGATGATGAAAATAGAGCCTTTAAACTAAGTGAATGCTTCAATAGTTTGTCTTGTTCTAGTTCGTATAGGTTTTTGATCACAGAATGTAACATGTTTTTCTTTATCTGTTAAATATTAAAAAATGTTACGAGCATAGGTTAAAAAAAAATTCTTTCATCGATATGAGGATCTGTTAAAAATCTATTACAAACAGATTTTACTGTGTTAGGATGAGGTAAAATAATAGAAGTATGACTTCGCAAATATTTATAGCAATGAGGGCTTATTGTAAACAAAATTGAACATAATGGTGCTTGGTGAATACCGATACCTTTCTTTTGAAGTACTTAACAAAGTTAACTGTTCTGAAAGAAATTTTAGATTTTGAGTGAGTTCGTCAGAACCTTTTAGGTGTAAAAGAATATCAGTCACAAATTTAAATTTTTTTTATATTGTCATTGTCAGACTCAACTTTATCTGAATTGGGAATTTCTGTGGGAGTTTCACTAGTACTCGCGAGGTGACTTGACTCGGTATGGTGTAAATCACGAGTTTCACTACGATCAGGATTGTCGCTATCAAGATTTATGGGTACTGAAATCATCATATTGTCAACTGTGTCAATTAAACTTTCTATTTCATCCAAACTGCTAGATAAAAATGGTTTTAAATTTGTTATTGAAACATTGACAACAGATTGACCGTATAAAAATGTTTCTAATTTTAAATCGCTATTTATAACAATTGCCCAAGTTATTAGGGGACCAGGAGTATATTCAAGTTTAAATAAACCACCCTGTCCATAAATTAAAAGTTAGAAATACTTTTAAAAAATCTTCAAAACTTTGGAAACATGTAGCCTCTCTATGTAAATTAAACTCTTCTTTACTTTGCTCTATGGCTTGCAAAAGATATAGTTCATCAAGATTCTTATTTTTTCATCTTTACTTTTGCGGTCAAGAACATTTTTTGGGGGCAATTTGGGAAAACCGTTGGTACAGAATTTTTTTAATCGCGGTTTTTTTAAATGTACTGAAATAATTGTACCTGTTCTCGGATCCTGTTCTGAAATATCCTAAATTATACTACCTTTAGAAAAATGTAGCTCACACACTTTAGTGTTTTTATTGGGCACCAAATCATCCCGCGGAATTGCTTGTAGCCATTTTTTTTGCAAATCACTGTCTTTTCGAGAAACTAAACACGTGAACTTTTGGTCCGGTTTTGTAATTACCCCGGCAGTTAGACGTACAACACTTATACGGCATCTTTACGTGAATTTAAACGTACAAAAACTAATAAATATAATTAAATTTTCACCAAAAATGGAGACAAAACTACTCTATTTACTCTAATTCACGAACAATGACATCATAAAAATAACACTGTTTTGTTTTCGGTTAGCAAGTGCCGATTGTCGGCCAGTACGTCTAATGGCCAGTTATCACGATACGACGTAAGCAAAACTGCATTGGTCTATGCTTTAGTGCAATTCTTACGGGAGGCGACTGCAGGCCTAGATGTAGTGACGTCAAGCCTATTTTAATTTCAGCTGGTAGGCCTCTTTGTTTAGTAGGTATTACTTCATCTCCTCCAGAGTTTAAATACTTTTGTTTTGCATGAAAAATAGACAAGAAGAATCTTTTCTAATACCGTTTGTTCAATATATTTTTTTACTTCGCACCTCGACCAAAACTAAGCATATTTCATCTAACAATAATGCAATGCGGAACTCTATATAACATTCTTTTGATTCTCTTGTGACTCTTTTATTAGTTTTGCTTGGCGAAAGCAGTTGAATTATTTGCCAAAAGTAGTTCAATTACTTGGAAAGTAGTTAATTACTTGACCATATAATTGAATTACTCAAAAGTAATTGAATTACCGACAGCTCATTACAATGATTACATGCATCTGCAAGCATAGGTCAAGTATTAATACGTGAACTCTGCTCATCGAAACTCATTCATTCCGATCTAAACACAATTCATTCATTCATTCATTCAGTGTTCAGATCACGTGGAGTAGATCCCTAAAGATGGCTCGTGCAATCGAAGGCGAAACGTCGAATAGTAATTCCAATTTGACACGGTCTAATCCCAAGAACCATAATTTCTTAATTGACCAAAGCCGTGAAAGCTTCCGTTCTACAGTATTGTACACAAGAATCATATTTTTTTTTAAATTACTCCAGCCTGGATACGTACTACCTGTATAAATAATGTAAATACTAAAAAAAAAAGAAATTACTTAATCAAACGTTGATAATATATATAATGACTCACTCAAAATTAAGTACCATCCATCTACGGAGTTGTGCGAACTCATCCATGACTTCCTCATAAAAATGCTGTTCACGTTCTTCAACTAATTTTTTTTCAATTGATATTAAGGCAAAGGCAGAAAGTCCCTCTTGACCTGTAGAATTCTTAACAAAATGTTTAATTCTTTTAATCACCGGAAAACTAAGCTTTGTTGAAGAACTTGCGACGGGAATAGTAAACGTCAATTCACACAGTTTAAAAACTTCAGGGAAAGCCTGCTCCAGTCCGCACTCCTTAAGCGTTTGGAACAAGTCACTAACACTATTTTTATTCAAGCCTTCAGAGGTACCGTATATCACCGTCAATTCATTTCGTAATCCGGAAAGATCAAAATGCTCCGAGTAATATTTTTTTAAACACGCGAAAGCCTCTTCATTGATAATCTTATTACGGTCAAAATTTGTTAGCTCTAAAAATTTTAAGCTGCTGAAGTTGTTAAATCTTGCGTCCATTTGGGCTAATATATTATCAATAATTTTCGCAAACAACATTCGATATCGAGTTCTGTGGTCCATTGTATGTTGTGTAATATCGGTCCGGAGTCTTTTTGTTTGTGGTTGCGCAATTATCTCTAATTTTTCGAATTTAATCCATAACTCTTCAAATTGGTGTTTTTTAGATGCAACTGTAGATTTAAATTCCTGGATTTTTTTTATACACAGATTTATGTCGCTCGTTTGCTTTTGCAGTACAGCAAATAACTGGTCGCAAGCTGGTAATATCTCTGAAAAGATGAGCAATAAAACATTGAATTCAACTTCCGTTTCCAACATACTTAAGTATCCTGCAGAACAAACAATAGTTTCGTGGTCCCATTTGTGGCGATTATCCGAGATATTTTTAAAGAAATCAATTAGTGGTTCACGATAGTTAAAAAGCGTTTTAAGGAGAAAGCCATTATAGATCCACTGAGTGGCGGCAACTTTCGGTAATCTCTTTTGAACTTCCAAATCAAGAGCACTAGCCCGTTTCCGAGATCTTGAAAAAAATGCCGTCAAGCCACTTACGGTTGAAAAAAATGTCTCACATTCCTTAATTTTCCTAAGCGAGTGCTGAAGCACCAGATTTAATGTGTGGGTCATACAATGAACCAAAAGTGCACTAGGATAAGTGCCTCTGACTTTAACCTGAAGCTCCCAAACTTCATCTCCCATTAGTGCTGCTCCATCATAGCTTTGAGCTATTAATTTTCGGCCACACTCAAGATCTTCAACCGTGGATTGAATCATGGCATGTAGACCAGCAGCCGTTGTTTGAGCAGATACATTTAAGAATCCAATAAAGCGTTCTCTAATTTCTCCTTGGTTGGTCACATAACGCACAATTTTCGACAACTGGCTAATATTGGCTACTTCTGTCGCTCCATCTAAAATAATACTAACAAATGAGGCATTTTCTATTTCTTTCTTAAGTTTTTTTAGCATAACCTTTTCAATACACATTATAATATCGTGTTGTATCATGTTGGAATTTCCTTTAAATATTATAGAGTTGTCGTAATGGATTTTTAGTGTTTCATCGTATTTAGCCAAAAAACTTACTAAATTCATGTAATTTCGTTTATTTGCCAATATTTCAGATTGACGAAAATCAAGCTCATGTTCACCAATGAAACAAACCACATCTATCAACCTTTTAAGTATTTCGCGATTTTTTCTAGCTTCCTGATTGTGTTTTTCTCTCGAAATTCTTAGTTCTTCGTTTAAGGTACGGTCAATCATTGTTTTCCCAAAGATTTTTTGTTTAATAATCGCTTCCAAATGAGATTTCTTGGCAGTGTGCCTTTTTATTAACTTGTGTAAATTGTTTAAGTCGGCAAATCCATTCTTATTCCATATATTTTTTTCCCTGGAAAACAAAAGACATGACCAGCAAAATAAAAGGGACTTTTTGTCACACCCGGTAAGCCATTCATGTCTATTGTAAGTTTCCTTTTGAAAATGCCTAATATACGATTTAGTTTGCTTGGTTAAATTAGTTAACGGTGGAGTCGGCCTGCCTTTTAAAAGAATTTGCTTTTTTTCTTGGCAAGTGTAGACCGAATTATTCCCTGCCACCAGCTTACAAACAATACAATCGCATTCGATTTCTACAGACGAAGAATTTTGATCTGGAACGGAAACACCTACTTCTGACTCCATTATTTTCGCCTGTTACCCGTCAGGCAGACAACTACTACAATGTGACCTTTTCTATCCGAGCTTTATTATATTATTTATTTACACTCATAAAAAAAGACCGTCACAACTGCATTTACTACTAACAGCACTGAGACTGAGAAATAATATGTAAACGCAAGCTAGTTAGTTATACGCTCTACGCTACGAATTCAAAGCTTACTGTTAGATATTGCCGCGCCGCCACCCGGCCGGTCATGCAGGTTTTTATGGCCACAGGCACTGTTGCCAATAACGTCCGCCAGAATCACGGTCCTCGCATAGTAGAATGCACTTCGCATGCTATCGTTCAGCCCGTAGGAACTTTCAAGGCTAAAAACGTTTCACAATGTTTTTTAGGTGTCCTATAGTTACTAATATAAGTTAATGCTTTTAATTAGGCTCCAGTCAGTAAACATTGAGACTTTTCTCCATACAAATTATATTTTTTATAAATTTATGAAACTTATATTTTGCATGGGCCCTTACGGGCTCTTAAAACACAAAAATGCGTTTTTCTCAGTACGACTGGCGCTGAATTTTAATTATTTTTCAAAGATTTTTGTATTCACACCGCGATATCTTGAAAAATATTGTCAATAAGAAAAAATCATTCTTGATAAAAATACGGGGCTGAGTTTTCTCTTTATGATCGAAGTTTCCGTGTATTTTTAAAATAGATAGTAAACAAAATAATTAATTATATCTGGGCTAATATCAATATTTCAAAATCTCAATCATTCCAAGTCCCGTCGCGGTCGATGCGAAGCGCGCTGCAGTGGTGGAGATACTTATGAACACTTGAGATTGTAATATCGGGTCACTCCGATGTTATTTTAACGAATGTTTCGCAAACTGCCGAACGCACAATTCCGTGTTTATAAAAGTTTATTTGCTGAAATTTATATGGAGCAGTACTGCCATTTAGGAAATGAGTGAAAATAAATTATTCATATATGTAGAAAATGGTAGTTTTATGTATACATTCATTGTAAAAAATAAATAGATATTAACATACTCTCTAATTAATCACTGTAATCAATATTTTCCTCTTCTCTATGTACAGTGTATCCGAATTTCGAAGGTTTTGCGAGGTATCTCCCTTATTACTGAAGATAGAAAGTTGCGGTTTTCGCAACACAGTGCTACTTTTTATTGAAACCAAAGATACCACAAACAAATTTTTCCTAGCCCTCTTCGCTTTTGAGATACAGGGTGAAATTGTTTTTAGGTACCCCTCGTATCTCGATGGCCTGGCAACTTACCGAAAAGGTGAAAAACTAACTTCGATAAGAGTTTTTTGCGTAGAATCCAGTGGCGTCGTCAGTTTTTGGTTAGCTACTATCGTTTTCGAGGTATAGACTAAAGTTGGTTTTTTTTTAAAATGGGATACCCTGTATATTTTTTAATATTTGGTTTCCGCTCATTTTAGCTTCTCAAAAATATATAACACTTGATATTTATTTCAATCCGGTATCGACAATTAAGTCAATTTAAAGAAATTTTAATCTGTTTTTCTAATAGGCCATGAAAATTGTGTGTTCATTTTCTAAACCTGAATTATCTGTACCAAAGATTGTTATAATACCATTATTAAACAATAAATCAGTTAACAAAGATTCATACTATTTAATTTTTACGCTAGGGAAACACACAAACATCTAAGAAATCTACTAAAAACACATAGATATTATAAACTAAAAATATATACATTAATTTAATTATTTTGCTAATGTTGACAATAAAATTGTATTCTGTCAAATAATTACTATTAACTAAATTAGAAAAAAAAGGCTATGCAGGGTGTAGAAATTACAGATACTGTTCGAACTGTTCCCCATTATACCTTATACACATCTTTCTTATTCTACTTAGTGCGTTAAGCATAATCATTTGGCGAGCTTGTAAATATCTAAAGGCTCTTGTGTGTCGTTTTGTAGATCTTCGCTCGTGTGGTGTTGCCTTCAAGATATCCCCATTGAAAAAAGTCTAGGACCGACAAATCTGGCGACCTAGGCGCCCATCTTACAGCCCCGTTTGTACCAATCCAGCGACCTGGAAATTCATTTTCTAAAAAGGTACTAACAGTCAGTGCATTATGAGCCGGGACACCATCTTGCTGAAGAAATATATTTTGTAATTGTGCTAAAGGAATATTATCTAATAAATCAAGAAGCGTATTTTCCAGTATCTCTAGGTACCGGTTTCCAGTAAGACTACCGTTATAAATGACATACCTTTTTTTTGTGCCAAGTATAAAGCAGGCCATGCTAAATCCAAACCTGCCTTGTTGTTCGCGTGGAAATATAAGTTGTTCATTTTCTTTGGACCAGTATCGATTATTGTGTCGATTTAGAATACCTGCACTTGAGAGATATGCCTCGTCAAACCATATAACTCTTCTTTCGAAATTTATTTCGGTATTAGTCATATGAATGTACCAATTGCAGAAATCTATGCGACGCTGTGCATCTCCCGGGTGCAAATGATGCACTAACTTATATTTATATGGTTTGAAATAGTATTTTTTTAGAATAGTCTGCACTGTTGATTTAGGTATTGTCACTTCACCCTCGACTTTTTGACAGGAAGTTGACGGATTGATTGCAACGGCAGCTAAAACATTAATCTCTTCAGTTTCCCGATTTTCTTTGTAATATGATTTCGGTCGCGGTACTTTGAATGATCCGTGATTGATCAGATTTACTTTTATTCTTGAAAATGTTCTCTTATCGGGCTGTCTTCGTTCTGGGTATCTATAAGGAATGCTTATTTACAGATATATAGAGTATAGAACGACATATTCAAAATAAATTAAATTGAATTATTTTATTATACAGGGCGATGTAAAAGATGTTTTTTCTTATCACTTATCAACAAAACTGCTATTCTACTTTTCAAATATTTTAATTATAATTAATTTTACTGGAAATTTAGTGACATCGTATCTTTCATGTTACAGACTTGCTGCAATAATATGCTTTTTTATTACAAGCAAATTTTGGACACAGTTGTAACCTATTAGGAACGATAGGCATAATTTGAAATATTAATATTATTATTCTGAAAAAAAAGTCACAAAACTAAAGTTTTATTATTATCGATACTTTTGTTTTTCAAAAATATTAAGAGTCCTTCTACATCGGCTATCACTAGTTCCGAAAAGCCCTGGTTTAAGAAGCAAAGTTATTTTGTTTACTTAGTATGACGCTTCATCCGGATTTTCCTGGAAATGTATAAAACAAACAAGTACGTCATATTTCTCCAAGTTTTCGAAATTCCCAGCCATTTGATATTTAATAAATGGACAAAGGCAATATTTGATAAAAATAATTTAACAATGACAAATGTCAGTTAGTTTATACAATGGCTCAACAGAATCTATATATTCTTTTGTTTAATCAAGTCATGGTCGCCTTATTTTATTTAAAACAGATCTTGGGTATTTCTAAGGGATAAATTAAATAGTTGTAAGTATTTTCAAACAACACAATTGTCAACATTAGAAAAGTCATAAATCCAACATCATTTGTTGTAAATAAAACATTATTAGTGTATAATAAGTATATATATTTTTTTATTAGATTTCCTAAGTATTTGTGTTAGTTGTGTTGTCCAGGGTAAATACTAAATAGTAGGTATGTATCTTTGTTTATTGATTTATTTTTTAATTATGATATTATAACAAACTTTGGTACAGATAATTCAGATTTAGAAAATTAACACACAATTTTCATAGCCTACTAAAAAAACAGATACAATTTCTTTAAATTGACTTTATTGTCGGTACCGGATTGAAACAAAATATCAAGTGTTATATATATATATATATATATATATATATATATATATATATATATATATATATATATATATATATATATATATAAAATGAGCGGAAACCAAATATTAAAAAATATACAGGATATCCCATTTAAAAAAACCCAACTTTAGTCTTTACCTCGAAAACGATAGTATCTAACCAAAAACTGACTACGCCACTGGATTCTACGCAAAAAACTCTATCGATGTTAGTTTTCACCTTTTCGGTAAGTTGCCAGGCCATCGAAATACGAGGGGTACCTGAAAACGCAAAATTTTCAATTTCACCCTGTATCTCAAAAACGAAGAGGGCTAGGAAAAATTTGTTTATGGCTTCTTTGGTTTCACAAAAAAGTAGCACAGCGAAAACCGCATCTCTTTATTTTCAGTATAAAGCAAAACCATCGAAATTCGGATACCCTGTACAGGGTTATTTTTTATAATTTGCCACCCCCTGAGAGGCTTATTTTTTCAAGACACAGAGAAATGGATCCTACGAAAGTTATGGGGAATTTCCTAAAGATTTACATGGCGACAATTTTAAAAACAAAAGACTATCGGAAAATCACTAAATCAGCAGCAACTTTGTTATTTTAAATGGGGACACCCTGTATTTTTTGACAGTTTTGGATTCTTCTCATTTTCTCCTTTCCAAAAATATATAATTTGTCTATAATCGGAACACTAGTTTTTGACTTATTCCACTTTAAATTTACCACATATGACAATTCTACAGATATGCAGCCATACTTAAATCGCTTTACCCATGGAATGTCACTAACAAAAACAAAATAGTAATTTGTAAAAAAATATATTAAATGTGATTTTTACAACCTTTTTACGTGACCCCTCCATTATACAAGCAATTTTGAAGCACTCTTTCCAGTTTCCTAATTGCTTGGGTAATGAAGGTGGGACATTCTGTATTTAAGATCCTAATTTCATACACTATTTTTTGTCGCAACTCGTCAACACTGTCCGTTCTATTATGATACACTTTATTTTTAGGTATCCCCAATGTCCAAAGGTGTAAAGTCGGGACTGTTCGCGGGCCAATGAATATGGCCCTATTTGCAAATCCACAAATTATATCGAGCATTTAAAAAATCTGTGACCTGTCGAATGTGGTGCGCCATCTTGGTGCCAAATTATTTGGATATAAATGTTTAAAGGAAGCTACTCCAAAAAATGCTCAATTTCGTTAGTTAATAGATTTAAATATCGTCCCCCCGTTAATATACCATCAATAAATATCGGACCAATAATTTGGTTTCCCAAGATGCCGCACCATACATTTATTGACTTCCGCCCTTGTCTCTCTCGCTCTTCAATTATATGTGGATTTCTTGTTGCCCAATGGTGCTTGTTTTTTCTATTAAACATTCCGGCAGTGGTAAAACAAGCCGCATCAGACCACAAAATCTTTCTGAGCATATCTTGCCTCAGTCTCGTCAGCATATCCTCACAGTTGCACTGGTCTAATTTTATACGGGCGGTATCAATTTTTTTAGCACTAAACTGTCGATAGTAGAACCTCCCTCGATTTTTCGGTTATCCGAGAAACTTCCGGAATTGATTGTATTTTCTAAAAATTAATTTTACTTTAACTTTTAGACTACCTAAAGAAATAACCGTTACTTTCAAGTCCAAGTCAAAATTTGCTCGGCTATGTATGGCTGCATATTATGTGTGAAATTGTCATATGTGGTAACTTTAGTGGAATAAGTCAAAAACTACTGTTCCGAATATAGACAAATTATATATTTTTGGAAAGGGGAGAATGAGAAGAATCAAAAAATATAGTGTGTCCCATTTAAAATAACGAAGTTGACGGTGATTTAGTGATTTTCCGATCGTCTTGTTTTTGCCATGTAAATCTTTAGGAAATTCCCTAGAACTTTCGTAGGAACCATTTCTTTGTATCTTGAAAAAATATGCCTCTCAGGGACCTTCATTTTTTTTGTATGCTGAACTGTTCTTGCACGGCTTTGTCTCTAGAACTCTAGACAGGCACACGACAATATGCATTTCACATTATTTTTCTTGCTTACTAACCCAATCTAAAAAATGCCAAAATTTAGAAAAACTAGCCAAAAGGAATACCTACCTTTCTTAGACTTGCATGTTGTTAAAATACTTGTTTATATTACTTCTGGAAATGTTGACAGTATTTGCAAAAACCGGTGTTATGGTCTCTTCTTCAATTGTCCAGCCATGCTTCGAAACACCTAGCATCTCGGGTTGAGGATTTAAACTGTTTAACCAAATATTAGTTTGGTAGTTAGCTCGAAGACAAGGTTGGTGGCGTTGGTACACTAGTTACACCACGAATCAATGAATAAATACTGCTAGAGATGGCAAGGGTATACCGATATATTGAATATATCAATATATTCCTTAATATAAATCGATATATTTATATCGATATGTTGTTGCGATATATCGATATACTATGAAATATATCGCAACGAAAACCAATGGAATAAATGACATGAATGATTGACATTTTGGCATAATTTCCCCGAAAAGTAAGTCGGGGGAAATTTCGATTGAAATGCCCAAGAATATTCTTGAAATTTCCAGAAAAACATAAAAAGTTATTGGAAATCAGCCAAAATTTCAAAACAATAATTAAATTTTGTTGTTTAAAGCCGATTTTCCCGAAAACTTTAAAAGTTAAAATTCCAGAAACTTTTCAGACGTTTCCATATATTTTTAAGTTAAAAGTAAGAATAAAAATCTAATCTTAAAATTTGTTTAAAATAACCCCCCTCTCTTTAATTTGCTAAATCGATGTTTGTTCAGCTTGTAGCAATACATACAGCAAGAGATTCTTTTAAAGAAAATTACAGGGAAAGGTAATATAAATATGGATATCCAGATGTTTGTTTTTCGAGATACAGGGTGTTAATGTTTTACAAAAAAATATCATTTCTTTAGTAATTCCGAAATAGTAAGAGTTATTTGATTAAGATTTGGTACAACCTCATAAGTATTTAAAGCATATATTTTTACACTATTCAGCAGTTTTCACTTCAGTCATCGGCATAGGTATGGGTAACCATTCCTGATATCCTTAATAAAAAATAGTACGCCACTCACTTAAAAAAAAATACTAGCTGAACCGTTTAGAGCAAGAAAAAATAAACAAAAAATGCCTCTTAGTATTTTCGAGTAAAAAATCTATTTTAATGCACGCCTGTGGCACCTTTGGCCCAGTTTTAGTTGCAGTTAGAGTTGCTCAAAACTCTACAAACGTGATTTTTTGGATCATTCCAAGAAAAAAAGTTTTAATAAATATCTGAATGCAAATGCCCTATTTTTGAGAAACTGGGTGGTACAATTTAGAAAATATATATATAAAAAATATTTTTTTTAATTTAGCATCCTGTATCTCAAAAATAGGGCATTTACGGACATATATTTAATAAAACTTTTTTCTTGAATTGGTCCAAAGAATCATTTTTGTAGAGTTTTGAGAAGCTCTGACTTTAACTAAAACTGGGTCAGAGGTGCAAGAGGCATGGATCGAAATTGGATTTTGTTTTTTTTTTCGAAAACGACTTATCTATCACAAAATATTAAGAGACGCTTTCTTTAGGGGAACTAAACGATAAAGCCAGTAGTTTTTATAAAAATAATTGGGGTACCATTTTTTTAACTAAATCAAAATGGTTACACGTGGTTAAAGTCACTGCCGGATTAAGGTGGGGGGCTTTTGGGGCTAAAGCCCTGGGCCCCGCAATACGGGAGGGACCTTATTTTTTAATTTGTTCAATTTACTTACCAATTATTATACATAATATATTTAAAATTTAAACGGGAAAATCATTATTAAATGCATGTAATTTCACAGTTTCCATGTCGACATCTATCAATCATATCACATACTACACTACACTATTAATAAGTGGTATGGTATGATTGATATGTGTGGAGATGGCGCACTAATTATGCACTCGAGCGAGATTTTTATTGTTTTAAAAAAAGGATTGTTGAATGTGGAGTACACATAACTTGTATTATATAAATTAATGTCATTCAACAACAGTGACAAACTTTAGGCAAGTCGGCAAGTCACAATAGTGACAACTTGCAAGTGAAATTTTGGAAGTTGGGTGATAGTAGCGCGCCCCTGTGGTCAGCGCAATCGTGATGAACCTGTATGTTGTATATGTTAATATACCGTATGTATCGTGGTTTACATTATTAAATATAGAAATAATACTGGGGGTTTTTGTATCCTTTTCTATTTGTTTCATATTTATATTGAGTGTTATTATTAATTATAGAAATAATACGTGGTGTTTTTGGTGTATTTAGCTATTTGTGGCATATTTATACTGAGTGTTATGAATATGTAAAGACCAATTTGCTAATAAGGATTTTTAGATTTTGTTTTTTTAGTGTTTTATGTTATCAGAAACAGTAATTTACAATGTGTTTTATCTATACTAAGATGTAAAAGCCTTAAATGACTTGACCACTCACTGACTCATTAATCACGATCCTGCTCAAACTACTTGACGTAAAAAGAATTTTGGCATACAGGTTGATTGTAGTGTGTAGGGGTTCGATAAGAAGGGGTTTTTCAAAACTCAAATTCCAAAGATTGAAACCTGTCCTTAAATTTCACAATATTTTTAATTTAAAAAACGGTTAGATTTTCGGAAAATCGCTTGAAGATTTGTATTTTATTTTATTTTTGGGATATTTTAAGATTTTTTAAAAATATATACAGGGTATTTCAAAAAAATCGGGTCACTGGTTATTCACGATCGTGCTCAAATTGCTCGACGTAAAAAGCTAAATTTTAGATGGAATAACATGTTTATTAATCTTTGTGGTTAAATTTTGAGTGGCTTTTGATTCTAGGGGCACCTTTTGATAAAATAGCCTCGGGCTTCAAAAGATCTTAACCGGAAACTGGTCAAAGTAAAAACTGTTATGAGGTTGTTCCAAATCGTAATCAAATACCTCTCATTGTTACGATGTAACTAAATAAAGTGAGATTTGTTTTAAAATTTTATATAAAACATCTGCGGACCCATGTTCATATGAACTTTTCGTCTTATTTTCTTACTAAGAATTTGCCTTTAAACGTTGTTTGTTTTGAAACACGCAGGTATATTTGATTTTATTTTTGTAATGAAACAACAGATATTTCAAAAACTAGAATTTAATACATTGTTAAAGGGGTACAAATGCCGGGCTAGTGAAATAATAAAAAAATAATTACTAAAAATACTAATTATGCAATTCACCTGAAATTTTGCAAAATTACGTAGGAATAAAATGGAAAAATTTTGGTACCAATTCAAGACGGCGAAACAAAATGACGGTCTAGTGAATTGTTAAAAAAATTATTACTTAAAAACTACTTATTTAATTTACCTGAAATTTTCATCAAATCCAGTATTATGTAGGAACGAACTGGTAAAATTTTAGTATGAATGAAGATGGTGAATCAAAATGACGGCATAATACAATATTTCAAAAATTAGCCTGAAAAAGCTGGTGATCTCAATTTTTGTGCAAGAATTACGTGTGGTATAGAAATGCTGCTAAAATCGTGGTAAGAATTCAAGATGGCCGCAAAATAAAATGTTTGTGTTCCAGAAAAAAATCACACTCCCTGAATCTTCACGTTTTAGTGTCCCTTACTTGATTGACTTCAAATTTTCATCCGAATTTGGGGTCATACTGGGGATGATCTGGTATATTTGTTTGGTTTTGTTGGCCTAATTATACAATTTACCTCGAATTTTACACAAAACAAGTATTAGAAAAAACTGGTAACATTTTGGAACGAATCCAAGGCGGCAAAATAAAATGACACCTACTAAAATTTAAAAGATCAGCCTGAAAAAACAGCTTATTAGTTTTATTTCCAATTTTGTCCAATAATTAAGTGTGATCTAGAAATAAACTAAGATGGAGGAATAAAATGGTGGCGAAATAAACTGTTTAAAAGACCAAGAAAAAAAAATCTTATTCAATGGATTATAATGTTTGCACAATAAATAGATATGATATATTGGTACACTGATAAAATTTTGGTATGAATTCAACATGACGGAACAAAATGGCGGTCTAATGAAATTTGTACAAAATCGAAGTAAAAAATTGCTTATTTCTATTTCTTCAGTAAGAAATTTTTAGTACCTTGTTCCTTGCAAATTGTTTAAAAATTCGAGTTGAACAAAAGTAATATGTCTGGTTACACAGACCTTTCAACCCTATTTTTGTGTTGTTTTATTGCGTATTTTCTCTATAAAACCAATATGTTTTTCTTCAATAACATTTCTGGACAATGTGGTGAATGCGCCCGTATTCTCATAATTCCACTTGAAATTCATTGCGCCATCTAACGGAAAAAGTACGTGTAATACGCCTTTAAATAAAGGTAGCCGATTATGATACAAGTTTTTAGCAAACTTTTAAAGGCGTATTGTACGCACAATAACTTCTGTTTACATGCACTCTATCTTGAATTACGTCCTAATAAATTTAAAAATAGATGTGTAGAGGGTTTAGAAGAGTAATAAAAATTCTTTTTTTTTTTTTTTTTTTTTTTTTTTTTTTTTTTAAGAGCCGACGTTTTGTCTATATATTTAGTCTTCTTCAGAGCTAAAAAGAAACAAAAAACATTTGCTGATTCTTTTTCTTATAAAAATAGACTGGTGTATACTTTTTTTTCAATAATACATGAACTGTATGAGCAAATTAATTAAATAATGAATTACTAGTTAAAACACAATTGGTAATTTAAACAAAAATTTAATTAATTCGACCCACATGTATAGCACTGTTTTGATAGTTTATATGTTCTTTAATATATATGACTACCCCATCAGACTTATTTAAATCCCCTTGGTTGTAAATTGTGTCATAGCTCGGTATATGCAACAGATCTAAATTTTGAAGTTTCCGAGTTTCAATTAGAGCAATAAAATCATAACAGCTTTTAACAATTCATTAAGGAACGACGCACGCACATATCTGAACTCAGTCCTCTGTAGCTTTCTGTTTTGTAAACGTAAACAACAGTATGCAAAAAAACTAACGAAACTGGCAGATAGTTCATAAAAATAAATGTTCTTAAAATTAAATAAATCGGGCAAAAATGCTGATACTGTGAAAATCCAGCCTATTTATTATTTCCCATTTGTATTTAGGTTTGAAACGAATGGGACGTTTTAATACTTTTCTCCCAAAATATTGTTGTATTAGATCTCCTAAGTTAGTGAAAATTCAAATCCCACTGAAAATTAATAGAACAATGTGTTTAATCGTTTAAAAAATAAAGATAATGTTCGAAGAAAAATATACAAACTCTAGTAATCTTCTCGACTGTTTTTAAATTAATATTGGTATCAGAGGGAGGAAGGCAAGTGAGCGTAATATGCCTTTAGAAAGAAAGCAAAAACGTTTGAATCTTTTTAGCAGAAAAAATAAATTTTTGGCACATAGCCTCTTATTCTATATTTCCACTATTCATTTGCCCCTTCCCCTAAATTTTTTTCAGGGTACGCCACTGTCCCTGCTTTCCAAACTTATTGTGCAGCACTTACGACAATGTATCTTAAATTGGGAAAAATTCAACATCGTTAAGGTCATTAACTATAATGGTGTTTTTTAGGCATCAAACTAAAATTTGGAAGAGTTTTAAATTGACCTTCCCTCGTTATCTCTCCCAGTCTCCATCCGCAAAACTATCGATACGCCTTTCAAATTGTACCAATAAAGTGTTTAACGTTTTAAAAATTACTATAATAACGTTACATAGCCAATGTTTTCATACAATAACTAGGTATATAAAATGTAATCATTATTAACAGCTGTCGTGAGTTCATTAATAGATTATTTAGTCAGTGTAAGTTTTGAGTTCAATATCTTCTTGAATACGTGCCATTATACGCGTTAAAAAAAATGTAGCTTAAATTAAGGTATGCTGAAAAGTTTTTTAAGCATATCACTTTAAATACATTTTGGACCTTTGAAGATTATTTTTACATCATTACACATATTATATCAAATGCGCACAACTCATCTGTCTCTCATTAAAAAATCAACACACAGAAACACTTTAAATTCATTTAGAACTAGTGTTTACAGAGAAATCCGTTCGGTTGTGTCCACCCAAGGCCAATCACCAACGCTAACACGCGTTCAAATAATCAAAACTTTCTTCCACAACTGACGTCAGAACCCAATCTAATAAACAACATTATCAACCGATTTAACTGTACCACTTTAAACATTGGAAAGTTTAATTTGTGTTATTACTTTGTTACGGTAACAACTAAAGATAATTATTTATATTCACGATTAATTTTTATCGTTATCTTATTGTTACTTAATCGGGTATTACGCTTTAAATGTCATTCAATTTAAATGTAGAGATAAGATAAACACTTTATTTAATGAATATTTTTAAATTTGGGTGAGATGAGAAATCACTATTTTTAGATATTATAAGTAATTTTAGTGTGACTATTACACTATACAGATTTTAGCAATCATTTTATCATATTCATTTAATATAAAGTTCGTTTCATGAGGGTTTGTACTTACCTACATCATCGATGAAGTCCAAACTCGTAAATTTATATCCGTCAAGCCAGCAACAAAATTTTACAGCGGACCAGATAAACCTTTGACATAATATAAATATACCAAGAAAAATAGTTAGGATGTTTCCAAGGGCAAAAATATCTTTTTTATGTTAAATCTAATTGCAACAAAACTTTGCAAACTCTTTCGATAGGGGGTGGCAAACGTTAATGACGTAATAAAAAAATCATTTATTTCTAAAAATGCAATATCTATTTTATCATTACCTCAAATTTAACGAAATTTTGTAGACAGATGGAGTAATATACACGTAATACATGGTCTTTTCATAGGTGGGGTGGCAAACGAGAGGGACGGGGTAAAAAATGAATTTATGTTTAAAAATGCAATGTCTTTCTTAGATTAATTTGAAATTAAACAAAATTCTACAGGCAGGTGGAGTAATACATCTTTAATATATGATTTTTTTTTAGGTGGGGTGGCAAACGACAGGGGCGGAATAAAAAATTATTAGATTTTTAAAAACTCAATGTCTTTCTTAACTTGAATTTAAAATATATTTTGCAAACTGATGGAAATACCCTTAATATATAACCTTTTCCTAGATGAGGTGGCAAACGACAGGGGCGGAGTAAAAAAATAATATACTTTTAAAAATGCAATGTTTTTCTTAACTTGAAATTAAACGAAATTTTGCAGGCAGATGGAGTAATATACCCTTAATATATAGTCTTTTCCTAGGTGGGGTGGCAAACCACAGGGGCGGAGTACAAAATTAAATTATTTTTAAAAATGCAATGTCTTTCTTACTTTAACTTGAAATTAAAGGAAATTTTGCAGGCAAATTTTCGTGGGGTGGCAAACCACAGGGGCGGAGTACAAAATTAAATTATTTTTAAAAATGCAATGTCTTTCTTACCTTAACTTGAAATTAAAGGAAATTTTCGTTTAATTTCAAGTTAAGGTAAGAAAGACATTGCATTTTTTAAAATAATTTAATTTTTTACTCCGCCGCTGTCGTTTGCCACCCCACCTAATAAAAGACCATATATTAAGGATATATTACTGCACTTTCCTGCAGAATTTCGTTTAATTTCAAGTTAATGTAAAAAACATTGCATTTTTAAAAATAATTTTTTTAGTCCGCCCCTGTCGTTTACCACCCCACCTAGGAAAATACCATATATTAAGGGTATATCACTCCATCTGCCTGAAGAATTGCGTTTAATTTAAAGTTAAGGTAAGAAAGACATTGCATTTTTAAAAATAAATTATATTTTTACTCTGCCCCTGTCGTTTTCCACCCCATCTAAAAAAAGAACATGAATTAAGTATATATTACTCTATTTGTTTAAAAAAATAAAAAATCATTTCAATTACAGTGCTATTTGCGTTAGGGGATTATTTTTTATACAACAAATTGGAAAGATAGCACAGATAAGTTGCTAAGATGTTTTAACAATAATTCTAATGTAACTCTAAATTTAAACAGAATTGGGCGTTTTTGACGTTTTTTTATAAGAACAATTCAATATCAGAGTGCATGCTCTCGCATTTCATTTGTGTATGCTCAGAAACAAGAAACTTTTGAGTTATTGTTATGTTGTTCTTATTAGAAATGTGTAGGAGTGCATTGGCTAAAGTTGTATTCCTATTCTGATAAGAACAACCATCGCTGAACAGTATCACTTCTTCACCTGCACAAATATTTGCCTCATTATCCAAAAAATCATAAATATTCGTTGCAAATTCATTTGCTGTGACGTGCCCTTCGGCCTCATTCCAAAGATAACAGAAAAGAGATCTTTGGTCTTTAGATTATAGAGAATGAAAGTATGGACAACCAACTTTTTCTTATAATAAATTGCAAATGCTTTCAGCATAGGACATAACAGCGTGGACTGCAAGTCCATTGCATAAACCTGTTTAGCAAGAGTTTTGTCTTTGGATTTTTCCTCTCTGGCGAGATTTTTCATTTTGATGTGGTCTCGATATATTTGCTCCGTAGTATTTCCCGCCCTAAAACTGACACAAAGATTGCACTGATCTTTTTAGGGCGAAAGATGCTTTGTTAATTTTGTTCATGAAATTTTTCATAGAAGCATTTAATGTATAGTGCTGAAATTTCTTTTGAAGCGCAATACTCCGTATACTGCTTGTACAGGGTCATCTTTGACTGCCAAATAGGCTCCAGATAAAACTTTTTGGAAGAAGCACGACAATAGTGCGACTCCATTTTGGGCAGATTTCGTAAAAAAAATAGCTCATTTTCCTCCTGTGCTAGCCGTACACTCTTTCTTTCCCTAGGTGTCACTTCTTCCTCTGAATCATATCCGAATTTTGCCCAATTTTGGAGTGACCATGAGCAGTGGCGCAACTAGGGGGGGGGGGCTAGGGGGAGCTTAGCCCCTCAATCTCGCCCCCCCGCCAAACGATTGGTGATCATATTTTGAGGACGCAAAACCGATAATAGTCAAATTGAAAACTGATATAGGTGGGGTAAATGTTCTAACATTGAAAAATAATGGAAATCATTGACATAAATACTTAATTTTTGTCGACTACGCATATTTAAAATAAAAATAATATTTCAAAAATGGCGAAAATTCTCAATGTTATTTAAATGTTTGTCCAGTATATGTACAGGGTAAGCCTGGCAAGCGAGACCCCCCCCCTGTATATCTGTGATAGCTGAAAATAGAAAAAAAACTTTATATAAAATATTTGTAATATTCAGCGAACTTTATTTTATGACGAGCGTTCACTATACAGAGTAGTTCAAAAAAGTTGGGTGTGTCTAACTTTGCATTTTTAAACGTAACCCTGTATTTTTTCTTTCAGTTTTGAATTCAGCTTGCAATTCGGGATGTTTTTTGTATAACATACTGTCATCGTAAATTTAATAGTTTTCGTCATAATGATATTTGAAAAAAAAATTGTAGTTTTCCTCTACGATTGTGAAGCGACTACCAGCTGCAGCCAATACCAGTAACAAGCATTGTTATTACAATTGCACCAGTTAATATCTATTTGTAAACAACAATATTTCGATTGTAACTTTTTATTTATTAATAACTAAACAAATAATCAAGGAAGTAACAATTAATTAACGTAGAAAAGGCAAAAACCTTTAAAAACAATTAAACGTGATAAAACCAGTGGATGAAGTTTGGGATATTACAAAATGTTAAACTCTCAAAGACTCCAGTGTGTTTCCATTTTGATACACAGTTGTAAACGTCTTTGATTATTCTTCATCACATCTAAAAGTGTTACAGGAGTAATTTTGGAAAATAAATTTCTAATCCATACATATCTTCGCTGGTAGTTGGTGGAATTACATAAACTTATTCTTTGATATATCCCCAAAGGAAAAAATCACATGGAGTAAGATTAGGTGTCTGTCTTTCTATCAATTTGTTTGGATAAGTTTGATCCAAATAACTGCGAAAATATTTCTGAAAAATGGTTTATTTTCAATAACTCTGGTTTGAAGATCTCTACAAAAATTTACCCTGTTTTGGAAATCATCCCCATGGAGTTCTTGGTTCAGATAGAGGTGATAAGGATAATACTTATGTTTTTTAATAATTCGGGATACTTGTGCTCTGCGAAATATTCTGATCATCTGCTACTGAATAGGTACTTGGATTTGGATTGTCTACTATACTCAAAATAACATTGGTTTCATGTTCCTCACTCATTATGAACTGTTTTTTTTTTACTTGTTATTACCGATTCTTCTGAAATGAAGCAATACTTTGCGAAATACCTGACAGCTTGGTTGTCTTCTATCAGGAAAATTCATTTGATACCGACGTTTTGCTAATTTAATTTAGCTACGACATTCTCCATAATTAAATCGTCAGTTTGTTCGTTTAAGGAAAACTGTCGGTTATTATTCATCTTTAATTATGAATGTAGAAAATAAACAACTCTTGAAATTAGATAACTTCAATACTTGACAGCGATAGATAAACACAAACAAAAGAACAACCACCATAGTTACTACGCACATGTTTAGCCTACTATTATTGATTATCACAGGTTCAATTTAAGACTACTTTTCGTGATAAGACAGTGACGACACGTAAGGAAACATTTTATTCAATTTCGAAACTATGTCCGGGGACGTTTTAAAAGCGTTTTGTAAAGATGGGGTATTTCGATTATTTTCATTAACTTTGAGAAGCGTAATATTGATCTAAATCTGGCTGTGAATTCTTTCGTATTATTTAAAATTTTGACATCTGACCCAAATTATGGGTAACAATACCAGGATAGTAAAATAAATTTAAGAGCAGAGGGGCAATCAAAACCCCCCCTGCAGTGTGTCAATAATAACAGTAAATTTTGATGCAGCAAGGCAAGCTATAAAAAAAAATTTCAAGTATTATTTTGGAGAAAACTATTAAATTTAAGATAATATGAAATAAAAAATACAGGGTTACATTTAAAAATGCAAAGTTGGACCACTCTGTATAGTGAACGCTCTTCACAAAATAAAGTTCGCTGAATATTAAAAATATTTTATATGATTTTTTTTTCTATTCTCAGCTATCAGAGAAATAAAGGGGGGTCTCGCTTGCCAGACTTACCTTCTATATTATGTTATACATGTGCTAACTTTTGTACTCCTTAAAATTTGATATACGGGTTACATCATTCTATGTAACTTTAAAATTCGTAATTTATTCAAAGGAAAAAAAAAAATATATATATATATATATATATATATATATATATATATATATATATATATATATATATATATATATATTAATAAAATCATATGATGGTCTAGAAACTAATAAGAAACGTAAAAACTTTCACAATATCGAGAGTTTCTAATTAAATCGTAAAAAATGCGATAAAATTTTGATTGGTTTCAAACTTGTACCATAAATAGACTAGGACTGCGTCTTAACAATTTTGATTTAGAATGCCATAGGCGTAGATATTCAGTTTTTTAAGGGTTCAAAAGCATTCATATCTTATATTTTGAGAACGCTAAGCGGTCATAGTCAAATTGAAAATAGATATAGTTGGGGTAAATGTAACACTAAAAAATTCCTGAACTCATTGGCGCAGACACTTACTTTTTTCCCGATTATACATATTTAAAATAAAAAATAGGTAATATTTTGAAAAACGGCGAAATATGGCAAATTTATTTAATTTTTTTGTATACATTGTAGGGTTAAAAATAAGATAAGATAAGGCTTGAGCCCCCCCAAAAGTCGATGTCTAGTTGCGCCACTGACCATGAGCCAATTTAGTGTGTTTTTTTTGTTAATCGTTATGAATCGGTCACTTACAAAGGAAAATGGCTGAGATGCTGTAAACGCCTTGATTTTCTAAGTTGATTTTGTCTTTGGGATTTCTCAGATAGGATCCTATTATTGTTCTTAATGATTTGTAAGCTGTAGAGATATTGTGTTTTCGGAGAAGTCTTCCTAGGTGGTCTGTAGTTCCATTAAGTCAGAGAAGTATCACCGTTGATTTGTTTTCAGAAGTTAATGGCGTTTTTTTTGTCTTTCTTTGTTGATGCTCTAGCGTTCTTTTAACAGTGTTTCTCTTGTAGCCATTTTGTTTGTTTTGTTGAAACTCTGGAGGCGAGCGACCTGAGTATGATAAGTTTTCGTTAATTTATACTATTAGTTGTAACAGTTTTGTTGACGCTCCGAGAGACGATACTTAACACGATAATTTATTACTGCCCATATGATGAGATATGATAATTTCGTCCTGGGTATCTGGCAGCATTGTATGAGATGAGACCATAAAAAATAATATGGAAATATTATTTGAAGGGTAAAATCTCTGAAACAGTTGAATTTTGATAAGTGATACATATTTTGTTATGCTAAATACAGTAGGACTTCAACAATCCGGACACATATCGGAACAGCTACCGCCGAATTAGTGCGGTATCCGGATTACTGGAGTTTTTTTTTGATTGCGTTATTGTTTCTTGTTTTTATAATTTCCAATCTAAACTCAAAATATAAAGACATGTTTATTTAAAAAAAAAACAAACCCTTTACAAAACATTAAAGAAAAACAGATAATTGTACCTACATATATGTATATGTATGCATAAAATAACTTAAAATAACACAAACTCTGAAAATATGTAACAAAATGTGCATATATATGTATTATGGCAATATGTACCTTAATATGCATTAAATATTTACATAAAAAAGCAAAGAATATTAATAAATATTTAATTGGAAGGTTTTTTCAAAAATTAATCGATTTTTGTCTGCACACTTTTGGATTTTGCTGCCGTAACAGCCTTCTCTTTTAATCCTTTTAAAAGCAAAATATCTTGGGTAGGAACATCGTTTTCCTCGGCCCACTGAATACTATGTGATAAGGCTTTTACAGCATCGCTATGCTTCATTTTCAACACAACATTGTCATCCTCTGTTTCACTTAATTCGCTGTGACTTGTTTCTTTGCTTGCCAATGCTTCATTGATAAGTTCCTCTTCAGTTAAGCCTGAGACAAATTCTTTTTCTCCTGCCGCCCAACTGACAATTTCTTCCTCACTTAATTTATTTTCTGGGGCTATAATCTGCAAGGAGTCTGAAATACTAGCGATATCTGCAATGCTTAACCGACAAAGCCTTTTTCGAAGTTCTGCGAGCGAAATGCTTTCTTCTTCAAGTTCTTCTGCATTAATAACTTCTTCCTTGCTTGGCCACAGACCTGTCCAACTTTTTCTGATGTTTTTTTCAGAGATGCCTTTCCAGGCTATATCTAAATTACAAAGCGCATCTTTTAAATTGTATTGCTTTAAAACTTTTGTTACATCTCCGTCTTCCATGGAGATTAAATGATCAAGCAAGCGTTTTCTGTATGCGACTTTTATGTTTTGAATTAAATTTTGATCCAATGGTTGCAAAATAGCAGTACAATTGGGTGGTAAAAACATAACTCTGAAGTCAGGATCAAAATTTATATCTTCCTCAAGTGGATGAGAGGGATCCTTGTCTACCAATAACAAGGCCTTATGAGGTCTGTTATTTTCAGTTAAAAACGTTTTAACTTTGGGTATAAAGCACGTTTTAAACCATTTCATGAATAAGTTTTTTGTCATCCATCCTTTGGTGGTTGCCTTGTAAAGCACTGGCAATATGCAGTTTTTTAATGCTCTTGGATGTACAGCTTTTCCAAGAACTAAGAGTGGTAGCTTATGTTTCCCCGAAGCATTGGAACAAGGCATAAATGTTACACGCTCCTTGGATATTTTTCGACCTGGCGCCGATTTTTGCTGCCTGTGAACCCAGGTGCTATCAGGTAAAGCTCTCCAAAAGGCCGCTGATTCATCAGCATTATAAACCTGGTCTCTACTTAACCCCATCTCCTGTACTAGACATCGAAATTCTTGAAATGGTGATACTGCACTTACATCACTAGAAAGTTTTTCACCACTAACCTTTAAAAATCGTATTCCATGTCTGTTCTTAAATTTGTCAAGCTAACCAGCACTCGCCAAAAAATCTTTTTTCCCAGTGATTTTTTCATAAAAATATTTTGCCTTAGCTTGTAGTATTCCTGAGGAAACTGGCACATGAGCATTGCGTTGTTGTAAAAACCAATTATATAAGGCAATCTCAACTTCAGGATTTTCAGCTTTCTTCATAACCTTTCTCTTGAAAAATGATAAGTGAGTATCAGCCACATTGTAAACATTAAAGATAAAACCAACATCAGTTACAATACAATGGCATTATGTTGTTAGTTTCATGTCTACGTACCTGGTCCTTGGTATGATTTGGCCACAAAACTCCTTATTTTAAGTTTGTTCTTTTTAATATCCGAGATAGTGGATTTTGGATCACCATATGTATCAGAAATGTTACGTATGCTTCCCCCCTTGTCAATGAGATCCAGTATCTTGCATTTTTCAGCAAGAGTCAACGTTTTATGAGGCCGTTTGTTTGACGCCATTTTTTTAGCAATTTACGACACCCCCGTACAATTACAAAGAAAGACTGAATCTAATCGACCGCGCAGAGTCGTTGAGTTGTCGCCAAACGCGACTGGTTTTAACTAGTTTTATTCAGAAAAATGCGGAATTTATTTGCATTTGCACTTAATTGGTGTCCGGAATAAAGAGGTAAAAATATCAAATTGTCCGGTTGATAAGAGGCGCCGAACTACTGGAGTGTCCGATATGGCGCGTGTCCGAACTAGCGAAGTTCTACTGTATATGGTAAACATTAAATATAATGAAATATATAGGGTGTTCTATTTGAAAAATAAAGTTGCACCGTATACCTCGTTTTTGGGACATCCTGCATAAAAAAATTATTGTATTTAGGGAAACACCAAACACTGCACATGCTCTACGCAATATGAAAAACGAAAGGTTATGTCAAATCTGAAATTATTCATCCTCTGTAATGGGTGTAGTCATGGTGAGGCAGAAATAAACAGTTTCGAAAAACTGGTTCACAAATTATTGATACGACGAATTCAAGTTTCTTTTCCATTTTTCACAATAAAAATTGTTTTTCCCAGCAAATAAAATAGTGATCCATATCTCACTGAGCTAATTTTCCATAACAAGAAGTTTAATTTGGGGAAACAATAAAGCTCCCAATCCCATTTGAGTAACTAATATGGGACAGTGGGAATAATCTCCTTTTCCTCTCCTAAGT
This sequence comes from Kuschelorhynchus macadamiae, assembly GCA_030620095.1. Taxonomy (NCBI): domain Eukaryota; kingdom Metazoa; phylum Arthropoda; class Insecta; order Coleoptera; family Curculionidae; genus Kuschelorhynchus; species Kuschelorhynchus macadamiae. The sequence continues at coordinate 244,156 of JAUTXW010003612.1, forward strand.
TCCTTTTCATAGCTGTTCGGTTAAAGTTTTCTTGATCTAGTCCTGCCGATCAAGAAATTCCCTAACTGAAACTGAAACAATCAGTAACTATTGAATTTTACATTTTTAGTGCAGAATTTTAAAAACTAATGATTTTATTTTAAATAAGGACAAAAATAAGTGAAATCTCCAAACTGACAAAAAAACATCTCAAATATACTACTCTTCCAATTTCAGAGGATAATTAAAATCTGCCTTCCAACCATGAGTTTTGGCGTAAACTCAATTATCGTTCGAGAACAAGGCTCTAGCGTAAATCAATCAAAACATAGATAACAAAACAAAGCGGTTTTAAACTCAGCAATACCTCAAAACTCGCTCGATATCCCATTTCGCAGTCAGCGCTCGATGTTACGTAACTGCAAAATGAGATAAAACGAGACAGAAGAGCTACCTACAGCCAATGGGAAAGGGGGGGGAGTTTCGAAGGGAAGCCGTGAACAAGGATAAGGCGAGGGAAACGGTAGCGGGTAGCGTTCAGCTCCGGGGGAGAAGGAAATGTTCCGTACATGCATTAAATTATCCTCTTGCTTCTCTCCCTCTGATTTTCAAGACATCGTCTCGCCAAATTCATGTGGGGAAGGCTCGAACGAGATTCTCGAAATGGACAAATTTCCTTTTAGAAACATAGGTTTTTGGATAAAAATTCTCTCCATACACAAAATCGAAAGTGGCAAAAGGATTGTACTTTATAGATGCGCATTTTAAGAAGGCTTTATGTTTAAAACAACTTTTGTTTAAACTGAAAAAGGCTAAGACTATTTTATATCAAAAGGCAAAGTAAGATTTACGGTATGCCCATTTTGAAAAAAAAAATTCATTTTATCACTATAACAAGACCTTCCGAGTTGACCACTGAATTGCCCAAGTCAGCTAAAATGACGAAAATACAGAAGTTCTTCTAACTGACCCCACAATCTTGAGTATCTATATTTTTGTGCAAAAAAGTATTTTTTCCCATATAAGAAATTAATAATAATTTACCAAAATATCTGCTATTTTCTATTCATCAACAGCTTTCTTGGATGAATTTTATAGACTTTTATTACAAACCCAACGTTTCGGCACCAATTTGTGCCATCATCAAGGCAATTTTGAATTTACTAGCCCTGATGGTAGCACAAATTGATGCTGAAACGTTGGCTTTGTAATAAAAGTTTATAAAATTTGTACAAAAAAGCTGTTATTGTTTCATTTGATGAATACAAATTACTGAACGATAAAACCAACCAAAAATCTGTTATTTTGTATCAAACAATTACGCAATAGTATCATGAACGTATTAAATTGTTTTGTTATACTAATAAAAAATAAGTTTTAGGGCAGGGCAAAAAAAATATAATAATTTTAAATATGTATGTATATAAATTATATATACCGTTATACTATAAATATAACAAAAAATATAACTTTAGACCTGAAATAAACAAAATAATGTTCTAATTTCTTTTTATCCAGTAATCTATATATCTAAGACACTAAACCATATTTTTCAACCACACACAACACCAATTTACATGATTTTTTTAAAATCATCGGCTGGTTACCGAGATCTTTCGACACTACTTTTTGTTTGGTTTTATTGCGTATTTTTTCTATGAAAACAGTATGTTTTTCTTCAATAACATTTCTGGACAATGTGGTGAATGCGTCCCATATTTTTATAATTCCACTGGAAACTCATCGCGCCATCTAACGGAAAAGGCAGCACAAGGTCTGCCGGGGCAGCTAGTACAAACTTAAATCACCATTATTCTTAGTTCAAATATTTAAAAAATAAGATTTTTTTTTGATTTGTTATGTCATATATCATTGTTATGTCACAAAATTTGAGATAAATTGCATAATTATATTTTTTAGTAATAATTTTAACGTTTCACTAAGCCGCCATCTTGTTCCGGCATAATGGATTTTTACAAAAATATTACCAGGTCATCCCAATATTACCCTTAATTTTTGACTAAAACTTGAAATCAATCTGATGAGTAGTTTTTAAACTATGCCGAAAACTGAGAGATAAACAGACAGACAAACTGACAGACAGATCGACGAAATTGATAAAACATATTTTTTGGTATCTAGAGTCTCTAAAACGTGAAGATATGTAAAACCTGAGAGGGTGATTTTTGTTTGATTATACAAATTTTATTTTGTTCCGCCATCTAGAATTATCTACTTTTTTACTAGCTCATCTCTATACGACAATTAGTTACGGCACACAATTCGAAATCAGTTCATTAAGTAGTTTTTTAGGCTGTATATATTTTATCAGGCCGCTCTTTTGTTCTTCCATCTTGGATTCATACCACAATTTTACCCGTTGATTCCTATATAATCCTTGATTTTTATGCAACATTTGAGATAAATTGGATAAGTCCTTTTTTAGTTTTTTAACTATGCCGCGATTGAAATTCCCCCGACCCTTTGGTGCATACCGCAATGTTTTCAGATTTTCAGTTTTTTGGCAAACTAACCTAACTTTTTTTTTCAAATATTATCCTTAGTGTAACTCTAAAATTGCAAACTTTTATCTTGATCCGTTAAATGTTAAATTTATTAAATGCTTTTAAAAATACATACTTCCAAGGGTCTTGGGCTTCGTTTTCTATTCCAGCATTAAACAATATCTTTCCTAATGGTTTTGTTAGAAATTATTTAAATACGTTTCTGGGACGCTGGATTGGACGATGGGGGGTTGTTGAGTGGTCTCCAAGGTCACCGGACTTAAATCCACTTGACTTTTTCCTTTGGGGTCACCTAAAAACGACCGTGTACACAACGAAGACCGAGAACCTTGAAGATCTAATGGGAAGGATTAGAGCTGAAATAGAAGGAATACACCCCCGGAATGGCTCGAAAATACTATTTGAGAATTTATTGACCGTTTAGGCTACTGTCAAGTTGTGGAAGGACAATATATTCAGCATTTTACTTACATCATTAAATTGTTTAATTATTTTAGCATTTAACGGATCAAGATAAAAGTTTGCAATTTTGGAGCTATACTAAGGAAAACATAACATTTGATTTGAAAAAAAGTTAGGTTAGTTTGCCGAAAAACTGAAAATCTGACATTGTGGTATGCACCAAAGGATCGGGGGAATTCGGTAATGCCTAATCACTACGTATGGTTCAGATCGGTTGAGTGGTTTTTAGATATTTGACCGTCCCCAGACACCTGACTAACCCTATACTTATATATATATTGTACATAATAAAAACAAATTACTTACATATATTTTATTAATTCTCTATCACGTTTTTTCTTATTAAATATTTGCAAACTCGGTGATTTTATAAAATACAGATGAAGGGAAGGTACTGCATCACTTTTTAATACCCATTTTCTCCAAGGTAATTTTAAGAGTTTTTCTTTTAAGCAATAATCACTATCTGAAAAATGTCGGGAACATATTCTTGATGTTTCAACATTAAACTTGTTCTGTTGATAACATTTGTGAATCCAAGCAGCACAAACGTTTTTGTTTCTTGGAAATCTAAAAAAACGGCAACTCGAAATATTCTTGCTTTTTCTGTTATTGTTGCTCGTACAGCCCATAACGGCACAATACACCATTGTATTACGTTTTAATTTGGTTTATATTTATTAAACACAAATTCATGGTCGATTACTTCGCAAACAAACCAAACAATATAAATAACCTCGCGACACAAATATTTTCATCGGACTGAACATTTGAACAGGTGACCGAAACGCAGGCGGCTGGGAAATTTGTCTCCACCTGACGTCGTTAGTGCGTAAATTTTATATTTTAAAGTATCGTACACTACAGGAACACCTTTTAGATAAAGATTTTATACAGCGTTGCCCTATTGCCTGTATGATATACGATTATAAATTATATATATACAAATAAATAATTATAAATTTCACTTACCTAGAATGGAAGAATGAAGTCATTTCTAAATTTTCCAGTTTTTTCGCCCTAAAAAATAATATTTTCAATTTAATGAGAATATTTTCAGTCCTGTTCTTGAAAATAGAAAATTCATATAAAATTTCAGTTAGCTAGAAAAACAAGTTCTTATTATTTCCACCTTATTCATATATGATACTCAACTAATTATCGATCATCTTTTTTACTTCCCTCGTAAAAGGGAAGTATTGTAATTAAGATAACTATTCTGGAAACGATGAAACTTATTAAAAAAATAGGAAACCACGTTTTTATAACTAAACTAAAAACTTATAATACATTTCATTATTCGAAATCTCACTATTTCTGGGCATGACCAACATTATGACTGGCGCCTTTTTCGTTTAACAAATTGATATGTCTGACGAAAATTTATATTTTACATTCTAGTTTAATTCATAAAACCCTATTTATTTTATATTATTTGGACTACGGTATACGGATGTTCAAGTCAAATCATAGCATAAAGCAAGAGTCTTGGGAACAGATTTGTGAGAGCTCCGAGAAAGGTCGATTATACTTTTGTAGTCAGGGTGCCAGTGGTAGATTTTGCTGATATATTGTGTGGAAGGTCATGCACCACGCGAGGGAAATAGCCGTTTTACCTACTTTTTACAAAGAAAGAGTTAAATCAGTGTATCTATTAATACTTTTAACTAGTAGTATAATAAAAAAATAATAAAAACACGAAATGAGTGGACATGATTAAATTTAAAAGTAGTAGAATAATGTATGTTTATTAATAATTTTAACAAGTAACATAATAAAAAAAAACAATAAAAATAAGAAATGAAAGGACACAACTTTAAAAGTAGTAGAATAATGTGTATTTATAAATAATTTTAACAATAATAACGGGTGAGGATTTTAAAGTGTTACATGGCGGTATCGGAAAAATAGTTTGGAATTTTTGTATAAATATTTGATAAGTTAAGAGTGAGGCAGAGACACAAATTTTAACTTCGTTCATTAATAGCTCAATGCAGCATCATACCCGAATTAGGGCAAAATGTGTGTCTGCAAAGTAAGAATTTGCTGCGATATTTTTACTTACTGATCAAAAGAGCGTTTTGGTTAATCCATTTATTCGTATTACTCCAAAATACCACACACGAATAGTCAATGTATCAAACAGGGTCTCTAAAAACTTCACAAACAAGTGAAACAATAGGAAACACACGTGAATGTAAATACAAACACAAAAAAACAAACGGCGGAAAAGAACCGGTAAATACTGCACTTTTAAACTCATTGATGGTGTTTTCAGGCAGCCATAATTAACGAATATTATAAACATAATGGAATAAACCCGATTGGTAGGCTAAAATACACATTTAAAACAACTAAAAATCAACCACAAATTATTCCAGATCTAATACGTGCAGAGAAAATGAAAAAGTATTCTACATAAATTTATTATCTCTAGTATGTCTGGCCGCTACCAGGAATTGTTGAGAGTTCGGGGTGAACACATTAGCTTTTATTTTTCCTAACTTGTACATTTGTAACCATCGTTTTATAAAATATTTTGAATTTTTTTAATGTTTCAATTTTCGCATGATAATATGTTTTTCTTTTTGATATTTCCTGTACACATAAATAATTATAACTTTTTCTTCCAGAGTCAGTTTTTATTTTAACGAAATTTTTTTACACAACCTGTATAAACACTCTAAAAATTTTAAGCTACAAAAATATGGCTTTTTTCTTTTCTTTAATTAAAGAAATATACTTTTTGCATTAAGTTAACGGCAACTTGACTTCATTAACGTCTATGTAACTTAGAAAACACAACCATATTTCTCAAAATAGAGTATATTTGTGTCGTACATATAGTAATCGTTACAATACAGAGTTCATGGACCTGAAAAAGAGAACTTTAGTCTTCAAAAGAATACACATCTTTTCACCCTAGCTAGAATATAATTTCCCCAACAAGCTCCGCAGTTTTTTTTTGTTTAACTTCTCTAAGTTTTAGAAATTATAAAATAGGTTATTAGAAAATTAAATTATAATTTGAGCCACCCCCTTAATACGTGACACAAGGATTCCTTCTATATTTTGTTTTTTAAATTAAATCATGATGATCGTCCAAAGTTTAGGTTTTTTAACTCACCTCTATGGTATGAACTATGCCTTCAATTATTGTACAAAGAAAAAATTATTGTGCGATCAAACCTTACCACCGGTTGATCTTGTTTCTCCTAGAAATAATGTTAATTGTACCTAAGTGTTTGTAACAGAAAACTGAAAACGTTTTGAGGTAAAATAATAATTCCGCCAAAACTAGTTTATAAAAGCAAATATAATTTAATTTAGTACCTAACAGTGTTCTGTGATCTAAGATCTAACTGACAACAGATTTAAAACTAAAACACTAAAATATAAGTATTCTCTGTACTCAGTAGCTATTGACTCTACACGGTCGAACAACACAAGAGCGTGTCGATGCCAATCGTGTAAACTCGGAGCGCCTACAAATCTGTTCCCCAGACTCTTGTAATGTTGACGCTGCCACTTTGAATTAATTAAATATCCCCAAAATCCAGTTTTAAGATAAATTTGCACAAATAACAAACTTTATCCGCCACCATTTCGAAATCGTAAATATTAACCAAAACTTCATAATTTGGACTCTTAAACACCCCTATATACAGATTTTCTTTCGAAACAGCGCTAATGCGAAAATTCCTTCACTATGATTTCGACGTCATTTTGAATTTCTGAATGTTGACTAAAACTTCATAATTTCCACCCTTAAATACCGATCAGATCACAAACATACTAGCGACTCTTCACAAGAATGACGTTGACAGTTCCAAGTAGGCTGCGGATCCACGATGTAACTGCTACAGAATGTTTTAAATAAAAGTAGTAATCAATGCTGGCATATTTCATAAAACGATTTTTGTGTAAATTTGCTAGGGCTTCACACTTCAGTTAGTTGTTGTTATTGAAAAATGTTACTCAAAAGGGACCAAAGATTCGTATATATTTATATATATATATATATATATATATATATATATATAAAGAAATTTGGTTATCGACCGTACTGTAATCAATCTAATGAAACAAAATTTCGGGTATGCGGTCTGTGACTATAAAAACACTCTTTTGGTTTTTAATTCTATATATTTCGTCAATTTTTTGTCGACTTCATCAGGAGAAAGCTAAAATACAATTTAAAAAAATACAATTAAAATTTTTTGTTAATGGAAACATTAAATAAAAGATTATTTACAAAACTTAGAGTTAGTCCATTGTATATATAAAATAGTGGACGTCTTGTTGACGTCAAGCCTGAACAGAGCGGTACAGTTATTCTAAACATTAAAATGATGATTTTCTTTGCAACAAAACATTTAACACCACAATTAAATTAATCTTAATATATTACAGTATATATTGCTCAATTGTTTGGTATCAGTTTTGTAGTTGACACAAAGTGATTTTGGCAAAACGTCAGCAAAATTGTTTTTTTCAGAACGACAGTAGTGAACTGATATACACCCGGAATATAGGTATATATATATATATATATATATATATATATATATATATATATATATATTTTTATATATATATATATATATATATATATATATATATATATATATATATATATATATATATATATATATATATATATATATATATATATATATATATATATATATATATATATATATATATATATATATATATATATATATATATATATATATATATATATATATATATATATATATATATATATATATATATATATATATATATATATATATATATATATATATATATATATATATATATATATATATATATATATATATATATATATATATATATATATATATATATATATATATATATATATATATATATATATATATATATATATATATATATATATATATATATATATATATATATATATATATATATATATATATATATATATATATATATATATATATATATAATATATATATATATATATATACAATGTGTCCCAGATTTGCTTTTCTATATAGGGATCTCGGCTCCTATTATACCTACAGCAAAGGTTAAATGGGGAAAGTTTTAGAGGAAACTTATTGCACTCGACATCTGGCTTCAGATTTACGATCGATCAATAAGTTTGGGAAATATGGGCGAAAAACCGAAAATGGCGGATTTCGTTTTTCGCCAGTATATCCAGAACGGTAAATTTGACAGCTGTCAAAATGTGACATTATTCGGACACATTTTTAAGACAAATAAGATGGCGTATACGACACGTCTTCATTGTTTTTTGTTAACCCGCAAGCCGCCTCTACTTTCATTTTTCTTATGACCGGCATAATGGATTTTTCAATTTTTGAAAAGAGCCTAAAATTTCCAGTCTAGTGATATCTCACAAGTGCATTAAAGATTTTAGTGTCATCAAAATATCACACTTCGTAAATTAGGTTTCAATGTTTTTAAAGGAGGCCATGATTTATTTGTCACAAGATTACATTAATAAGTAAGTAATGTATTGAACGCATTGAATTTTCAATACAACATGAACGTAAATAACGACTTAAAAAATCTAAATAAGCTTTAACTACTTTGTAAGTGGGTAACATTAATTTACAAATCTGCAAAATGACGTCCATTTGCATCGAGACATTTTTGACAATTGGTGACTGTTTTCCGTACAATCCTGGTCAGTGTATTTCGTTTAATATTTCTAAATGTGTCCAAAACTCTTTGTCTCAGGATTTCTATGGTCACGGGGGGATCAAATTCATAGATTTCATTCTTCGTGTGACCCCAGAGGTAGAAATCCAAGGGCGACAGGTCAGGGGATCTAGGAGGCCAAGATATTGGACCATTTAAAGAAATTATTCTTTCGTTAAAGTGCTCTCTTACGAAGTTCCTGACTTGAATGGTATTGTGAGCCGGACATCCGTCTTGTTGTAACCAACTTCTTAATTCATCTTCCGTTAGAATAGCTCGTAAGGCTGGTACAACCTAGATTCGCAAAAGCTCTAGGTACCTCTGCCCGTTTAGGTTATAGTCAAACAAAAATGATTCAATAAGTCGATTTCCTGAAATGATTAATAATTTATAAATAGGTGCTCAACAGTCAAGGGCGGCAGGGTCGGCCAGATGGTACTAGAAACTATAAATTATAAAGGGAAAATTATCTTTATTAAAAAGTAGATATTTTCTTTCCAAAAATAATTATCGAAACATCCCGTAATGAATGAGCTTCTATACAGTTGAAACCTATTCAGCTTTATTATGAAAAAGAAAAACATATTTGGTTTGCGGGAAGTAATAGCCGTAATAAATTATTTTGTTAGTATTGCATATTAATTTCGGAAATACTAAATCAATTTATTTCAGCGATATAATAATCTTAAAGAAGTACACCGTGCCTTAATAAAACATAAAATATCAAAAGAACAAACCCCTTGCGCTTTAAAATTTAAATTATTTGAAAATACAGCTGAACGCCTTTCTATAAATTATAATGAAAATCGAAAAATAATTCGACATTTGATTAATATGGTATTTTTTTCATAACGCAAGAACTAGGCTTCCCGGGTAAAAATAAATCATTAAATTCAGACAATCAAAATAATTTTAGAGAATTAGCTAAATCTGCAGAAAATTTAGATAAAGTGTTAATAAATTTATAGAACCCAATTCTATTCTTATAGGTTCTTCGAAACTACAATCCAAAATGATTGAATAAAAATGTAATACAATATCAAAAAAGTAAGTTGACTGACTAGAGTAGAACGTTTTACTTTTTTTTTATTAGATTATACTTTTTTAGTATCATTAAAGAACTAAACGAAAAAAAAAAAGATTATTATTTGACCATCATTTCGTGCCTATTTAAAAAAGATTGGTTAGATTAACTTACCAATGATTCCACACCAAACGTTACTTCCAAATCTGATCTGTAGACGTCTCTCTGCCACTTCGTGAGGATTTTACACAGCCCAATGATGACGGTTGTGCCTATTAAAGACTCCACAATTCGTGAACCTGCTCTCATGGGACCACAAGACATGATTTACAAAATTAGGATTTTCATTACATCTCCTAGTATACCACTCACAGAACTGTAGTCGTACTCCGGTCAAACTAAACGAAAAAACAAGGGAAGTGGTGCATAAATTTACAAGCTGAAAATTTGTGTAAGGGTTTAAAACATCATTAGAAATAACACTTTAAAACTCCCCAGCAATCCAATGTGAGCTAAAAATTTTATTGAAGGTCAAAGGTCAAAAAAATTGGGTTTTCGCGATTTTCAGCAAAACGGTAAGTTTTATCGTAAAACTACCTCAGACAAAAATTGTTTGTCATAAAATTCTGCATAAAAAGTGTATTATCACTTTTTTTTTCAGAGCCACCGTTTCTGAGATTTAACGAGTCAAAGAGTTGGAAAAATTGTAATCGTCAAAATATGCATAAGTACGCTACGTATTACATCCTTAAAGTTGTAATATTAGTAAAAATATGTTTCTATCAAGATACATAACTATTACAAAACCAGGTAGAATATTAAAATGCAGTCCCTTAATTTATATGTCGCGCCAGTGTAACCTCGAGACAACATTTGTCTCCCTATTCAATTGTGTGTGCGGCAAGGGTCGTATACCTGCTTTGTGTCAGAGTGCCCAATAAATGAAATAGGTACCGTTAGTTTTAAGCGTTAGGTCGTAGTGAAAACACGTGTTTAATCTAACCTATTTCTTTTCGTGCTGTTTTGAGTTTTGAGTTTTTTTAACATTTTTGTAAAAATGTCCGAACATTGTTTTATTTGTGATAAACTTTTAACTGACGGTAAAGTGGTTACTGTTGAACGTGGTATGAAGACATTAATCAATGCAAGTACCGAAAGAGAAGATGACTTTTTAGACTATCTGAAAAATCAAAAATCTGTGACAATACATGATGATTGTCGCAAAAATTATACTCGAAAATCTTCTATTGTTGCATCTAAAAGAAAACGCGACGAACAGGAAGCCAGTACATCAACGGAAAATCCTGCTCCTCATAGAAAATTACGTTTAAGTGATTCAGCTTTTTGTTTTACAAATCAATGTTTGTTTTGTGGCAACGAATTAAATGAAGAGATTGAGATAAAAAAACCCAAGAATGTACGCCGTCGAATTAGCCAAGTAAGTACGCTAAATTTTAAAGATTCAATTTTGGAAGCAGCTCGGGCTCGTTCCGATGCTATAGCAGAAGTCGTTATTGCTCGAGTCGAATATGAATATGATTTGGTTGCTGCTGAAGCTAAGTATCATCATGATTGCTATATTTCTTTTTTAAAACCTTCCACTGGGGGTAAAGTGGGTCGTCCTAAAGACGAAGCTGTGATTCTGGCAATGGAGGAAATATTTACTTACATTGAAAACAGTGATGACTGTCAATTTACTTTAAACGAACTAAGTAATGTTTGCAAAACTGCAACTTTAGATTACAGGACGATAAAGATAAGACTAAAACTTAAGTATGGGGATAAACTTATAATCACTGAAAAATTGGGATCCTCAACATTTATATGCTTAAAAGACAGTCAGCACGATATTTTAAATCAAGCTTGGTACGAGAAAAAAAAGCAAATAAAAAAGAAGAACGACACCGAATTCTAGAAGCAGCAGCAGCTATCATTCGCGAAGATATTCAAAGCTCAGTGTTTGATAATTCTAACTACCCTCCACCAGGTCGCATGTTTGAAGATTTAAACAATGAAATTCCAGAGTCGTTAACATATTTTACGGAACGAGTGATTTTAAAGAATAAACGAACAAATTTAGATCATTTAAAATTAATATGCACAAATATTTGCCATAGTATTATGTCTGCTGTTCGACCAAGGTCTTTTAAGTCTAAATTACAGTTAGGCCTAGCAGTGTTTTTTCATCGACGATTCGGCTCTAAGCGTCTTTTGGTTTATGTGCATCTTATTATGATACAATAATGTACGAAGCAGCAGCAGTTTTTCATCGTCCTCCTTATGTTTTACCGCCAGAAAGTGGATCACTTATTCAATACGTTGCAGACAATGCTGATATCAATGTTAATACATTAGACGGTAATAACACGCTGCACATAATGGGTATTATTCAAATTGTCACCCCAAAACAATCCGTTTTAATGTTTAAAAGAAGCTCTTTCAGCTAAAGATTTTCAGGCAAAAGCTCATGTGCCCATACAGTTCTATCAAAACGATGGTGTAGTAGGCTACAGTAAAATAAATGTCCAAGATTTTGTATATGAAGCTGAAACGGTGTCTTTATTTAAACAAGCTGATGTAGTATGGTTTTATGGGAAATGGAAAAAGACATCTTTACCCGGTTGGAATGGTTTTATTGAACGCTTAACGAACAATCACATAAATTATTCTAAATCTCAAATATCATTTTTACCATTTATTCATCAGCCAGCTAGTAACTATAACACCATATATACGGTGTGGCCACAGTGTATGTTTTGTGACTTTTGACCAACCTTTATATGCAAAAGCTCGAGAAATTGTATCAGCTGCACCTGACGGCTCTGAAATATCAAAAATCATCATTAGACTCGGGGGGTTTCATCTTCTAATGTCCTTTCTTGGAGCAATTGGCCATATTATGCAAGGAAGCGGTATAAAACAAGTACTTGCGGAGATCTATGCTGTAAAGTCTTTGGAAAAAATGCTGAATGGTCATGCTTACTCTATTCTTACTCTATTGCAGCTTGCTTTAGCAATTATAATACTAAAAAAAGTTGATATTGATGACATCTTGGAAGCGGATCTAATAATGAATCTGGACTATATAATAAATAACACTCTTTCATACATTGATATTGAAAATGATAATGAAGTATCTGGACCTTTATTTAATAAATTTAATGAAAAACTAAAAGAATATGAGGAGCGAGGACCAACTGCAAAACTTTGGATTCATTACTTTCAAATGGTTTCAATCGCCAAAGAGTTTTAAAGAGCTGAGCGTATGGGGGATTGGAAAGCTCATTTAAACTGCGTTAAAGAAATGCTTCCTTATTTTCACGCGTCTGGACATTTTCCTTATGCTAAGTCTGCACACCTTTACTTGCAGGATATGCAGCAATTACAAAATATAATAGATCCTGAAGTTTACGAAAAATTTTCTGGAGGTTTTTTTACTGTTAGACGGTCAGACAAATTAAGTTGTGGAACTTCAACGGACATGGTTATCGAGCAGTCTATGATGAAAGCTATGAAGGCAGATGGAGGTATTTCCCGAGGAAGAAGTACAAAAGAGAGTGTTATAAGTAAATGGGTTTATAGTATGCATGCTATGAATACAGTTTGTGAAAAATTAGAAGATCTCTCTAATGTTGGGATGGATACAACTGAGCAGCATGTTGATGCAAGTGTCTCACGAGTAAAAAAAGATGCTAAAGACATTGAAAAAATTTTAGAGTAGTTCGCAACGCATGATCCTTTTCCAGAGGTAAACAAAATTATATCTATCGCAAGTGGTATCGTTGGAAATGATAAAATTAATTGTTACAAAGCACGTGAAGTTGGGCTTGCCTCTATGGCAAAAATGAGAGGACTAACATTTAATAATATTACACGCACTGACAGAGTTGTTCCTATATTAGCGATGAGTAGTACTATAAAAGTTAACGACGAAAAAGTACCTGTTGACCCTGTATTATTGTTCCAGCGCATGAGTATTACTGCAGCATTTCAAGATGAAATAGAGAAATATTTTGAATATGAATTGGCTCCCTACCCTTTATCATTGTTTGATGAAGTTGGGATGCGTAAGACACAGAAGTCTGCTATTTACGATTTTTTTGAACAGGTCAATATTGATATTAACAGCGCTAATTCGACATACATCATTGACGGAGGACACTTACTACACCGTGTTGTGTGGGATAGTGAAGAAACATTTGGCAATATTTTAAACAAATACGTTCAGTATGTACGTCGACATTTTGGTGCCAGAATTACTGTTGTATTTGATGGTTATGATGATTCCACGACAAATATTAAAGCTGCAGAACAACGTCGTCGCACTTTAGCAACGTCTTCATCTTCGGATATTCTATTTGATGAACTTATGACAGTTTCTACCAGCCAACAGAAATTTCTTGCCAATACCCACAACAAAGCTCGGTTTATTTCAATGTTAAAAAATAAGTTTACTGTTGAAAATATATTGGTAAAACAGGCTAACAACGATGCTGACGTACTGATTATTGAAACAGCTATAGATCAAATGGATTTGGCCAATACAACTATTGTAGTTGGTGAAGATGTAGACCTACTCGTACTACTTACTGCTCGAACTCCAGCTGAAAAAACAATTTTCTTCCAAAAACCAGGAAAAGGTCAACATCAAACAGAAATATATTCGTCAAAAAGTTTATTTAATTTTACAAAGAGTCAAAATCATGTACTATTTTTACACGCAATAACTGGCTGTGACACAACGTCTGCATTTTACAGGAGGGGTAAAATAACAACCTTTAAAATGTTTGAAAAACAAGATTTGGTTCAATGTGCTGAAGTTTTCAAAAAAAGAAATTCAACTCAACAAGAAATTATCACCAACGGGATGCGCTTTCTTCTTACCATGTACGGAGCTCCGAAAAACACCACCTGCTTAGATAAGTATCGATATGCATGTTTCGTTAAAAATACCCGATATAAAAAGCAGGTGCAATTGGCTTGTCTTCCTCCAACTTCAGTTGCTGCTCATCAACATTTGTTCCGGGTATATTACCAGTGTGGCTTGGTATTCAGCTCGACCCAAAAGACTGGGGATGGAAGTTGGTTGACAATACTTTAGAGCCAATTCTGACTTTACTTCCACCTGCGCCGAATAAACTTTTAATTACAATATTTTGCAACTGTAAAAAGGGATGCAGTGCTAGGTGTGGCTGTAAAAAAGTTGGACTGTTTTGTTCCCTGGCATGTTCAAATTGTCAAGGCCAATCTTGTTCTAATGTTGAAGCACCCATATTAGAGGATTCATTTGATATAAACGAAGAAACATGCGATACGTCACTATTGACCCAATTTGAAGCCACACAAGACAAAGATCAAGAAGAAGAGGAGCAGGAAGAGGAACAACAACAATTTGAAGATTACGATTCAGATGAATAGATTTCAACTTTTTTTATTTCCATCGCTTTTATCATTTCCAATCCTTTTATTATGCAATAGTCTTCAATTACACAGAATCACAACAGAATCACAATAGAATCACAATAGAATCACAACAGACTAGTGGAATAGGCCTACTGGGGACACCACGGTAAAAAAAACGCGCTTAGTACACTACCTCATGGGTGGCGTGGAAACGTGTGCATATTTTGACGATCACAACTCTTTGACTCGTTATATCTCAGAAACGGTGGCTCTGAAAAAAAAAAAGTGATAATACACTTTTTATGCAGAATTTTATGACAAACAATTTTTGTCTGAGGTAGTTTTACGATAAAACTTACCGTTTTGCTGAAAATCGCGAAAAACCAATTTTTTTGACCTTTGACCTTCAATAAAATTTTTAGCTCACATCGGATTGCTGGGGAGTTTTAAAATGTTATTTCTAATGATGTTTTAAACCCTTACACAAATATTCAGCTTGTTGTAAATTTATGTAGCACCAAATGTTTAGATTGACCGGAGTATCGTCTTGGAAAATCAGTTTCCTTAAGTCCTTGTACTATTATGGGTTTGTATGAATGGTACTTATTCTTTTTTAAAACTCTCTGTACTGTTGATTTTGGCACATTAGTTTCCTGTTCTACAGTTCTTACCAATGCACTAGAGTTTTCGTTGATAGCTTGTAAAATGTTTCTGTCTCGATTTTCATTGTTATTATTGTATCCGCTTGTAGGTTGTTCGAAGGCACCAGGGTTAATTAAATTAACTACGATTTTCCTGAATTGGGTTTTATGAGGCTGCCGTCGTTCATCTCCACCTTTTCTTCATTTGAATACGGAATGCCGGCCATTTTCTATAGGTTTTGACAATTTATGTGTCAGATTTATGATTTTATTGGGATAAAAGCGTACCTACTACATATTAAAACACAGCTTTGATACTTTCAATTATTTAACTTAACGTCAAAGTCAAAATCCAATTTTGTTACAGATAAATCATGGCCTCCTTAGAAAACCATTGAGAGCTAACATTACTTTAAATCATGGCCTCCTTAAAAAAAACTGAAACCTGACTTTACGAAGTGTAATATTTCGTTGGTACTAAAATCTTTAATGCACTTGTGAGATATCACTAGACTGGAAATTTTAGGCTCTTTCCAAAAATCGAAAAATCCAATATGGCGGCCATAAGAGAAATGAGAGTTGAGGCGGGTTGCGGGTTAACAAAAAACAATGAAGACGTGTCATATAAGCCATCTTATTTATCTTAAAAATGTGTGTTCTGGATATACTAGCCAAAAACGAAATCCGCCATTTTCGGTTTTTCCCCAATATTTCCAAAAACAATTGATCGATCGTAAATCTGAAGCCGGATATCGAATGCAATAAGTAGGTATAATAGGAGTCGAGATCCCCGTATAGAGAAGCGAATCTGGGACACACTGTATATATATATATATATATATATATATATATATATATATATATATATATATATATATATATATATATATATATATATATATATATATATATATATATATATATATATATATACTATTATGTTATACTCTTATGTAATGTTGTTAATAATTATTTTTTTTTATAAATAAAGTGTTTAACGTTTTGAAAGTATTTCCTATATATGGATTGTCTCCTTTTTTATTTTTTTTTTAATTTTTACTTATAGGTATAGTTTTAGTTCTGTTAGCATGAGCGGATTTATGACATCAGTTAGGGGGGGGCTAAAGCAGGGCCTAATATGAAAAGACGTATATATATTTTATTCGTTTTTTAGTTTGGGTATCTATTAAGTTCGATTATTAATAATAATAAGTATAGGACCTTATTTTTTATCCATCAATAATTATTAGCCCCCCCCCCTTCTAAGACCCTTATGTGCAGAATTAATATTATTATGTTTCATTCAACATCGAATTCGGAATAAAGAACTGTTGAATTGTACAACTTTAAAAAACAGGGTTTATTACCAACAGACATGGGCGAAGTTAGGGGTGGGGCTTGTGGGAGCTAAGCGAATTATCCCCCCCAAAAAATATTCGAACTTGATAGATACATACACTAAAAAACGAATAAAATATATATACGTCTTTTCATATTAGGTTCTGCTTTAGCCCCCCCCCCCCCCCCCCGATCTGATGTCATAAATCCGCTCACGCTAACAGAACTAAAACTATACCTATAAGTAAAAATAAAAACAAAATAAAAAAGGAGATCAACCATATATAGAAAATATTTTCAAAATGTCGATTAAATTTATCTCTATATCTACAAGTAAAAAAAAAACAAAATAAAAAAAGGAGATCAACCATATATAGGAAATATTTTCAAAACGTCCATTAAATGTATCTTTATTATATCAATTTGTCCTTCAAGAGTAAAAAAGTAAATTTTCTCATTTTCAAGACAATTTATATAATTGCTGTCCAACGGTCAGAGCGAACATTCTGAATATCATGTTCCAAACTATAGATATAACCTGTTATCATGTCTTTGTTTCAAAGCCACCTTAGACGAGAATTGTAATATTTGTCATTTATCATTATCATTCGAAATTAAAAACATGTAATCACACAATTTAAGTGGAAATATCTCAAAAAGTATTTGGATTGGGTATAGGGTATTATACACGAAAACTGTTTAAATTCTTTGGAGATTTGGATTTCGCTTTTAGTTAGTGTTTTAGGTCGTCCCATTAAAATAAGACGCGAAAATATCTTTTGACAATGAATTTTCGGTACGTTTCCGGGTGAACCGGAAGAATCCTGTCAAATCGAATAAAATGAATTACATAACAAACAATATATGTAATATTTAATTGCATTTGTCTTTAATTGTTAAAGTTGATAGCATTTCCTGTTAACTCGGAAACGCCATTTAATTGGTTTTTGAGTAAAAATCATCCTCATAACCAACCATATCACACTATACGTGATACTTACCGAATTTTTGGTAAATTTTCAATCGGGTTCGATAGAGAACCGAAATAATTTCACAAACAAAAAGATCAACGTAGTGTTGAAAATGTACACTATTACATACTCAGTTTCGTCCATAATTTTACCACAGTTAACTATTTATTTCAAATGCCTGAAATATAAACACAAACGTATGTATAAAATGTTTTTCTTCTAAATATAAGAATTTTTAAGATATTTAAATCCGAGAATTATATCGCAAGCATGCATCGCTCCGTTAATATGTTTATATACTAACTACTTCCCGGGTGTGTCGTGGTAAATAAAAATTACACAAAAAAGCAAAGTAAACTTGTTTTTGAGAAATAAAATATCTTATTTATCTTAAGGTTATAATAATTTAGTGTATAGACAATAAATTATTTGGTAATAACTTTATGCAAATTGTAATGTATTTCCATTTTTTTAAGTTTTTAACTTTATTATTATTATTATTAATTTACTTTCATAAAAAGAATGGAATTTAGCCAAATTTTTAAACATTTTATTAGGCCACCATTTCGTTTCGCCATATTGGATTTTTACCAAAATGTAACCATTTCATCTCCTTATGACCCCTGATTTTCACAAAAAATTTGAAGGCAGTCGTATAAGCAGTTTTTGAGCTATGCAGCGTACAGATAGACAGACAGACAGACCGAAGGAAACGGGGGAACATTTTTTTCGGGATGCAAAGATCTGCAAAAACGTCGCAGGGCGATTTTTTCCATGATTACATTACTATTAAACAGAATGTTGCCGAATTCATAATGGAAAAACTTTATTTACTTAAAATGCACGACAGCGATATATCATTCGTTTTGGGAAGTGAAATGTTTGTAGTAAATTAAAATAATTAAATAAAAAATAGCTTCGAAATGTTCTAACAGATTTTTTAAATTGAGAAATAAAAAAGTTACAGCATATTTTGCAAAATTTTGAAGAAAGGCTTACTGCATACCGGTATCTCCAGTTTTCGAGGGAAGATTTTAGAACACTATTATTCCAAATCCCTATTAACGTCCGTGGTCTAATATGGTTTATGCATGACGGTGCCCCAGTTCACTATACGGCTGACATTCATGCCTTTCTTAACGAACAATTTCAAGAAAGCTGCATAATAAGAGGAGGATCGATTGGGTGGCCGCCTAGATCCCCTGACTTGATAAAAATTGACTTTTTCTTTGGGGCTTTGTTAAAAATTTATTCTATCAAACACCTCCAACTACAAAGAAAATATGAAAGAAAGAATCCGAAGTGTATTTAATGTATTAATTAAGTTAACTAGCAGTTTTTGCTGTTTTTTATAGGATTTTTTACTTAATATTGTTTTTTGATTGTCATTTTTTTTATTTTACATTTTAATTCCTCTAGGGTGGACAACTTAACAACTAGTTAAGTTGTCCTAGCTGTCCTAACTAGTTTAAAACAGGTTTGACTCGATCAGTTTTCGTGTATTCTACGTTTCCCATCTCATCAAACCGTTGAATAATATTTCAAAAGCGCTTCTCGTGTTTGTCTTCTTGTAGCAAACAATTCCTTTCACTTGCTCCAAACACATAAATCATATCGATCATTTCGTAATAACCACCCGTTTTTATTACTAGATCATTGTAATACTATTATCTGTATTTGTGAAAATATAGATTAATCTTTTTTTTTGTTATAATTTGTATTTTTTAAAGTTTTAAACTTTTTTGACCCATTCATGCTGGTATATCAAAAAATAATAGATAATGAAAGAAGAACACTGCAATATTTTGCCGTAATAAATTGAGATATCCATGTATAATATTTTCGAAAAGTGGCCATAAATCTTGAACGGCTCTGTATAGACCTCACAAAGCCAATGTTCGGTAAACATTCGGCCACAAAGGGGAGAATCTGAACATATAATAATACACCGGGCGTTTAAGTTAATAGAGAAAATTTGTATCCCGGATTTTTATTTACCCTGTATACCGTTAGAATACTAAAGAACAATACCGCAGTTGAAAGAAGACCACATTTGGAAGTTTTTACCAGTTATGCTAACGCATTAAAAAAATACAGGGCGTCAAATGGACCTCTGATATTTCCGAAAAGTTGCCATAAATCTGAATGACTCTTTATAGACCCCACAAACCCTATATTGGATGAATGACCAGGAATGAATTTGAAAATAAAACAATATACAGGGTGTTCCATTTAAAAAATGTAAGTTTAGTTTGTGGCAAACTTATCATCAACCCTGTATTATCGAAAATAATCTTAGGTTTTAGCTCCCAGCAGTCTCTACAACTGTCGTATAATTTTTTTTTCTGATTGCTACAATAACAGAGCTATTGGACTTGAACGGACTGTTGGACCACCCTGTATGTATCACCATTATGATCCATACTGTATATTTTTTGTCCATACAATTAAGAAATATTTCTTTACATCTTGTAACTCGTTATATACAAATACACAGTGTATACCCAGACCCACGGACCAACTTGGAAACTTTTGCTTTATTGAAATTGGGAAAGCACTAATAAGAATCGCTTTGTGCTACGTAATTACAAACACTTTGAGCAGCAAAAATAGAATTACCTTATTAGGTATCTAAAAATGTAATTTCAAAAAAATCTAGTAACGTTTTCGACAAGTTATTATTATAATTATTTATTATTTTAATGTTAAAATGTTTCTTTTTTCAAATTAATCCGAGAAAAAATTACTAAAATGTACGCTGGTTTCTAAAAGAATATAATATTCTAGCAGGCACATTTGGCGCCCATACAGTAAAATAAAATGTACAAAAGGTGGGTTTAGTCTAGGACTCATTTTGGGTCTGGGCTTTCAAAATTTTTACCTGAGAAGGGAAAAGCCATTAAGTCATTGTTATAATCGTTACCGTGAAGTCCCAACAGACGATCCTCAGTAAAATAAAAACTTAAACAGCCCGCAATTTTAAAACAAATTTAAAACCCAGGTAAAAGTAACATTTGATTTTGTTGGCGTTTAATCCCTTACTAGGTCTAAGGTTTATAAACACCAGATGATATTGGTTTATTCAGTATTCTTGTTATAAGTAAAAAAAGTTATGTTAGTTGACACCTATTGAAATGTTTCCCAGATTAGTGCCATTCAGAGCTGGGATGAATCCTCCCAAAAAGGATTCAAGTCCTAGTAACGGATTCGACTCCTCGGTTGAAATCACGAATCTTTTTGATAAGGAATAAGTATCCGAATCAAATGATTCAAATCATTTTTTTCGAATCACGAATCTGAATTCTATCGCTGGTATTTTATTTATCAAACTCAGTTTATTAACTTCGATTTTATGTTGGTTTCAAATAAAGTCAAAAAAATATTTTGCGACTTTAATTAAAAATTAAAAAGCTTGAACAAGTTATATTTTTATGTAAACAATAATATTTACTTTTTATAAACCCTGAGATTTATATGAAGGATATTTTCAAGATATGCAATAAGTTATTAAACATTTTGTTTGGTAAATTAAAAATATTAATCTTACTTTTAGAAAACCCATTATTCAATTAGAGATGCGAGTAGGTATTTTGAAAAATCTAAATTAATGCCTATAGCTTACTATAAATCAAAAACATTAAACTTATGCTAACAAATGATTTTTCACAAAAATGAGGATCACGATTTTTTAAATAAAATCCTGTGAGTGAGACCTTTACAATTCCGGAATGTATAATTGAAAAAAATAAGCACTTGTGGATACCTGAAAATCCACACGCAATATATTGAAATGAAACGACAAGGTCGTAAGTCCCTTACACCCGTATTCACTAAAGAGGTTTAAATTTAGACCAAGTCTAACTTGACAGTTATAGGTTTAAGATGACATTTTTAATAACTGAACAAATAATTTTTCTAAATGTCACAATTACTAAATAACAGAGATATATAATAATGAAACATAACTGCAAAATGGGCATAGATACTTAAGGTTTTTGCAAAATGAAATTGAGAATCTTTTGGAAAACGTAGCCCTGCAAAGTTAATTTAATCTTATACGGCAGTAAGATGGGGCACCGCTACATAATGTCGCCGCTGTAAGGGGGTTTTTAAGCAACCGCTACGATATGTGGATCGGCCGAAACGGGGTTATATATTGGCCACCAAATAGCCCAGATCTAACTCCGTTAGATAATTTTTTATGGGAATATTTAAAAGACGAGGTCTATAGGGAAAGAAGCAGAACGTTGTAAGATTTAAGAGGAAAAATTGTAGAAAGCATATGTAATTTAAATACTAATCATTTTAATTTCATTTCAAATTCAGTAGATAAACTGGAATAGGACTATAGAAAATGTATAGAAACTAATGGTACATTTATAAAATTTATAGATTATTTGTTTAATAGTTGTTGTTGTTAATTGTTTTTTTATTCTTAAGTTGCAAAAAAATAAATACTTGATATAAAATTAAATCTTTAATTCTAAAATATAAAACCGATTTGCATAATTTTCTAAAATTCAACTCATAACATGCATTTAAACAAAAAACTAACATAATACATAATTTGAAGGACAGAGCACTGAAATTATAACATCCAGATTTCCACAACAAAAACCTCCTTAATATTAAAACATATCTACAAAAAAATGACTATCCAAATAAATTGATAACTAAAATTCTAAACAAATCTCCGCAAACAAACAACCAAACTCAAAAAAAAAGAAACAACCTATCTAAAAATCCCCTATATCAAAAACCTATCTGAGAAACTATCTAGAGAACTAAATAACGATTCCCTTAACGTAGCTTTTAAAAACGAAAATACAGTAAAGAAATTCTACTCAAAATTAAAGACGACAACACCGCTTGATTATGAAAGTAATTTTATTTATCGAATTCCATGTTCTGAATGTGATAAAGTTTATGTAGGACAGACAGGGAGATACCTCAAAACGAGAATATCCGAACATAAAAGAAGTGTAAAACCAGTAAGCTTAATAAATACAAACAACAAAACTGCCCTAGCAGAACATTTTAAAAATTTAGGACACCCCTTTAACTTTCATGAAACAAAAATTATTGGAAAACAAACTAAATGATAGAAATAAAAAAACACCCTAATAGTGTCAACAAAAAACAAGACGTTGACAATTTAAGTACATCATACTTTAACATAATTAAATTTGGTCAACACCCTCTACAGCAATAACAATATCTGCGAGCTGTAAATTTTAAAAAACTATAAATAAATCAAAATTCCAAATTTTTTTAGAAGTGAGATATCGACTGATGGTATGCGAAGGTACAGACAAATAAATATATTTATTTTAGTACTAGCTAGGCCATGGTACGATCTCTTAAAATCCTGTATCTAATAGTTTTTCCAGTTTTAAATATATGTTCTAATTTGACATGGAGTTCTGCCTTGTTTGTAAGTAGCAAATATCCTGACGATTGTAGGAATTAGTGTATGATTGATTTTTAAAAATAAGTGTCTTTATGTATATGTATGTACTATTGCACCTCTTATAATAATAATTTTTAATCTAAATCTTTGTAAATTTCGTATTGTCTCGTAAAAGAATTGTGAATGTTTCAATGTTTAAAGCTATTTAGTATGTTTCATTTTAATTATGTTTGTCTAATAATATTCCTCTAGATCTATATCCATTATGTAACTATTGTTAAATATGTAACGCATGATGTAAACTATGTTAAATATTTTTAGAGCCCTGAGGATGACCTTATATAGGTCGAAACGTAGACTAGAATAAAATTCTGAGCTTCTATAGATTTATTATTGACCAGTTCCAACCAACCCTCCTGTACAAAATTACATGATTTTGTGTATTAAAATTTTAGCTAAGAATAGCTAACAGGGTAATAAAATAAAATAATAGTCGTTTTTCCTTTTTCCAATCATTTCGTGATTTCAATGCTAAATGATTATAGGTAAATTATAGTGAAAACGCCTAAACCAAACATAGACATATTATACATTTTTGAAAAGAGGAAAATAAGCTCTATACAAATATCAACAAAAATATAGGGTGATCCACTTAAAAAAATTAAGTTGGTGGCAGTACCGCATTGTTGGACCACCCTGTATGCGAAAAAAAAATTTCCTGGCGGGTCACCACAAACCCAATTTAAAGTTTTCTTGTATCTGTTTAAATAAAAATAGAAAAAATTGTTAAATTATAAAAATACACCCGGCACAAACATAAAAAAATACTGCCTGATAACCTCCTCCTTTTTTGAAGTCGGTTAAAAATTATGATGAGGGTAGTCGGTTAATGACGTTTTATTCATACCGAATCTTCTTTTTCGAAAATGTGAAGTAAAATACCAGATTTTGAGGTTGAACATTTTCATGGTCACCCTGTCTACATAAAATTACATAAAGGGATAGCAAAAAATACTTTTAGCAAATGGGGTTGTATGTCTATTACACACCTCAATGCTTCAGTTTGAAAGGTGTATTTTAAAAAATGTAAACTTAATTATAAAACTCGCTGCCCTTTATTACTATTATTACAAAAAAACGGTTAAAGGGATTTCAAATCAAAAATATGGGACCACTAGAGAAACGTCCTCTAGAATTTGGCGTTTGACTCATCAAAATCGGCCAGGCCGTTTAGATAGACAATACGCGCAAACATAAAAAAAATACATACAGGTCGAATTGAGAATCTCCTTCTTTTTTGAAGTCGGTTAAAAAAGAAAGTTGAATCCGAATCCTTCTGATATCGTATAGGCAATCCAAATCATGATTTATGATTCATAAATCATGATTCGAATCCTTCCCAGGTCTAATACAATTATTCAATTTTTATCACTATTACCACTATTTTGTTCTATTCTCTTTTTCTGTATTATATAGATTAATTGTTTAAAAGTGTATTTGCGAGTATTAAGACAAATAAGGCTTTTAACCTAGAAAAATATTAATTTAATATTATTTTCCGCAAATTCAACAATAGTTGGTAACAATATTTTAAATTACTTTAAAAAGGGAAAGTCCATTAAGTTAATGTAACTAATTGTTATCCTGAAGTACCAATAGTATAGTGATTCTAGTACCATTTTCAATTTTTTATGACATTACCACTATTTTATTCTATACCCTTTTTTGCATTTTATCAATTAGTTACTTAAAAGTGTGTTTGTGTTATTACGACAAATAAGACTTTTACCTATAAAAATATCAATTTGGAGATTTCAAGGAGATTTCTTTTTTGTGTATTTTCTGTAAATTCAAAAAAATTGGTAACAAATGTTTTGAATTACTTTAAAAAGGGAGAGACCACTGTTACTAATTGTTAGCCTGAAGTCCCAACAGACCATCTCCAGTAAAATGAAAGCTGAAACAGCAAGCGATTTAAAAATTTAACCTCCAGGTAAAGATAACATTTGATTTTGTTGAGGTGTAATACTTTATAACGTCTAAGAGTTTATAAACCCTTGGTTAGCTGACACATATTGTACTGCTTTCCAAATCGGTACCTTTAATCAATGTTTTACTGCCGGTTTGATGTACTCTGTTTTTACTATTATTACTACCACTATTTTGTGCCATTCACTTTTTCTATATTATGTCAATTAGTTGTTGAAAAGTGTTTTTATTACTATTAAGGCAAATAAGACTTTTAACCGAGAAAAATATTATTTTGGAGTTTTGCGGCAGATTTATTTTTTGTGTATATTCTGTAAATTTTTGCCACGATTTTGCGGTATTCTCTTTTTAAAAGCTTTTATTTAACTTCACTTGTCTGTTAGTTAGTTAGTATGTTTGGGTCAAATCTTGGAAATAATTTTTTATTTAATTTTTAAATATTATTTTTTCAATAAAAATAATTATTATTGTTCAAATATGAAATACATTTTATTTTATTTAAAAATATAATATTAATTACAATTAATTTTTTTTTGTTAAAAATAAGTATTTGTATTTATTTAGTTTTCTTTTTGAGTATAATCGGTTTTTTATTAAGTAAGAAATTCTACTTATTTTCTCAATTCAGAAATCCAAAATTTTGACCAAATGTGTGTTTTTGTTTTAAATTATAAATTTATAATTAAATGTAGTATTTTTTTATAAACAATAGTATATATTTATAACAATTTCAAAATTTTTATTTTTAACCTAAGAAACTCGTATTTAATAAAAAAGCGATAAGACCAAATAAATAAAAATTGTTATGTTTAAACAAAAATAAATAAATTTGAACTAATATTTCATTTTTAAATAAAATAATTTTGATTTCGTGTTTAAACAATTAATAATACATATTCCTTTTTATTGAAAAACTAATATTTAAAGGAAAATAAAATATATTTTATTTAGTGATAAAAGAAACAAAAAAACATTTTTTTTTTTTAAATTTTAGTTTTCTACCTTTAGAAAGTAAATATTTTTTATTTAATAATTATTCAATAGGAAAACCAGATAAATACCATTTCTTATGTTCAAACAAAATCAAATAAATTATAATTAAAATCTAATTTTTGAATAAAATAGTTTTTATTTCATATTTAAACAATAAATAACACATATTTCTTTAAATTGAAAAATAATATTTAAAAATGAAATAAAATTTATTTTATTTAACAATAAAAGAAACAAAAAAAAACAAATTTTGTTTTTTATATTTAGAAATTAAATATTTCTTATTTAGTTTTTGTGTTATTTCGAAGAGAATAAAAAAATCTACACTTAAAAAAATCAAACATTCAACTTGCCTGATTGTTTGCACGCAGGCTTTGATTTGCAATTTTTGGGTATAAAGACTTAGTAATGCTTATTTTCGACCCCTAAAAGTATGGGCGCAGTTTTATAAGAAATGTGAAAACGAAGAAATGGATTTGTATTTATACATTTGTAGTACAAAAATGTGAAAATACCATGTTAAAAATGGCTTCTTTTGTGTTGTCACTTTTGTGCTTCTTTTGTTGTCTATAAAAAACCGAAAGGAAAAGCAGTTCCTTTTTTATGCAATTTTTGATAGACTCATTGCACTAAAGATATTATATTTAATAGAACAACTCTGTGTTTGTATAGGTATTAAATTTTACTCGCGACAAAATACCTAAGGTATAAAAAAATATTAGTAAGCTAATAGTTTTCAGTAGCAAATGACCAAAACTAACATTATTGAACGTTATATTCTGTGATTCAGCCCTTTCCGAAAACACGATGCTCAAAACTTCCTTCCGCACTCATTACATTAAAGATAATGGATAAAACCCCCCGTACAACTCGAAGTAAAAATAAACTCTCCAACACGATGAGTCATAATTTCTCGCAAGCCTTTTAACGAGCACGTGAGTGAGAGGCTAATACGCGATAAAGGTAAGACAGAGAGAGCGATACATAGGTTGGGCTTTAAGGTACACTCGTGAACACAGTAAAGAGTCGTGAGTTAACGTTCGTGTTTTCACTGTTGTACAGTCATGCACAGCTTGCCTGTTCGATAGAGAGCGAGCCGAGCTAGGGGACGGTTCAAGGTTATTTTCATACTGCGGCGCACACGTTTGTAAGGCCCCTTTCGTCCCGCTTCCGCCTTGAACGGGTGCGGTAGCGGCAAGTATTTTTTATGAAACTAGCACTAATTCACTTGACCCATAATGGCGTCTGTTTTCAGTTCAAACGAAACAGGTTCCTCGTTTTTGCATTGCAAGCTAACCAAAAGTATAGCGATGAACATGTTTTGTTTAGGTAAAAAAGATAAAAAAACATTTTATTCATAGGAATTTTTATGTTAATAATGGCTCTGAGTTGTTTTATCGATAATTTATGTTAATTACGTTTCATGAGTCATTATTGTGAGATAAAATTTATTTATTTCCCTTGTTTTGAAATTTAAGCGTTTACCTTAACTCTCATATATTTTAGCATGTTGAAATATTGAGAGCTAGCTCTGGAGAGACCACCGAAGGTATGTTTAAATAATTAATCAGGGCGGGAATCTGCAAATAACCAGGCACACCTTGCATTAAGGATCGTTTTTATAAGTAGCATTTGCTCGCCCGTTAAAATAAACAAAATCCAATACAAATTGACGAATGTATCGTGCGTTCAGTTTCTGTAACTTTTTATTTTTATAGATATCAAGGTAAATAAACAAACAAAAAGTAGGGTTAATAGCCTGTAATCCTTATGAAATTTATGACTATATTCAACCTTCTAGTAGTGATGTCAAAAGTAATTTTGCACAACAAAAATCCGCTTTCACATGCTCTTCAATTTGACTTAATTAACAATACAAATTATAATCATTCTAGTGACATAGAAGTGACTACACGTTCTGGTCGCATAATTAGGAAACCTAACAAAATTGATTGTAAAAATTTCGTTAAAAAAAAAAACAAAAACAAGTTATTAGTGGGCATTCATAAATAACTTGATATATAGTCTTGATTTCACCAAAGATGAAATTTTGTTAACATTGGCATAATTTTTCAATTTTTTTAATGGAAAAAGGGAACACGTGATACTTTGTTTTGAAGAAATTTCCCTACTCAATTCATTCCTAAGATTTCAAAACATGCCTTTTTTGAAAAGGCGATAGATTAAATGCTATTTTTTCTACCAAATGTGTCAATTATTTGTATGATTTTTTATAAAATTATTTTCAAAAGGTTGAATAAAGAGCGATATACAATACACATAATTCAGAATAGCAAAAAATAATAAATGCAAACTGACAAACATATTAGTCACAGTAATAGTTTTTTCTAAGTTACATATGCAATAGACAATAGACAATTTATTCATCTTTTCAGCAAAAAAGGTAGATAAGACACGCCAACAAAGGGATGTATGATCCCAACTTAAGTAACAATAAAAAGTAGAAAAACTCTTGCTATTAAACATACTATCTTATCTGCACTTTAAACGATTGATAACTACACAGTAATACAAATAGTACATAACAAAAGACATACATATTTATAACAAAGTAAATGCAAAATATAGTTTAATTAGAGGTTAGCATGTTAAAAAAAAATAACAGCATTCACCCTCTGCCCAGCAGATAAGTTTCAATTTCATTCACAGAAAAAAAAGTTTCATTTGGTAGTAGCCTTTTTATTTGTTTTTTAAAAGGTGCTATGGTTTCAATCCTTTTTATATTTTCTGGCAATAAGTTAAATACTCTACAACCTAAATAATGACTAGTTTTTTTAACATATTCATGATTGTGTTTTACAATACAAAAATTTTCTCTATTTCGTGTCGGATAACTGTGAAAGAACCTATGCGAAATGAAGTTGTCTTGATTTTAATATATATATATATATATATATATATATATATATATATTAAGAGTTTGTATATATAGACACTTGTTACTGCTAGTATTTTTTAATTTTTAAAGAGTTCCATACAGGATGCCTTATATGACATGAGTTAAATATCAGTCTCATGATTCTTTTTTGTATAACCAGCACTCTGTTCAAGTCCTGCGCGCTTCTCCATACTGCCAAACCATAGGACATGACTGGGTATGCATAAGCGTAGTAGACAGTTAATAAATTAGAAACACTTAATGAGTTTTTTAAAGATTTTTAAAGATGATTTTATCAAGTTGATTGTATATATTCTGTATAAGGTCAATCGCTGCGGTTTCAATAGAGTAGTTTATTTTTCTCAAGAAAAGGAGTTAGCTTATTGTAAATAACCCTTTCAAACACCTTTGAAAAACAGCTAAGTAAAGATATAGGCCTATAAGTTTCAATTAAAAGAGGATCACCCTTTTTAAATACAGGAAAATACCTTCATAAACTGACATATTTATCAAATAGACCAAACAAGCAATTACTTTAGAAGAACACTTCTTTAGCAAAGCAATAGGTATCTCATCTGACCCTGTTGATTTTTTATTAGGCAGACCTAACATCCTGTGGTGTTACATTAGTGTATTGGAAGTTATTAAAACACTTTTCCGACTCAGTGCACTCTTTTGATAAATCCTTGCATATTTGATTAATGTATTTTTTTTTAATTGTTTAGGTTTTTGTCATTTAAAGAGTTAATTATATTCCAAGTGGTCTTTTTTTGTTCGTTGAATTATTTATTTTTCTGTTGAAATAGTTTTCTTTTTCTTTTTTAATTTTTATGTTTATTTCTTTTTTAAGGAGTTTATATTTATTTTTTAGTAATAAATCCTCAGTACGCTCCTGTAACCAGTGTAAGTTTTTTAAGGTGTTAAGATCGTGGAGAAGTTCAACAGAAAAATCAATTTTCTTATTTTGGATCTTTTTTTTCCTTAACCTCTTTATTTGGACAGCTTACTTGAAAGCACCAACTGAATAATCATTCAATTGTTCAAAGTCACGCTCCACATCGCTCCGAGTGAAGTTTATTTGAAATGAATTGAAGTGAAAATTAAATTCGTTAATCGAGCCACTGTCAACCACCCTGTGGTACCGAACCATCTCCCGTTGAACCATTTCTGGCAATATTGTTTGCTCGTTTTGACAATATATAAGTTGACAGGATGATCAGATATTCCAGCATCAAAATTTTTGCAAGAAAAAAACGGTGTGGATGTGATGACTTAATCAAGACCAGAGATACTGGTAATATTGTTTCTATTAGTAAGAATTCTAGCTGCTCCATTAAGCAAAGATGTCAGTTCATTTCATCAAACAGATTAAAATATTTTCATAACTTTCTAAAATGTTTGTCAATAGTTCATAAAAAATATCGAGAAAAACCTCAATACCAGTCGAAGTTCCCGGTCTATCTACTGATAATATAGCAGAACATTAGAACAGCAGTTCAGTAGAAAACTTGTTATAGTCACGCAAAATTTTGCAACTTTCAGAAACACTATTTTTTGCAAAAATTACAGTTCCACCATGTTGGTGGTGTATTCTACTAAAGTCACACAGTTTGTCGTAGCCATTTATCTTTAAACAATCTATACTATACATATAAAAAAAAACCTAACAATTTTCTGACACAAGCCTATATTATATTTTTTTAATAGAACACCCTCTATATTATATATTATATATTTATTATATATATTATTATATTTAGGATACGTTATTCCGATTACAATGATATCAAACACTCTATATTTTAGTTCACTCAGGGTACTCAATGAGGATATTTTATGTCCCAAGGGAAGGAGATCTGGAGGAGATCCGAGGAGATACGGAGGATATCCGAGGAGATTCAGGGATATGCGAGGAGATACTGGGATATTCGGAGGATATCCAAGGAGATTCGGGGGCTATCTAGGGAGATGCAGAGGAAACCTGAGGAGATCCCGCAAGGAAATCTATCGAAAAATGCATAAATAATTACAGGGTGGCTTAAGCCTTTTGTCTAACCAGGTATCTAAAAAATAATTTTCAAGTTTCAGATAATTCTAATGTCTCGGATATTCCATGTTAAAAAAGATGAAGTTTTATTTTTGAGAATAGAAAAACCTAATTTAATTAATTAATTTTTTATACATTAAGAAATCAACAAAATATTTTTATTGTTACTATATACTCAAAATATCTGTACTATTTAAAATAAAGACCTTTTTCAATATTATTATTACAGCATTTTTAAATATTAAACCAACTAACTTATACTTACAGCAAAAAAATGGTTATCTAGATTTTTATAAGTACAAGTCGTAAAAGGGCTTTTAATAAAAAATAACTGCAACCTCAGGGATGGTGGAGGGTTGACGTAGCGGCTTGAAAAATGCTGAAAAATAGTATTTTTGCAATTTCCAGCAAAAATTGTTGTCCTATAAAAATATCCTATAGAAAAGTTGTAAATCATGCAAAAATTTACAGCTTTTGCACTAATCACTTTTCAACCTGGCTTTTCAAATTTCTAAGAAAAATGCAAAAGTCCGTTCGAATTTTTTTTTTCGTATTGTAATCGTTAAAAAATCAACCTCCGAGACTTTTTTAGATCTTTCTCTAGTCCCTAGATGACGAAAAACATGTTTTCTCAATTCCGTCGGTCTGTCTGTCTGTCTGTCTGTATGTATGTCTGTCTGTTCGCAGCATAACTAAAAAATTACTTACCCCATTGACTTCAAATTTTGGTCAAAAATTAAGGGTTATATGGGGATGACCTGGCAAAACAAAATGGCGGTCTAGTGAAGTGTTAAAAAGATTATTACTAAGAAAGTGTTTATCCAATTGATCTAAAATTTTGCACAATAATCAAGTATTATATAGGAATCAACTGGTAACATTTTGGTACGAATCCAAGACGGCGGAAGAAATGGCGGCTTAATAAAATATTTAAAAATTCAGCCTGAAAAAACTACTTAATGATCTGATTTCAAATTGTGCGCCATAACTAATTGTAGTATAGACATGAACTAGTAAAAGTGTGGCACTAATTCAAGGTGGCGGAACAAAATGGCAGCCAAATAAAATTTTTGTAATCTGAAAAAATCACCCTCTCAGATTCTACATATTTCGCGTTTTAGCGCCCCTAGATGTCAAAAAAATATGTTTTATCAAGTCCGTCGGTTTGTCTGTCTGTCTGTAAGTTCGCGGCATAGTTTAAAAACTAATCATCAGATTGACTTCAAATTTTAGTCAAAAATTGAGGCTCATATGGGGGTGACCTGGTAATATTTTAATTGAAATCTAATATGCCGGAACAAGATACAATTATTACTAAAAAATTAATTAAACAATTTATCTCAATTTTTATACAAAAATCAAGTATTATGTAGGAATCAACTGGTAAAATTTGGGTACGAATCCAAGATCGCGGAACAAAATGGCGGTTTAATAAAATATTTAAATAGCCAGCCTGAAAAAACTACTTAATTAATAGATTTCAAATTGTGTGCCATAACTAATGTTATTGTTTGTAGTACAGAGATGAACTAGTAAAACTGTGGTATTAATTCAAGATGGCGGTCAAATAAAATTGTGTAATCTGAAAAAATCACTCTCTCAGGTTTTACATATCTTCACGTTTTAGGGTCCCTAGATGTCAAAAAATATGTTTTACAAGGTCCGTCTGCCGGTTTGTCGGTAATCTGTAAAATCAGTCTAGCAGGTTTTACACATCTTCGCGGTTTAGCGTCCCTAGATGCCAAAAAATATGTTTATCAATTCCGTCGGTCCACCTGTCGCTTTGTTTGTCTGTCTGTCAGTTCGCGACATAGCTTAAAACCACTCATCAGATGGACTTCAAATTTTAGTCAAATATTAAGGCTCATATGGAGATGATATGGTAATATTTTGGTAAAAATCCAATATGTCGGAACAAGATGGCGGCCTAGTGAAACGTTAAAAAAGTATTACTAAAAAAACTAATTATCGAATTTACCTCAAATTTTGCAATTGTAGTGTACTAGTAAAATTTTGGTATGAGTATAAAATAGCAAAACAAAATGGCGGCCTAATAAAATATTTAAACAATCAGTCTGAAAAAAACTACTTATCATATTAATTTCAAATTTTGTGCAAGCATTAAGTGTGATATAGATATAAGCTGGTAAAGTTGGGTTACGAATTCAAGATAGCAAAAGAAAATGGCGGCCAAATAACACGTTAAAAAATCTGCTTATTCAATTGACTGTAAATTTTGGAGAAAAATTAAATATGATATAAGGATAACCTGGTGCGAATTCAACATGACGAAACAAAATTGCTGTGTGTGTCAATGTAAAAACTACTTATTGAATTAATTTCAAATTATATCCAAAATTAAGTGTGGCATAGGTAGAAAGTGGTAAAATATTGATAGAGACAAAATGGCGTTCAATAAAAATGTTCGAAAAGACAGTATTTATGTGTCATTAAATAACTATCTACTGAACTAAATTGGTTCACACTTCACTATTCCTAATAAAATAAAATATTCATAATGAGGAAAGTTCCGGGTAAAGGAAATTTACCGATTTTTTATTTCTCATTTCCACAAAAATAATTTAATTCTAACGGATTTAGGTAAAAGTATACCTTTTTATATCTTAAATAACTACAAACTTTTTTTACATCAAAAAAGATCAAGAAGTTTCCAAGATATTAATTAATGTTTTCCGGTCCAAATTTGTTTTCTTCAAAATAAAATCCTTCGGTAAAAGATCATTGTTAGAGTTCCGCGTGTGCTTTTTTTGATTTAGACACATACTTTTAGGAGAAATAAACAAAAATAGTCACAGTTCAAAAACATGTTGAAAAATGGCAAAAAACAAAAAATGAATCTTGCAACAACGAATTTCTCCAGAATTGTTGATAATTTGTTTAAATTGACAAAAACATCTTCGATAGCTTTGCAGAAGTTGCCGCACTTTTTTTGTGTACTCCTCAGATTCTTTCCAAAATTATTCAGCTTAAATGTTTCTAGGAATACTGCACACAATTAAAGCTTCTGGTCAAACAATGCAACATAGTTTCTTTTCCACATAATAGAATAGTGTAACAGTTTTTGAAGATTTTTTTTTATTTGTACAAATTATTAATAGTTTTTCACCGTGGAATAAAACTGCAGGAAACATCCCCCTGCCCCCATCACCAATTGTAACTAGATGGGGAACTTGGATAAACGCTGCCATTTATTACGCAGAACATTTCGAGACAATAAAAAACATAGTCAACCAATTTAATGCGGAATACTTACTTTGTACACAAGAAGCACAAAACGTTTTGCGCAAAGAAGATGAAAGGACTTTCTTTGTCAAAAAGGGTAGAAATGATAGAAAAAGTGAGTGAAACTATAACTAACACTAAAAATAAAGTAATTTCTCAAAAATTAGTTTCAGTTTTAGACAATAAAGAGACACTGAATCGACATAATGAACAATTTTTAATAAGCAGTGATTTGAATTTGTTTGAATATATTCCAATTGTATCTTGTGATGTTGAACGAGTATTTTCTGATTATAAAATATTATTGTCAGTTAATAGAAGAAAATTTGAATTTGATAATTCGTTTACACCGCAACTTGTTGAATAGCGTAAACAATAAATTTTAAACAGGTTTATTCTTTTGTTAGTTTGTTTAGTTAGCTATATATTACAATTTTATTTAAAAAAATACTTTTATTATACAGTTGTATTAATGTAATAATTGTTGGTACAAAATAGCGTCTTAAGGATTCCTTGAAGTGTAAATAATATATTTTAATTGCCATACTCTTGCTTTATTTCTGTTTTTTTGATCCGATAATAAATGCATTTTTAATTGCATATTTTCCCTTGTTTCGGAGCATATTTGCATGCATATTTTTAGATTTTTAAATGCATAATTATCCTAAGCCTACATATGAGAATAGAATTGCAACATGAAAAGCGTCAAAAAATTTTAAAATGGATTAAATATTTCATTAATCACAAAAGTTGTAAAATCATAAAGTTTGCTCAGTATCTTGGCTTATTATTAACATCTGTCAACCCCGCTATCAGGGGCTTGCGGTGAAATTTTAAGAAAGGGAAGCAATTTTTAGAAACTTACCTATTGTAATGTAATTCGATTCTTTGATCATTTTTTGCAAATTCGTCAATGACGTCATCATAAAAACGTCGATGCTCCGACATATTTTGGAGAAGTTCATTTTCAATGGACAACAGCGATGTATGCGAAAGTCTCTCCTGCCCCGTTGAATTTCTCACGAAATTTTTTATACGTTTAAGTGTTGAAAAATTGCTTTCTACTGATGAACTTGTGGCAGGTATTGTCAATACTAATTCACACAATTTCGACACTTCGGTGTAGGCATCTTCCAGCTCCTTGTCTTTTAAAAATTGCATTAGTTCCTTAGCGTTGTTTTTTGCGCTAATGTCATCAGTTTCGTAAATCACTTTTAGTTCAGATCGCAGTAACACTCGGTCGAAGAACTGGCCATAATGAAGAAGAAGAGATTTAAACGCATCTTCTGGAAAAGTTTTTCCTTTAAATGCATCAAAATTGCAGAGCTCGAGGAATTTAAAATCATTTAAACCGTTAAATCTATGGTTTATTTGTTGCTGAATTTGATCGATTATTTCATAAAAGAGGCGTCTGTATGATGTTTGAACATCTCCCACCTTGTCTGTTCGACGACGCTTGGCTTGTGGCTCTACATGTAACGTCATTGTTTTCTCCCAAAATAGGTCAAAGTTCTCTCTTTTTTGGCTTAACATGGACTTAAAATCATCCACTTTTTTTAGGCAAAAAGCAATATCATTTGTTTTAGTTTGTAATATATTAAAAACATTGTCCGAGAATGGAAATATTTCTGAAAATATGTTCAACAAATAATTAAAATTAAAATCTCGTTTCAAACAGTCCAAAAACCCCCTCGAAATATTTATTGCTTCTGAGTCCCACGTTTCATTATTTTCTATTATATTCTCAAATAGTTCAATCAGTGATTCGCGATTTTCAGATACTGTTAACACAAGTCTTCCATTATAGTTCCACCTAGTAGGAGCTACTTTGGGCAATCGTTTCTGGACAATGGAGTCCAAAGCTTGTGTACGTTTTGTTGACTTGGAAAAAAAAGCAGCCATGCCACTTAAAGTAACGAAAAATACTTTACACTCTTTAATGTGACTGATGGCCTGGGATAAAACTAAATTTAATTTATGAGCAAAATAATGGACAAACACAGCATTTGGGAAAGTTTCTCGAACTTTAGCTTGCAGACACCCTAATTGTCCTGCCATCACTGCAGCTCTATCACAGCTTTTAGCAACTAATTTTTTCTCTCCATTAAATTCTTTAGTAACGTTATACACTAAGGTATATAATGCATCTGCTGTACGATTTTCGGGCACATTCTTAAAACCTAAAAATCGCTCTTGAATACTACCATCTGTTTTAACGTAGCGTATTACTATAGATAATTGGCTAAAATTAGTGATATCAGTTGTTTCGTCCAGAACAATAGCAATGAACCGCGCCTCGTCAATCTCCTGCTTAATTCTTTTTAGAATAATGGTTGCAACAGCGGAAATTAAATCATTCTGGATTCGATTCGACGTTCCGCGAAAAACGCTAGACTGCTCTAAATGATTTTTTAAGCAATCGTCATATTTACCCACTAAACTAAGTAAATCTTGAAAATTTCCTCTGTTTGGAGAAACCCTTGTTTCGTCATGACCTCTAAATCCTAATTCGTGCTGTCCGAGAAAACAAACAACATCGATAAGTCTTCTTAATATTTGCCTATTTTTATCGACTAGTTCATTGTGTTGGCGTTGACTAACTTCCAAGTGTTTATTAAGGGCGTGTTCAATTCTGGTTTTGACGAAGACTTTTTCTTTTATGGCGGCCTGCAAATGCGCTTTGGACATAATGTGTCTTCTTAGAGCTTTATGGAAATTGTTTAAATCGGAAAAACCAGTTTTATTCCAGAGACCTTTTTCATTTTCAAAAAGTAAACATGGCCAACAAAATAATTTACTTATATTTTCACACCCTGTTAGCCATTTAAATTGTTCGTATTGTTTTTCCGGATAAAAATGTCTAATGCAGTTTTTCATTTTTGTGGTTAAATTTTTCATAGGGGGTTTTGCTCTTCCTTTGGAAATTATTTGAAGCTTATCAGCGAAGTTTAATGTTGAAAATCCCTTTATTGTTAAGACACACACCGCACATTCACACACACTCTTCTTACTAAATTCTCCAACATGTTCAACGTTATTACCGACAGCCGAAGTTGACGGTATTTGCATATCCACGTCCGTATTATTGGCTTCCATATCGCACTATGCACGACGCGTCGTATATATCACACAACTCACGAATAGCCGTTCAAACAAAGAACCTACTCCAACGATAGCTTCGGCCCCCACTTAAAGCACGCGACTGAAACGCAAAACTTGCAAACAGCCGGTGGAAAGTTCAATAACCTCTGGCTCGATTCACAGACGAGAGTCTGGGGAACAGATTTGTAGGAGCTCCGACTTTACACGATTGGCATCGACAACGCATGTAAGGCTCTTGTGTTGTTCGACCGTGTAGAGTACAGAAAATACTTATATTTTAGTGTTTTAGTTTTAAATCTGTTGTCAATTAGATCTTAGATCACAGAAGACTGTTAATTACTAAATTAAATTAGATTTGCTTTTGTAAACTAGTTTTGGCGAAAGTGATTAACCATTCAGAGGGGCGTATTATTATTATACCTAAAACGCTTTCAGTTTTCCGTTACGAACACTTAGTTACAATTAACATTATTTCTAGGAGAAACAAGATCAACCGGAGGAAAGGTTTGATCGCACAATAATTTTTTCATTGTACAGTAATTGAAGGCATAGTTTATACCATAGAGGTGAGTTAAAAAACCTAAACTATGGACGATCATCATGATTTAATTTAAAAAACAAAATATAGAAGGAATCCTTGTGTTACGTATTAAGGGGGTGGCTTAAATTATTTATCAAATAATTTAGAGAAGTTAAACAAAAAAAAAACTGCGGAGCTTGTTGAGGAAAGCATAGTCTAGCTAGGGTGACAAGATATGTATTCTTTTGAAGAGTAAAGTTCTCTTTTTCAGGTTCATGAACTTTACTGAATTGTAACCATTACTATATGTACGACAAATATACTCTATTTTGAAAAATACGGTCGTGTTTTCTAAGTTACTATAGACGTTAATGAAGTTCAGTTGCCGTTAACTTAATACAAAGGGTACGATTTTTTTTAGTTTTCAGTGGGTTCATACTTTGAGGTAAACAGAGTTATATTCGTATAAGTATATTTTTTTAATTAAAGAAAAGAAAAAAGCCATATTTTAGTAGCTTAAAATTTTTAGAGTGTTTATACAGGTTGTGTAAAAAATATTCGTTACAATGAAGACTGACTCTGGAAGAAAAAGTTATATTTATTTATGTATACAGGAAATATCAAAAAGAAAAACATATTATCATGCGAAAATTGAAACAGTGAAAAAATTCAAAATAATTTATAAAACGATGGTTACAAATGTACAAGTTAGGAAAAATAAAAGCTAATATCTTCACCCCGAACTCTCAACAATTTCTGGTAGCGGCCAGACATACTAGAGATAATAAATTTATGTGGGACACTTTCATTTTCTCTGCACGTATCAGATCTGGGATGATTTGTGGTTGATTTTTAGTTGTTTTAAATGTTTATTTATCCTACTCCTACGTTTTTAATAATATTTTTACCCGGAGATCGTGCCTGGACCACCTACCAATCGGGTTTATTCCATTATGTTGATAATATTCGCTAATTGTGGCTGCTTAAAGTGGTTTTGCAACACTATCAATGAATGTACAAGTGCAGTATTTACCGGTTCCTTTCCTCCGTCGATCGCCGTTATTTTTTTGTGTTTATATTTACATTTACATGTGTTTCCTATTGTTTCACTTGTTTGTGAAGTTTTTAGAGACCCTATTTGATACAGCAGCTATTCGTGTGTGGTATTTTGGAGTAATACGAATAAATGGATTATCCAAAACGCTCTTTTGATCAGTAAGTAAAAATATCGCAGCAAATTCTTACTTTGCCGACACATTTTGCCCTAATTCGGGGATGATGCTGTATCTAGTTATTAATGAACGAAGTTAAAATATGTGTCTCTGCCGCACTCTAAAAATTCCAAACTATTTTTCCGATATCGCCTTGTAACACTTTAAAATCCTCACCCGTTATTATTGTTAAAATTATTTATAAATACACATTATTCTACTACTTTTAAATTTGTGTCCTTTCATTTCGTATTTTTATTATTTTTTTTATTATGTTACTTGTTAAAATTATTAATCAACATACATTATTCTATTACTTTTAAATTTAATTCTATCCATTCTTTTGGTGTTTTTATTATCTTTTTATTATACTACTTGTTAAAAGTATTAATAGATACACTTATTTAACTCTTTCTTTGTTAAAACGTCTATTTCCCTCGCATGGTGCATGACCATGCACACAACATATCAGCAAAATCTACCACTGGGACCCTGACTACAAAAGTATGATCGACCTTTTTCGGAGCTCTCACAAATCTGTTCTCCAGACTCTTGTGATTCACAGGAAATCAAGCATACAGGACTTGGCTGCAGAGAAGCTAGCGGCCTGCATAGGTTCTATCAGTGGCGTGCAGTGGCATTATGAATACGGTAGGCAATAGGTAATGGACAATAATGAAATTCCACTAGAACAGTAGGCTCTAAAAAGAGGCACTGTATGGTAAACTTACAAAAGGAAGTACGAGATAATATATAATTTTTACTAGTAATCACCTATTAGAAAATCTCTGAAAAAAATTGTTTTCTTATTGAAGGGGAACCTGGAACATTGTCTTAATTTACACAAAATATTAATATCGAGCAAAAAATTTGATTAATTAAAAAATGTTTTAAAAGTTAACACTAAACAAAAACCATAAATAATTATTTTTTATAAATTGGTTCAATACGGCGATCATTCATCAAAAATACATGAATAACATCATCATAGAAAGTTGAATTACGTTTTAAATCTAGCAACAGTTCTTTCTCCAAGAAGATTATTGTCACAATTAATTTAGCTAATTTAACTATTTGAGAGAATACTTTGCACATTATTTTTTCATGACAAAATCGACAAATATCATTTTCATTTTTTAATCTCTCAAAGTCAAATTTTAGTACATATTTTATCTTCAATTCATTAAATATTTCTTCTGGAAATGTACTTTTAAATGTTTCAAAAAAATCTGGATCCAAAAGGCGAAAAAAATTTAGCATCCTAATTTCCCTGTAGCGGTCATTAATTTCACTTTTTATATTATCTACTATTTCTCTGAAAATTCGTTTGTAATGCAACTTAACATAATCTATATTCCATTTTCTTTTAGGCTAGAGCATAAGCATTTACACATTTTGTATACATTTTTTCAAATTCGATAAAAATATTTTCCAAAAATGATTGAAAATAGTCAATTTTTTTAATACAATAGCCAACATCAGAGAGTTTTGACTGTATTATACTATACAGTACATCTGTCTGGCCAAATATTTGGTTGAAAATTTCCAAAAAATAAATAAAGTCAAAATCTTCTAATGTAAATAAGTACATTCTAGCTACCGAAAGGGTTTCTCCATCCCAATTTTCTTCACTTTCAAGCATTTCATTAAATAAGTTTTTCAAATTAGGAAGCTCACTAAAAATTACATTTACCGTTCTTGAATTATAGGCCCATCGAGTCTGAACTACACGTGGTAATATTTTAGTACAAAATCGGTTATAGGAATCAGAACGTTTGGTGCTAGTGTGAAAAAATGTGCCCAAATTTTTAATTGTTTCAAAAAAGTGCTTGGTTTCCACGATTCTCTCGCAGGACTTGGGCAAAACTAAGTTTAAAATACGAGCGTTGCACCATACGTATATCGCCTTGGGACAAATTTCCCGCACTTTTGGCTGAACTCCATTTTTATTAGATAATAAAACAGGGTCTCCATCGTAGGTTTGAGCTACTAGTTTGGAAGTGCATTCATAGTCATTTAAAATATCTATAATTATTTTGGTTAGCGCCTCTGCGGATCGATTCGGACTTACGTCGGTAAAGCCCATAAACCGATCGACTATTTCATTTGAATTTGTAAAATATCTGAAAATCATACAAAGTTGTTCTTTACCGCTTACATGTGGTGTCTCGTCAATCATAATAGCCACGAAGTCAGTTTGGTGTAACTCTTGTCGTATTTTTGCCTTAATTACAAAGGCTGTTGCAAACAGAATACAAAATGAATGCAATCATTTTGTATTCTGTTAGAAAATCTGCCCAACAAAACATCTTATTAATATGTCTGCAACTGGAAAGCCAATTATAATTTTCATAAAACTTATTGCTAAAATACCTATTACAGTTCTATTCGATTTTCTATTGTGGCTCGCTCGGAGTCAAGGCCGCATTTATTATGTATTATGGGCTTGATAATTAAGACAATATTTTAGCATTTTTAAGATAAACTAAATTAATGGTTTCCTATTTCAAAAATTACATTTTAGATGTTTTGTAATTTTTTATGGGGAAGCACTGCTTACCTTGCTTCCATGGACTGCACGCCCCTGCCCGCTATTAAATATAGTTGTTTATACACCACGCTACCCTATTTTCTACAAAATCCTAAATTATGTGTAGTATCTTGCCTAGAAAATATCTAAATCTCAC
Organism: Kuschelorhynchus macadamiae; assembly: GCA_030620095.1. Lineage (NCBI taxonomy): Eukaryota > Metazoa > Arthropoda > Insecta > Coleoptera > Curculionidae > Kuschelorhynchus > Kuschelorhynchus macadamiae. The sequence goes on from JAUTXW010003612.1 coordinate 286,318, forward strand.
TAGAACCCTGAGGAAGCAAGACATGCGTCGACATCTTCGGCTAGCGGCTAGTAGAAATGGCATCTCTTTCGATGTCATTAGAAATTCAGCAGGTTGGAGCGAAGAATCTAGCACCTTCGCGAGATTTTATAACCAAGCCAAATACCTTTTTGAAGACGGTCTTAGATGCATAACTTAGTCTTAGTTTCGTTAAGTATTTACATACTTATTAGTTGTTTAAGTATATGTTGTTTTATATTTCGATCTACTCTAGCATTATGCCTTTCTATTTCCTCTTTAAATTGACGAGAAATGCTCACTTCTATCCTATTTTGCCCAAAGTTACATAGAGAAAGAGAGATGTCATTAGAAATTCAGCAGGTTGGAGCGAAGAATCTAGCACCTTCGCCAGAGTTTATAACAGATCCGTAACCAAGTCAAATACCTTTTTGAAGACGATCTTAGATGTATCACTTAGTCTTAGTTTCGTTAAGTATTTACATACTTATTAGTTATTTAAGTTTATATTGTTTTGTTTTTGCACTAATATGATAATTCTGTTCTTAATGATTAAAAAAATAATAAGACCAAATTTTCACAAAAATGTATTTATTTAGGCTCAACGCGTTTTGGTTAAATAACCATTTTCAAGAGCATGTAAATATCTAAAAAAATGTCAAAATTCAGGTTCGATGTATTTGGCCCTAAACTTCACTTGCCCGAACCTACATTACACATAACCGTCACTGAAGCTAATAGTCGAAATCCCGACACATTAGAATGCATGGAATTCGACGTTCGCCTTAATCGTCGAAATACATAAACATGGCACGTCAATGATGTAAGAAACTTCTGTCACTGTTGCCAAAGTGCATTATTCTTCAAATGAAGTACATATTTCCGACAATATTAGTAATATTGTCAATTGTGTTTTTTTATTTATGCTTGATACAATGTTATTAATATTCCTGAATAATAAGTTTTAAATCGTTCTCAAAGAATTACTAATTAATTATTAATTAATTAGTTTACAAAAATAGCAAATAGCTACGTATTAATTCTACTGCGACCATATCATTGTTAGGATACAATAAAACAAGTTTTACTAACATGATGAAAAATGCCTGTAAATTGTTAGTTGGTTGTGAAACGTGCAGACATAATATGCAAGCTTTTACTGTGTTCCCGATACGTCCTGAATTCTCAGTGTTTCGCCCATTTAAATGCAATTTCAAGAACGAGATTACTAGAAAGTTAGATTCAGCAATTTAAAGGGACTATCAATATTAGGACATCAGAAAGTATATTGTAATGTACAAATTTCATATTGGTAAGCCACCTAGATTCTTTTTTTGTGTATACATCTATTTTCTTAAATGTTAGTATAGTGCACACTAAATGTTAGTTAAAAGAAAAACCTCGACAAAAACATTTGTATTTGGTTGATAACATGATTATGATATATAGTTGTGTTTGCATTTTTAGGAAAATCAAGTAAATTCATGGATGTATCAACCACAGTGGGCTCCATCTTGTCAAATCGGGGTATCAATCAGCTTTGCATATAAAATTATGAGTAGACAGACAAAGCAGTGAGGAATGGTTCCATGGTCCATCTGAGAATAAATATAGAACTGCTGAGGTAATTCATAAGTCAAAATAATTAGATATTTTAATAATAATGAGGCATTTTTCCTTTTCAAAATATTTTCTATTTAAAGATAACTTTTAGAAAAAATTGTTAAATAGGTAGCAAAATAAAGTGCTTTGAAGATTTATTTCACATGAACAGATCCATATACTTATCATTTTTAAAAAGATAACTATTAATCTCATACAGGTCCGTGCTTACCCTAGTCTTCGCCTGGGTCAAAATTTATTTGGGTCTGTATTTTCAAAAAAGGCAACCTATTTTTTTGTGTATTTTGATGTTCTCTATTTCTTCAATGATTTAAATGAACAGTTCATTCATACTAGGCTCTACACATAAGCAGGACGTAATCTGTATATAAAAGTTAAAATAATCAACATAAAACAGAATTCTCTTTCAATAAGAATTTTTTGGTTTACTTTTATGTTTTGAATACATTTTATTTTTAATGGTAATATATATAATTTTATACATCCGACTAGAGGATCCTTATGAAATAAAGAAATTTGGTGAAGTGTCAACCAAATCATTGCTACCCCTGTGTTGATATTATTGGAGATATTCCTATTTCTAGAAATTAAGTTTTCATTGTTTAAAAAATACATTATTTATACACTGAACGAAAGAATCTTGAAAAGAGTTGATACTGTTGAAGACTTGGGAGTGCTATTGAATTCCAAATTTACTTTTGCCAAACACATAGATAATATCACGAATAGGGCAATAAAACTATTAGACTTTATTTTAAGATGTCTTTGGCCTTTGCTTAGTTGTTTTATATTCTGATAGGTTGCACTTTCATTTTGTAATTTGTTAAGTCTAAAAATGTTGATGACTATTTTCTGTTCATATATATTTATTTATTTGAAAAAAAAAACAAACATTGTTTCTTACAAAAACAGAAAAAAATACACAAACAAAAAGGAAGTGTGAATGATAATTAAAATCATTTAAATTTTTCTCTACACTCTACAAGGTTTTCTATGACAGATGAATAAGAATTTATTTATGGCACAAATATAATTGAAATTTTAATGTAACTTAAATGCTTTATTGTCTTAGAATTCTGCCTTATTGACAAATCTCATTTAAATATTGAATTAAATTTGCTTATATAAGTAAAAATATTGAGCTCCATTAAGATGGTAAATGAATGGAAAGAGCAATGGTATGTGATTGTCTTGTATGACCAGTTTGGATGAAATAGGGAATATTCAGGATGTTACTGGAGTGGTCCCATAGCAAAAATATTAAATATATCGGAATGATGCCATATTTAACATGTTCTACATGTATACACGAACGCGAAAGACAATCTATACCGCGTTCACCATATTGCCAGGAAAAAAGTATGCATGTTAATATGGTGATTCTGGCAAAATTTCATATGCAATGGACTCAGGGAGTCTAAAATTTTAACCTTTTTTTTTATAAGTTTAGGCCTTATAACTTGAAACTTTCTATAAAGAAAACTAACAAGGATGAAATAAAAAAATAAAAATTACTAAATCAATATAATAAACAACAAAAAGTAAACAATAATATTTTATTCCCATTTGGAGAACAAGGCTTTCTGAAGTAGATATTGTGAAGTAACTCCCCAGAAGCGAATCCTATACCCTGTGTCTGTGAAGTCAAAGCCAAACTTATTCTTAATTACTTAATCACAAAAATATATTTATGTAATGAGTGTTTTGTTTTACATCTCTATTCGTTTGGTGACTAATATTTTCCAGATGGAATATAATATTATTTTCCAATTTTAGGTGCATCTTTTGAAATCAGTTTTATTTTTTGTACATTTTTTATTTCATCCTTTATAGTTCTAGTTATATGAGTTTTATTTTAAAAGTCATATTTAACAAATAACCATATATATCTATGTAAATTCCTGATAAAATGGTGAACGTCATATATCCGGAATATTCCCTGAAAAATTCATCCAAATTGTTGAAACCATCTCAGAGTAATCGTTGTACATAGATAAAAAATGCACAGGGTGAAATTGATAACCTCCTTTTTTGAAATCCGTTAAAAATTGCATTAATATTTGTGACACGGCCAGCTAAACAAAATAAAGGAAATGCCTGTAGATCCATAATTTTTTGTCCAATTGTAAATATTTAACATTCATAGAATTTAAAGTTTTATCGGAATGTAAAAATGCATAGATGGCACAACTTCTGATATATTTATAACATGCCTAAGATAAAGCTAGAATATACTTCCACAAATAAGCATTTAGTTTGATCAATTTTTTTGAAATTATATGGGCTCATTATTTAAATATAATATGTAGTTTTTTTTTCGTTTTCTTTTTTAAATTCAAATAGCATAAGTTCACCAGTACCTGGTTATTTTTCTAAGTAGTGTCATATCTATTTCATTCATTTCTTTTTTTTAATAAGTGTATTAATGTTTTTGAAAGTAATTAGAGATTTTCTTTATTTTTAGTATGCCCAAGGATGACCATTAGGTAATAAGATCACCAACAAGATGGATGCTCTAGAAAGTAAGAAAATGATATCATCTTGGTCTGTGTCATTGGTTAAAATCTGGCCGTCTTACCAACTATACCGATTTAATTATTGGGGTGAGGCAAGTGAAAACAACCCCTTTGAGAATTGAGAAAACTGACTACATCATAAGAAGATACTATTTACTGTAATGTGTTTTAAATAAAATTTATGTTTAATATAATCTTAGGTTTAGATTTATTCTGAAAACAACAACTCATTCACCATTTTGTGAAGTAGGTTTTATTTATGCCATTACAATGTGTCTGACTTATTTATGAATAGACTTACTTCTTAAAACTTTTTATTTTAGCTGTAATAGTACACTCAAATAATCTATGCTAATTTAATTAAAATTTGGATGATTAATTGATGTAATTGAATAAATTAGTTTTCTTTACGTTAAGAGTCAGTTTAAAATGATCCAAAAACCATTTAACGTTTTCCATGTCCTTAATTAATAAATTCTACACTTCTTCCCATGTATTACTGGAGAAAATCAAAATGGAGTCATCAGCATAGGCAACCACTTTACCCTCTTGTGCCAAGATTACAAAGAGTGTTGATATACTTGTTAAAAAGCAAAGGACCCAGCACTGTAGCTTATGGTACTCCAATTTTGATTTCTTTAGGCTGGCTCAAAGCTTCTCCTACTTTAACATAATTAGATACATTTTGAAAACATTTAACACGGATCCACCACATCATATAGCTATCCACAATGTCCAGTAGCATAGCCTGAGGGACAGATGTATAACTTTTACAAATATTTGTGATTAAATACACAAAATGATTTAAAGTATATAATTTTTTAAAACATAGCTATTATTATTACATCCAGGGTTAGGCTAACTCCAGACTGGACTCATACAAACTCTCTACATAAACTTAATTAAAGTTATCATAGCAACAATACAGTTGTCTGTATTTTGAAAACAAGACAATGTATCTTGTTAATCTTTTCAGAATTTGAAAGCTTTCTGCTTTAGCTTTAAGAAGCCAGTTATTTTGATTACTTCTTCAATTCGTTAAAAATAGTTCGTTCACACCTTAAAACTAGCTTCAAAAACCACCACCATATTTAGTCAAAAAGAGGGGTAGCAGTAATTAATTTCTTATGAAATCTGTAGTCAGACTTAAATTATTCATATTGTAAAAAAGTGATATGCTTTGTAGAATTTTAATCAAAACCAATGCAAACTAAGCTTCAAAAATGATCATTGGAAATTAAATATCAGTATTTTTTTATTGTAAGGTTAAAAAACTCACTAAATTATACGTAGCTTCATTACGCAATGCAAAAAAAAATAAAGAAATATGGATCACTAAAACATCTTGTTTTTGTATAATTAATAATTATGATCTGTTGCATTTGGAGAAATTGAAAAAGCAAAACATAATTATAGTCTCTGTTTACTATATCCGCGTTGGGCCCTGAATAATGTCATACCAACCAAGTTATTTGTTTGAAAGAAATTGTTTTTGAATAATTTTAATAAGAAAAGTGTACTGAATAGTAAAGCATTTTATCACCTTAACAAAAATATCCAACCTTATATTTAAGTTTTTGTTATTTGAATTAATCTATGCAGGTAATTTTTACCCGACTTCCAATAAGGAGGTTATCAATTCGATTTGACCAACTTGGATGAAAATTTCAGGGAATATTCAGGATATTGTTAAAATGGTCCCATAGCAAGCATATTAAAAATGGAAAATGGTACGATTTTGAATTGTTAATACGAGCGCCCCAGACAATATATGTTACCTTCACCATACTATCAGGAAAAAATATGCCTGTTAATACTATGATTTTAGAGTTCTTAATGTCACAAAGTTAATACAGTGATTGTGGTTAGCTACTTATTCAATTTCTTAGGGATGTCTATAGGTTTTACCAAGTTTATAGTCCTAAAATATGTATAAATATAATTAAATAAAGACCGGGTAGTATATATATATATATATATGTGTGTGTGTGTGTGTGTCTGTGATTAAGTAATTAAAAATCAATTTGATGCCGACTTCATAAAGTCAAATTTGAATGTGGAATAAAATGTTTTTTACGTTTTAGTGTTTTTTTATGATTTTTTTCTTCTAATTTGTTTTTTAGGATCAAGATCAAAACTTTGGATATTGTGATGGAAGTAACAGTTTTCCATCTCAAACAGACCTTACCATCAAAATGTTTAGCTAACGTTTGAGAGTTAAGCTTTGCTGAGGAAGGAAGTATAACATTGGAGTGAAAAATGAAAAATGTATTCTCTTGATGTCACAGAGTCTGAGTGGACATTTGTTACTTTAAAGTTTTTATTTAAATTCACCAAATTCTTTTTCATTATATTTTCTTATAGGAAATTATATAAATAATTTTTTTAAATGAACTTTCGAACTAAAAAATCTTGTTGTTGACTCTGGTTTTGTTGTTTATTGAAAGCTTTTTACTGTACTTAAATTTGTAATAGTTAATGTAATTGTATGATTTTTATACATTCGGGCACAAACAAATAAATCAGTAAAATTATGTTTTATTTAAAAAATTACAAAACTTACTCCTAGTTATTATATATTATATTTATTTTAGCACTTAATTTTTTCTTTTAAAGTTAAACTTATATTTTACTTCTAGTTTAAGTATCTAGGTTTTATTACCTAACTGTATTAAATATTTTAAGTTTCATTACTTAACTATTTTTCAGTGGCGGCGCGTGGTTAAATAACTTGGGGGTGCACAACCTTAGAATAGAACATGAGTGCCGTTGGTAAATCGGCGGAAGCGAAACGTTTTTTGGGTGCCACGCCCAAAAGACTTTCATTGGACTATCAAATCATACAAATTAAATAAACTTATAAGAATTTAAGAATTAAGTAACTTACCTCTCTGAGTACATCGGTCTGGCCAAACAATAATTGTTTTTATATTTTACAAACACGTTTTGTATTGAAAATGAAGTCTTCTATCCTTTTTTGAGACAAATTCTTCAATAACCAATTCATTAAAATTTGGAATTTCTTGAATCATTTGTTTCTCAATAGATAACATTGCGAGAGCAGTTAGTCTATTCTGGCCCATTGTACTTCTAAGAAAAGTTTTTATGCGATTCAATGTGGAAAAACAACGTTCCGCTTCTGCGGTTGTCATTGGCATTGTAACAATCGCCTGTAACACTGAAAATGTTTCTGAGAAATCTGTTTGCAAATTATTTTCAATTAAAAATTTAAGCAAGTGGACTGCTCCGGAAACTTCTCTAAAATCTGCTCTTCTGTATATTATTTCTAATTCTGTCTTTAATTTATTTTTATTTAAAAATGGAAAGTTTTGAATTGCTGAATCTAAATGTAGTATAGGAAAATTTGCTGAATATGTTTCAAAATTTTCCACCGAAAATAAGTGAGCTATTTCCAAATGGCCTGTGAACGAAAACCTTCTTTTTATTTCTGCAATTATGGTGTCACACACTTCTTTAGCTTGCACAGTCGTGGAAACATAAGAATTTCTCTCATCCGTCTTCCTTCTTTTTCTAGCTTGACTTTCATCAATGTCTACTAACCCGGTTTCTCTAATAGTATGTATGTTATCTCTCTCCTTTTGAATATTTTTTTCGAACTCAGTAATACATCGTTTTACAGTAACGGAATCAGTAGCCCTTTTTTGCAGCTGTGAATATAAAATATCAACATGGGGCATTACACGATGAAATACTGTCAACCAAAAAACAAATTTAGAGTCATTCAATAATCTGAAAATAGCACCCGCCTTTCTAATGGTATCAGATTGTTTGGATGTGGATTGTATTTTTTCCATACACTCTAAAAGTGCTTCTCTGTTTTCGTATACAGTGTTAACTGTTCTAATTTTAAAATTCCATCTTGTAGCAGATGCTCTAGGAACCCTATTTCCAACCACTTCATCTAATATTGCAACTCTTTGTGGAGAATTCGAAAAAAAATTGGTAAGGTCACTCAAATCGGAAAAAAATATGCGTACATTTGTATTTATGCTTGTTGCCTGCGACATTATCAAATTTAGTGGATGAGCATAACAATGGATATAATGCGCATATTTAAATTTATCTTTAATACGTTTTTGCACATCACCATGGGCGCCACTCATGGCACTTGCTCCGTCATAACTTTGGGAAATCAATTGTTCAGAATTTTTTAAAACATAATTAAGAGCCTCCTCTATGCAGCCAGCTAAGGCAACAGCATCATGTTCATTTGGTTTTACAAATGTCCAAAATCGTTCAACGGGGGTGCCGTTTGCTAAAGTATAACGGTAAACTATAACCATTTGAAAAATATTCGAAATGTCACTTGTTTCGTCACTCATAACAGACAAAAAATTTGCAGCGGCAATTTCTTTTTTTATATGTGCCTGACTCACGGAAAGCATACATTCTAATAAATCATTTTGAATGTCTTTTGACGTGCCTTTAAAAACGGTAGCTTGCTGCAAATGATCCCTCAGTGCTAAATCCAATTCGGCAGAAAAATTTATGAGGCCTCTAAATATACCAGGGTTTAATGAATCTTGTTGTTCATCGTGTCCACGGAGAGCAAGCTCAAATGCGCCACAAAATTTAATACAATTTATAATTTTAGATAAGACATACCTATTATTCTTTACTTCGTCATTATGTTTTTGAATGCTTAACCGGTATTCACTATTTAATTGTTGCCGAATATCTTGTTTACCTAATAAATTAAATCCTAATTTAGCAGATAGATGTGACTTTGAATTTTGATGCTTTTTAATTTTTTCGGATAAATGTACTAAATCTTTAACCCCGGATTTTGTCCATTCTGATGCCTCACCGCTTTCAAATAATAAACACGGAAAACAGTAAAGACTATTACTAATACTACACCCGCACAACCACTCGGTTTTTTCGTAAGTTTCTATTTTAAAAGTTCGTTTATAATCACGACTTTTGCATTTAGTTACACTCGTAATTAACAAATTTGGTTTTGGACGACCGACACTTTTAATTTTTATTTTTTCGTTTAAAGATAACGAGGAAAATTTAATTGTCTTTAAATATTGCACGCTAATGCAATCAAGGTTTGATAATTCCGTCATTCTTGCAATCGCGAAATGAAAACAACCTTATCGTACCGCAAAGCGCTAATTCTAATGTGCACTGCTTTCAGGTGCTCGGGAGCTATCGGACGTCGCCTGATTGTCGCGGGGAACAAAGAGTGCGGGGGGCAGGTTTCCACCAATTAGATTTAATATTCGGGCGAGCAGTGAACGAAGTTGCTGCGGCAGGATGGATGGATCCGATGAAAGGCCCGCTTCGATATTTAATACGTACGCATAGGCGTCCAGGTCCAGCGTCAAAGTCTACAGAAATATTTATTCTGCAAACTTTGGTTTTGTTTAGTGCTTATTATTGATGATTCATGACATTGCCGCTAGTTAAGAAATTCGTCGATCAATTTACATCGCATATTTTAATGTCTGGTCTTTGGGTCATGTTCTTTGACGGCATGTTTTTTAAATTATTATTTTATGATAATATTGTTTAAAGAAAATTAACATTTAAATATGTTTGTTTAAAAAATTTGGGAGTGCACGTGCACATGTGCACTTATTGAGGAGTCGCCACTGCTATTTTTCTATGTTTTGTACGGTTTGTAAAATTAAGTTTTTTTATTGACATGATAATATATTAAATAAATACAAACATTTTGAATTTGTAAACTAGCAAAATGCTAAATAAAGGATAATAATATAATATACTCAATATACCATGGTCTATAGCTGTATGTGCATTATTTTAAAATTATCATATTAAAACCGTGACAATTAAAATTGAAGATAGGTTGTATCAGAAATATTTTTACCAACAACAAAATATAATAACAATGACAGGCAAACAAATAGTATTTTTATCATATAAAATGATCAATTATCATCTAATAATGTACAGGAATATTGATTATAAATTGAACCCTCTATTTTTTTATGTGACACCCATGTTATTATATGTCCATTAAATAGGCATCTTTTTGCTAATCATAAATATGTTAGGTTGATATATTTACTTTTAAAGACAATTGAGAAAAACCATGAGATAAGAGGCAAGTTATTCATATATGTGTTATGTTTTCTCTAACATCTCTGATAATAGATATATTGTCAATTGCCTGTGTTCAATGTGTCAAACCTAATATAATTATAATTAGCAAGAAAAGACCCATTTGATGGACAGGATAGTGTACCATCAAAACAAAAAAAAATTGTCATGCTTTTCCAAAAAAACACCCAGTATACATAGCAAATATTGGATTAAAAATCTACAACTTCTGCATTTACCAATTTTTTCTACCCCTTTCAACAAAAAAGTTAAATGAAGGTTTAATTTATGATCAATCAAAATTCGTATGCAATCATAAAATGCTTACTTCCTTTTGAAGTATTCAAGATTTTTGTATAATTACATAATATGATTTGTTCTTAAATTCCAATGGGATTTGGTTATATATTCTTGGCACCATTTACTATGAGTTTATTTTGACAAATAATGACATTATGTCAAAGTCAGTTAAATAAGATATTGTTTAAACTAGATTTTTCTCAATTAAAAATTATTTTACTTAGTCGGACATTAAACAAAGCACTACAGGTATTATAAGGGATAATGCTTTTAGTCAATGTATATCCCTCTTGAAACACTGTCTCAACCTTAAGTATTATTAGCCTTATGATACCTTAATGTACAGCTGCTAATTGTGATATGCCGGAATCTATATATAAAGCTATTGTAGGATACCTTTTTTACTGGTTTGGAACTATTTATTTAGAAAACTTAACATTTACTTGAATAAAGTTTCTAAAAGATATACCATATTTTTTTTAACAATACGCAGTCTTATAAGTTTGGCGGCCGGTTCCCAACATATGGTAAAGTCAACGATAAGATGTAATACTTTTAGGAAATTTTATAAGATTAGGCTATAAAAGTTTATATTTTAAAAGTTGATTGATAAAATAATTTACAAGATCTAAACTACTTTATACAAGTTAATAAACTTAAGAATCTGAAAGCATGAAATTAATTGAGGGTATCTTAGAAATACTTTTGTCATTTATAATTATATCATGTACCTAACTTTTTCCTAAACCATATTTAGATTTAAAAAAAAATTGAAGGTGTGATGTGCGATATCTGGCATACTTACTAAATTAACTTATTACTGAATTGAGTATACCAACTGGAAAAAATATATAAATATTTTTAAAATATGCGGAAAAATTATTCAAATTTCTAATCCATATTAGCTATATATCTTTAATTAATATACAAAATATGTGATACACTTTACAGCAGTTAAAAAATTTATTCAACATAGAATTAAAAATAAAGTTGACACTACATTTATCATATGGTGTATCTTTTTTAATTCTCAAACTGCACACTTTCTCAACAACAGTAATTATAAATGAACCACTTTATGTGACAAGCATATTTAGTAAATTTAAAGGTGCAGAATTTGAAGCTTCCATATAATAAAGAGGCCGAATTATTACATGGAATGGGCTATAACTGGGGCTATATGACACTTAGATCAATACACGTAACTAAAGTCTTTTCTTTCTTCCTATGCAAACAGGGCAACAAAGAGTACTCAAGTATGACTATAATATACACGTCACTAATATCTGCAATGCACATACATATGAGCCGAACTAACTTCCTAAGCCTTGTTTACGATACCTATATGAAACATCAAGAAGACTTGCATTGGTCCTAAAACAAATTATAATTAATAAAGTACCTGCATGAATAACAAGCTTAGGGAAAATCATTAACAATCTTATAAAATACTAATCAATATGTGACTGATAAAAACTGATTTTTAGATAAGTATTTGCTTAGGATCCGGATAAAAAATTAAACACTAAAAAAACTTAAAAAAAGGTGAAATTATGTGTCTTAAAAAGCTCACAAAACAAATTAGTTAAAAGATATATGTTCAAGCTTCAAGGTTTTGTGGATTTTTATATGGTCTTTTTGGTAAAACTTTGTTTTATCTTTAGGTAGGGAACAACATCCTCATTAATAACAGATGGCGACTCAATCCTATATACTAAGAAATAAGATTATCTGAGTGTAAGAGTCCAAACCCACCGGCAAACCATTCAGCATTCTATAGAGTTTGTTTATTGAGAGCGTCAGCTGCCAATCTTCGTTCTCTTAACTACATAAAAAAATCTTAAACAATAATGGATTTATATCCTATTGCAATAGATACCGTAGCATCTATCGAAAACTTGTTGAAACTGCAAAAGATATATATTGTTATAATAGACTTATAATACTAATAATACGCAAAAAGAAACCTGATATATTATAAACGAGCTTCCTAGTAAGCCTAGTCATAATAGTCCTGATCTTGAGATTGTACCTGATACTCTTAATAAGTACTATTATACCATTGCGAAGAAATTGGAACATAGTTTGTCATCGAATGTCAACCCTCTTTCATACTTAAGGGATCTACCCGTACCTCACTCATTCTACTTTTTCCCTGCTCATGCAGGTAAGTGAGAAGTACTCTTCAGGATATCAAAAACAAGAAATCCTGCTGGGCTGACGAAATATCCACCAAGGTCCTTTTAAAGTTGCCAGTAGATGCCCTGGCGACTGCTATCAATGATTTCTGGTTAAGAGGTATGTTTCCTTCCTGATTTAAAATTACGAAGATTGTTCGCCTACATAAGGGTGGAGATCTCAGGTCCATCTCTCTAGTATCTACTTTGGCCAAACTGATAGAAGACATTGTTAAGGGTAGAGTATGGAATTATTTGCAATCTCTAAAGGTTATATCAATGAAGCAATTTCGATTTCAAAGCTCAGGACGCAAAATGCGTTATTCGTTCTGTGATTTCTCGAAAGCTTTTGACACTCTCCAGAGCTATGGCTTTAAAGTTTTGCGTTCTAACTTGAAAACTGCCGTTAATTGGTGGTTGTGTCTGATCGGAGGTCGTCGTCAATGAGTGTTGAGTACGGTATCCCTCAAGGATCTGTTCTGAGACCACTTCCTTTCTTAAATTACAGAAAAGACCTTGTTCGCGTTAATATATCTGGATAATTCACACTCTTTACTAAGGATACGTCTGTGGTCTGGCACAGCAAAAGTATCGAGGATCTTAAGGCTAGTATATAAACTGACTGAAAAACTTTTCGAAGCTGCATCAAATGATGATGTTTTATTTTCAACCCGACGTTTAGTTTTCGGGCTACCATCATCAACATCATTTTTCTAAATACGGATATATTGTCGTTTTTGGAACGTCAAATGCTCCTTAAAAATGCAAAAAAATTGCAGGTTTGTATTTAGAAAAGTAAAGTTAATGGTGGTGGCCCGAAAACGAAACGTCGGGCTGAAAATAAAATATCATTATTTGATGCAGCTTAAAAAAGTGCGGCTTCAGTTTTTTTAAAATATTTTTTATATTTTAAAATAAGGTCACAAAAATAGGTAATTTAACCGATATCATATCTCTTACGGTTTCTGATATCCCTGTAGTGTGCCTTCTTATCTGGGACACTCGATATGTGCATGTATATATTATAAGATATCTACCTGGGTCAATGGCATTAGCACTAGCAGCCCTCTTCTGGTTCGATTTATGCATGCTGTCTACCAGAACATTGTAGTTCTCTTTAGGTGTGTTTGCGATATTTGTTTAAGATTTTGCCTTTTCGGGTTAAAACTAAATGCATTTAAATTCATTTGCAGCATATCCCATGCATGTTCTATGCATTTGAGATCTGATGCCCGAGGAGGAAGTTGAAGGTGAGCGATTGGCTGCCTGCCAATATTGTAAGGTACACTGGCTGCTCTATATGGTCGGCTATTATCATCTAGAAAAATGAACCGCTCACTTATAGCTTCCCAAAAAAATAAATAAAATATGGTCAAATACACGATATTCTAAGCTAAGACTATCTGAGTTAAATAATAGACAGCAAGAGAGTTGGTCGATTGTTAATGATCTGAGAGGGAAAAACCAAAAACGTCAGGTAGAACCTGGTTTTTCTCCCGATAGCTTAAATAATTATTATTGCTCAGCTGCTGCCAATTTGATGCGTGATATTAAACCATCAAGGGATGCTCTTAGTTTTATGGATGGTTATTCAATGCCAAATTGCTGCTATTTTGCGCCAACTGATGTATTAGGAGTAAGAGAAATTATTAATAGCATCAAAAACAAAAAATCTTATGGCCTTGATCATTTGTCTGCTAATATACTAATACATCTGCCCAATAGTGCAATTGGTGCACTGGTAAAAGCCATTAATAATTCTTTGGAAACTGGAGTTTTTCCATCCTGCTTGAAAACAGCCCTTGTAGTTCCTTTACATAAGGGTGGTGATGCTGATCTTGAGTCAAATTTTAGGCCTATTTTCATGTTGTCAATACTTTCAAAAGTAATAGAAAAGATTGTTTTCAAGAGATTTACTTTGTTTCTGGATAAATATAAAATAATAAATAAAAATCAGTTCGGGTTTCAGAAATCAAAATCAACTAACGATGCAATATTTTCCTTTCTGGAAAAACTATATTTGAAAATTAATGAGAAGTCTGCAGCAGCGGCAGTGTTCTGTGACTTATCAAAGGTATTTGATTGTGTGAGTCGCAGAATACTGTTGCAAAAATTAGAACGGTATGGTTGCAGAAACAATGTTTTAAATTGGTTTGAGTCGTATTTAAGTGGTCGTAAGCATGTGGTTAGAATAGCGGGAGGAATCTCCGGTCAAATGATTGATAGTGGAGTCCCTCAGGGATCTGTATTGGGCCCGTTGCTTTTTCTTCTGTATTTTAATGACATTACTAAGCTTAATGTTAGAGGTTCGTTGACTCTTTTTGCTGACGATACTTCTATTTTTTGGTATGACAATGACACACTTAGATTCCAGCAAACTATTTCGAAATATATTAGGATTATCAAGGAATGGTGCGACTCAAATTTTCTTTCTTTTAACGTGTCAAAAACTAATATTCTATATTTTAATTGTTCACTAGGTAATGTTTATTTGCGGGATCAACTTATAGAGAACAGATCATGCACTAAATTTGTAGGTATATTTGCAGATCAAAATTTAAAATTTGAGAGTCATATTGCACATTTAACTGAGAAGCTTTTAAAAGGTTGCTATGCAGTACGACTAACTTCCAAAGAACTGGGTTTATCCTTCTCCAGATTAGTTTATTTTGCACTGATCGAATCCCATTTGCGATATGGCATACCTTTTTGGAGAGGTTGTTCCCAGACTTTATTTACATCGATATTTTTAATTCAAAAAAGAGCAGTCCGATGTATGTGCAATGCCAGTCCTAGAAATTCCTGCAAGCCACTTTTCAGAAAACATAAAATATTAACATTGTCATGCTTGTATATTTTGGAATCAGTTTGTTTAATTTTTAAAAGAAGGGATGAATATACAAGAGTTGCATTAACTTACCAAACAAGAAATTGTGATAATTTAGCTTTACCAATACCTTCAACCACCCTGATAAAAAATTCTTTATTTTATAATTCAAAAAAAAATATTTAATCATTTGCCATTGAACATCAGAAGAACAGGCAATTACATGAAATTTAGAAAACAAGATAAGGACCTGCTTTTGGATAAGGCCTATTATACTTTGATGGACTACTTTTTTGACGACTTTTGATATATAACTGGTCTTGGATATTATTTCTTTTGTATATATATATATATATATATATATATATATATATATATATATATATATATATATATTTTACTTTTTGACTAATTGTGTCTTTGGTTCTATAATGATATTGTCTATATTTTATGCTTAGATTCATGTATGAGCCTTTCTTGTTTGTGAACATGTTTTATTTTACTTTTTTTTTTGTTTTAAATATTAGTTACGATTTGTGTTACCATATTAGTGTTTTTTTTTTCTTTCTCTTATTTCCAAGTTCTGTTATGTGTATTAGATTCTGTTATGTATTTTAAATCTTTATTTTGGACGCATCTTACATTATATCTCCTTTTTGAAATAATTTAATTATAATTAATTATATTATTCTTTACAGCTTTGTCAATAAAAACAGTTTCTTTTGATAATAAAGCATATTTTGACTTTGACTTTAAATGATATTTCTTAGATCTTTCTTCTAGCACGCAGATCGGTCCTCCCGTTAAAATATATTGCATCCCATATCATGATAGTCCCCCCCCTAAAGGAATAGACTTCTTGAACCGGCTTTCGGTTTCTGGGTACCCGAGGCAACGACCATTCACAAACTCGTCGACTATCTAAATATCATTCATAACAAGACTTGTCCCTAAATAGCACGGATATGCATTCTTCTGTCCGATTTAAATGTACCCTTGCCCAAATCTCCTTACTGTTTCTTCATGGGTGAGTGGAACACTCAGTATGGATCCCTACAGCTGTATGAAGCAGTAATGCAATTTATAAGAAAAACTAGAACAGAATAGTAGGAAAATGATCCCTTGGTTTTTTTTCCGTGCAAATACACAAAATGTAACTTGAGTAATTGCAATCAAAAAATTATTGACTTATCGGTTTTTACCACCCTGCCAACAGTGTTACAGTGACAACATGGCAGTACATTTCCATGGCTACCGTTCATTACCAGCATAATCTTAAATCTAAATTCCAAAGACAATAGTGCACTATTTTATGTAGCAAGCAAACAAAACAATTTTGAAGAGCTGTAGAAACCAAAAAACGAACTAAAGCATCACTATTTGCACTTTTCTATCTGAGCTTTCTTAAAATCTAAATTCAACTTCCGGTTAAATTGGACGAGTAAATATTTCATCTTCCGGTTTAACCGTAAGTTAAGATCAGCTCGTACGTTACGAAAACTATGACAGAAAAGTGGAAATAGTTTGGTTTCTACAACTCTTAAAAATTGTAAATGTGTTATTCGTCAAAAATAATATAAAAATGCTTATATTTTTAGGCAGAATAATCGGAATATTAACAAAAAAAATCATTAGAAAAAATAAACATTTTGATTACGTTTTTTTGGGACATCCTGTATATGTGAAAATAATACAATCATACCTAGACAAGTTATATAAAATATGTCCATACGCGTGCTACTGTGACTGTAAGTTTGTTTAAAAATTACATTTATGAATAATATAACTACAATACTTATTTTTCCTGTTTTTTTTTAATGATTAAGTAAATAGAATATCAATTTATTGGACTTATTGGAGCAGTACTAAACTCTAACTCTAAACTAACTCCTGATTAATAAACTTGCTTTTACGTTTGACGATTGCTACGATTTTAACATATATTTATAAACTTGCTTTAAGGTGTTTTCAGAGTGCTTTTATCCCTGGCTTTCTATATCACTCAAATTTATAAAATGCGGCCTAACAATAAATAACTGGAAACTTATAAGTAATTGTAACAACTTTTGGTATTTTATGGCAAAACACATCCAAACAAAACGAAAAATATACAAATGGAGTGGACCGTGCATTCTGGCGATCCAACTTGTAAACAAAAATCACGTGACTCATTTCTCGAATTTCTATTGGTTGCGACGTATATGCTACGAGTTTCGCTACGACGAGAACGGAATCGCTAAAGCAAAATATGAATTTCGCCATCTCGAAAGTCAACGGACGTCAAAAGCAAAAGCAATAGAACTGTTTATAAATGGCTCAACTCTGTTCTTAAGGTCTATATTCTAACGACACGGGCAACGGCAACGTCAAAATCAAGAGCAAAAGCAAAAAGCAAGTTTATAAATCCACCTTAAATCAAATGGCTTTGAGTTTATAACATTATTGAATTTAGACGATTGACTTCAAATCAATAAGTATTTAATATATTTTATCTTCACCCTAGGTATATATATTACCTACATAGTGTACATAACATATTATTAAAGCAATGGCAAACCTCCTACTTACACGGAAATTCCTATAAAAAAATATATGAGGAATGCTTATTATCGTAACTACTATGTATCCTCCTATTTACATACCTACAAAACTGCCGAATTATTTCATTAGACAACCCTAGCCCCCAGCTCCATAATTTGCAAGCATCTCTATGTATCACTTACCTTTTTTTCCATGCAAGATGTCTATTTTTACGTCTGGTTGATAAGCATAACACCTTTCGGTTACAAAATTCCTCATTGTTCCTAGTCCGTCCCATGCTGTTTACTACAAATACGAAGTACCAAACTCCAAATATTAAACAAAACAAATAACACAACTAACAACTCACACAAAACTGCAAAGTGTCCCGGTATCTAAAAATAGACTTCCGCAGCATGGCGCGCTGTAGTCAACTCGTTCTAAATATGTTTAGGTTTACTACTTTTTAAAGAAATTCGTACATTATGTCGATTTTTGACTTTTAGATAAAAACAAGGATTAAATTGAAAAAATTGCGTAACAAGACTTGTTAAGAAAATCTGGAGGTATTATGGAAACTCTATTATATTTTAAAAGTTTACTTATTAATGTAATCCAATTTTATATACATATATATATATATATATATATATATATATATATATATATATATATATATATATATATATATATATATATATATATATATATATATATATATATATATATATATATATATATATATATATATATATATATATGGACACCTCTGCTGAACGGACAGTTTTAATGATTAAGTAAATAGATGTCACCGACCGTCAGTCAGTTGCGGCTATTCAGGTGAAGTGCTACTTCACCAGGAAAAATAAACAAGCAAACATCTAACTATCTTTATTATATATCTATTATTATTATTATAAAATTTAAGTTTTTACATTCATTTATTCACCTAATTGGCAAAAAATAAACTGTACATCTGGAATAAATATTTTACTTGACCGTCGGCGGCATGTCTTTTTAAAACTTCGAACTTTATTATAACAACTATAACAGTGGCGCAAACCGCTTCGACTTTGCTGGAGGTGCTATGTTTAGTTTAGGATTTTCCTACTGCGTTGCCATGACAACGCGTTCATGATGACGTCGAGCACATGGAAGAATAATGTTAACCAACGCCATACAACGCTCTCGGTGAATTGCTATCGTAGTACACTACACCCACGTGTCGTTCAGTTTGGGGTGGTGTTTACTTTTATTTTCATAAATTTCGCTGCAACCGGTTAGTTCCTTTGCAGTTTACTTGACTGTTTCGTCTTATATTTATTTATGATGTTGTTTCAAGTTTTGTGTCGGGTTTATTAATTTACATTATTGATGAGTCCGATCACACATGTGGTTTGCATTTTGTTGGAAACTCCATTTAATGGTTATGTAGTAGTCAAATATTACAAAAATTGTTTTGCTGGCCTTGTTTACTAGTTTCGAATAAATATTCAGTGTGGAATAAGGAAGGATTTGCAGATATGTTAAATATATGAAGGTCTTTACGTAAACATGAAGACTCGGCGGAGCATTTAAAATACGAATTAATGCTAAACTATATAAAATACATTTTAACGAAAACGTCCGATTAAATAGACTATTTATGTGCTTGGTAATTGACGCAGTTTTGAACCTTGCAAAACAAGAGTTAGTCTTTCTCGGCAGCGAGTCAATAAATAGAGGGAATTTTAAAAAGCTTTTAGGTTTATTAATATCGAGAAGTTCCCAAGAACAAAAAGATCATCACGAAAAAATTAAAAATGTTTTTACTGGTGACTGGAAAACTATTCAAAACGATTGAATGCATTTCTGATTATTTAAATAATCATGTAAAAAATGAAATAATGAACACACAGTTTTTTTTTCTGTGCAAATGGATGACAGCACTGATATTACGCAAACCTCCCAGTGCTCCATAATTTTAAGATACGTTAATTCAGAAGGTTCAGTAGTCGAGGGATTCTTAGGATTTTATAATGTCAGCTCCGATAGAACGTCGGAGAATTTATATTTTCTCAAATTTTGGACCAATTTGACTATAAACATAAATTAATAGAGCAACAATGTTATGATGGCGCAAGTGTGATGTCTGGCCATCTAAATGGCCTTCAAAAAAAAAAAGAAAAAGAGCCGCAGGCTCTATTTGTCCATTGTCTTGCGCATCGTCTTAACCTTATGATGCAGCAGAGTTTAAAAATATTTCTAAATGTCGAATTTTTCTTAGTCTTAGTGGTATTCCCTCATTTTTTCATCACTCAGCCAAACGAACGTATGCTCTTACATTTGCATCTACGAAGGGTATACCAACAATTACAGAAACTCGTTGATCTTCAAATTCGAAGTTAGTAATGTGATTGTTCGAGACTGGAATAAATTAATAGACGTCTTTGAATTTATTACAAACTGTGACAAATCTGATGAAAAATCAATCCGGCTTGCGAAAGGATTTTTAGGTAAGATGAACGATTTTGAATTCACGTTTCTGGCATTAGTGTTTAATGACATTTTTTCAATCACGGACATACTATTTGCGTTCTTCAAAAAAAAATCTTTTTAATACCATGTTTGATAAAGCAAATTAGCGTTTTACAGAAATAAATCCTTACAAACGTGAGCTTGCTAAGCTTTCACCTGAAGAAATTAGGGCTTAGTATAGAACTTTTTTTATGAAATATTGGACCATATTTTAATAGAAATTACAGTAAGCTTTCAAAACTGTGAAAAACTTACATTTTTATGTTTGGCGGATTCTGCTAACTTTTCCGAATATAGTTTAAATTTTCCAACTGGCCCATTTGAAAATTTGTTACAGTTCCATAGAGAAATATTTTCAAAAAGTCAACGACGTAAATGAGCTTGGTCTTATTTTTGCCAATGACAGTAATTGGAATATATCGCTGCAAGAGCAAGTGAAAAAAATTAATGAAAATAAAGATATTTTCACCAAAGCATATAAAGTGTTTTCCTTTATTTTAACAATACCGTCGACAAGTGCTTCAGTGGAAAGAAGTTTTTCTTGCCTCAAACGTGTAAAAACTTATTTAAGAAATAAAATATCTCAAGAAAGACTTACTTCCCTAGGCAATATTTCAATTCAAAAGGAATTTCTGGAGGAGATTAGGGCAACTCATCCATTTTATGAGGATGTTCTAAATAAATTTACTGCTATGAAGGATAGGAGAATTGATTTAGTATACAAAATTTAGGTAAGTCGTAAAAAAATATTCTACCCCTTCCACATATAAAAAAAATTCTGGAAAAAAATTATTGCGATATTTTCTTGCTTCATTTGCACTTCACTTACTTTTTCATCCGCGAGCCGCCACTGCCGTCAGTATATGTATTCCTGTGTATTAAACCCTCTTGACAACGGACACTCTCAACGACGGACATGGGCATTAAAATTTCGAACATTTTTAATAAAAACACTAAAATTTACCTCCTCAGAACGGACAGATGTTCAGATAATTTTTGAAAAACCCACATTTAATAACGGTATTTCTATTGCACATTATGGGCAATATTTAGATCTATGCTAATAAGCGGCGCGGCGACTACCTATTATTAATAGTACCAGTTTAACAATAGGCTGGCTTATGCTGTCTGGCTTGTAAGCAAATTGCGGTGAATTGCATAATAAATAGATCACCTTATTTTTATAACATGTAGTCTTCATCAATAGGATATCTTAGTTTTGATGTTACTCTGGTGCGATCAATATGTCTTCAAACAAAAGAAAGTTTTTGAGTCTTCAAGGAAAAGTTGAAATAATCCAATACGCGGAAAAAAACAAGTGTTAGAGTATTAGCCGGAAAATTCTGGGTAGGAAAATCTCAAATTAGTGATATTTTGAGAAACAAGAGCAATTTTAACAAGTGATTCGCCGATGCCGGGAACATGAAAAAGAAAAAGAAATTTGCGAAAACTGAGGGAGCTGCCATAGACCAAATTGTCTACGACTGGTTTTGTAAAGTAGGCTCCAAAAACATTCCAATATCCGGTACAATAATAAAGGAAAAAGCACAAGAATCTAGAAGTTGATGGCTTTAAAGGATC
Source organism: Kuschelorhynchus macadamiae (assembly GCA_030620095.1). Taxonomy (NCBI): domain Eukaryota; kingdom Metazoa; phylum Arthropoda; class Insecta; order Coleoptera; family Curculionidae; genus Kuschelorhynchus; species Kuschelorhynchus macadamiae. The sequence continues at coordinate 308,469 of JAUTXW010003612.1, forward strand.
AAATGGATGGTTGGAGAAGTTCTATCAACGTCATAATATCTCTTTCAAATGTGTTCAGCGGCTGTAGACTTGATTCAGGTAACTGATTGGCGGACGAAATTATATTCTATTATCAAAAACTACGCACCGAGAGACAGTTATAACGCCGTTGAAACAGGACTCTTTTTCCGCGCCTTGCCAAATAAATCATTTTCTTTAAAAGGCGAAACCTGTGCTGGCGGGAAAGCGTCCGAGAGACTTTCTATTTTACTTTGCTCCGCTATGAATGCAGAAAAAGAAAATGCACTGATGATTGGAAAAAGTAAAAAACCGTTGTTTCAAAGGATCAAGCGTGGAAAAATTGCCACTTGAATGGTACTATAACAAGAAAGCATGGATGACAAGGGATATAATGTCGGATTGGTTGATGAAATTTGACCGAAAAATGCAAAGGCAAAATCGGAATGTACTTTTATTTTTGGATAATGCTGCACCTCACCCAAAACTGGAGTTAAAAAATGTTAAAATAATTTTTTTACCTCCAAATACGACATCACATTGCCAGCCATTGAACCAGGGCGTGATTCAAAATTTTAAAAACCACTACAGAACACTTTTAATCAAGTGACTTTGGATTGTTGCTGCATGGAAAAAAGTCGAATCCAAGACCATCAATAACTGCGTCTGCAAAGCTGGATTCGACGAAATTCTCGAGGAAAACGTTGACTACGATAGTAAAGATGATGTGCCATTATCGGAATTATGTAGAAACATCAATGTATTCTCATAATTAACATAAGTGTACGTGAGTGCATCCGTGGATTTCAAAATAGTGAGAACGGCAGATTTAATCTGACAGTGATAATGAAGAAATTATTTCTTCGAATATTAAGAACATTTAGGAAGTATATAAAATGTTAAGAGACATTGAAAACTTTTGTATGTTATCTGGAGAAAGTAGAACTGAGTCAAACTGTATAAATAGGTAGTATAATTTTTTTATATTAGGTATAACATTTTTATTGTAAGCATATATGTATGTAAAAGGTGTTGGTGTATACGTAGTAACAATTGTATTAATAATTTGTACTAAACATATTATTTGTTTACTTAAAAATAAAATATTTAAAAAAACTAAATAACATTAGTATTTAAGTTGATCACTCCCCACAGCGGACACCTCTATACAACGGACAGTTTCTGTGGCACGGCTACTGTCTGTTGTTGAGAGATTTCTCTGTATATATATATATATATATATATATATATATATATATATATATATATATATATATATATATATATATATATATATATATATATATATATATATATATATATACAAATAGTTTAGTATTGACAAATAATGATATTATGTCAAAGTCAGTTAAATAAGAAATCACGCCCTAGGGCACCACTAAACTAATCGATCTCACACCAAAACCTAAAGAATATTTATTCTGGGTTAACTAGCTTTTCATGCAAAAAATCTAAATAAACTTATTTTAGGAAGGGAAATATCCAGATCATTCTAATATGTGGGTATAAATACGTATATAGGGCATGATAAATAATATTATTAATGTATTAAGTTTATAGTGATAGGCAATGTAGTATTAGCTTATTTATCTTTCATCCTGTAAAAAACTGCAAGTTGTATATTTTGCCGACGATCTTCCAATAGCGAAATATAAATTCGCACTACCTTTTGGTTTGCACGGTAGTAGCCAAAAAAGGCATAGTAGCCCAACGGTTGTTATATATTGCCACAACAAATACTGCCTACTTTTAGCAGCCTATTGGAAATGGTACGCGGTCTTTCCAGACATTGGTCACTAATCCGAATGCTAGCAGCGCTCAACCCGACTCGACGTTGTTTAATCTCGATCGATAATCGTCTTTGTGTTATAAACGGAAGATGACGTTGACAAATGCCACAGGTTAGTCGTAATCTGTGGCAATGCTGTTCATTTTACTCCTTAGTCCTCGGCCATAACATATTCTTGATAGAATGGCGAACGATAGCGTTCCGACTGTTCATTGGCAAATGAAGACTCCCATCTTACACCGTCCATCACTGAAATCTTAGACTACTAAGTCCTCTAAGTCTAAGGTTGAAATTACAAATATACTAAACTACTTGCACTGCAAAGCTACAAAGTCTCCAGTCAGCATATTACACTTCAATAAACAGAGGCCTGGCAGCGGTAAACGGGGGGAACTTAGATGAAATTGATGACGTTTCAAATCACCAAAGTTATCGAACAAAATGTTCTTACTTCTTATACTTTTAAAATTGATACGACATTTTCCAATTTATTTTAAAGGAAACGATTAAAACTATGAGTATCAAATACAAAAAAGTATCATAAAAAAATTTAAAAACTTGGGGAAAGGAAATGGTTATACACTGTTCAAAACAGATGTTACTGACTTTATTCAGGCCACAGAAGCACAAATAATGAACAATTCAAATACATTTCTGAACGTTTTAGAAAAATCGCCAGTCACTCTTTCTAAAACTAGACACTTGGGGAGCATAATGCGTCGTATATGAACAAACAATCGATATATATGAACACCTAATAATAGTATAACCTGAAAATTCTAAAAATCTAAATTTAACAAATAAAAATAAAATCATTAATATTTTAAGAGGTTTAAATACACACAACAGCGTAGGAGAGGATGGTATGCCTCCAGGGTCTATTTTCCTAGATAGTCCCAGGCTTATGGCTCCATAGTCGGACGGGCCCTCGGTCTGACTGCTCAATTGTAATTTTTCAAACAAAAATGCATATCATGTTTCATTTGAAAATACAATTGTGAAGCAATATTTTATACATTCCATCTACTTGCACTTATCTCTTTAGACCAGAAATGAATCCTGTTTTTTAATTTAAAAATTGTTTTAGATAGGTTAGGTATGTGTGGATAGGTTTAGATATATGTGTGTATATTCTATTTATATTTTTATTTATAAATATCACATTGGATTCTTGAGCATGTTTAACGAAACACATTGAAATCAGCTCGACTTTAAAAAATTCCTGAGGCCTGAGGTGGGCTGGCATTGGTCTAGATCGGGCCAACCAAAAACAAAAACAGGCCCAAGAAGCCCTATATCCCCTCATACAAAATTGTATGTTTAGTTTATCTAAGTATATTATTATCATTGTCCTTCAATCGGTCGTATATATATCGACTTCAGCAGAGCCTTTGATAAAATTGGTCATGTTCGGTAGATTATACGTAATCGAAAATGGTTTTAGTAAATGGATTACGGTACGACTCTGAGCTATTAGACGCCATATTAAGCATGCGTCAAGTCAGTCATTAGGAACCTTTATTTTTCAGTTTCTACATCACCAATATAATTGACTGTTTTTAAAGCAGTAAATTTGTATTATATTGAGATGGCCTAGAAATATGGTTCAACATTGTCATCCCCAATGTTTGTCTTAAACAACAGGACCCCAAGAAAGTGGCGGCTTACTGCAGAAATATCAGTGTTTTCTTGCACCTAAGAAACTGTTCAACTATAGCTTATACAAAAAAATAAATACCTAAAAAATGTATCATACTTAATATAAATGGTCTTATCTTAAAAAAAGTAGAGAAAATAAAGGACTTATGAATTATTATGACTGACAAATAAATTCTTCGTTGCCTTTTTAAGAAATTAACAATCAAAGCAAATAGATTGTTGTGATTTATTCTTAGAATATTTAATGAAGTTAGAAACCCTTTTTTATCATTATATTACGCCTATATTTCTAACTAAAAAGTTAACTATTTTGACTTTTCAATGATAGGTTCGTGAATCACAGATTTCACAATGCCTTGCGAAAATCCAAACTAATTTATTTTTCTTTAAAATATGTCACTAGTTTTGCCTCCATGGAAGGATGCAGATCGTTCTAATTTGTGGGGATAAATATGTAGGCATATAGTATGCAGAATATTTTTATTATGTATTACTTAGAAAAGAAAATCTTTAAGACATAAAATAGTTCGAGAAACTTTGTAACTACCATAGACTATGTCTGTGGTAAGTACCAAATCAGTGATACTGTAGAATTAAAAAATAATAAAGGACAGGTACATATATTAATATATATATAATATAATTATACTTTCAACTCCCAGCAGGAACATTTTAACCAAACGAAATGCTAATATGCATAAAAATGTATAAACACTTAGACATCCAGAACATAACATATTCGATTTTCGAGTATTACTCAAAAACATTTTTTACGTTGCAGCAACTTTAGCAATCTTGACATTTCAATTAAAAAATACATTTAAACCTAAAAAGGGTTAAAACATAAACAATTCAAATCTACAAACCAACTTAAATATAAACAATTCAGATAACTTAAAAACATCAGTGGCGTATTAGGGGGTGCGGGCGTTTGGGGGTTAACCCGCACACAGAGCCTGAATCCAACTATGTATTTTATTTTATATCGATAAGATATAAAAGAATAATTTACTTGGCAACCCTGAAATAAGCTTTGGTTAGTTAACACCGCAGGTATCGAGTTGTTAATAACCATATTCAACTGTTGTATGTATTTTCAAACACACACGAATATCACTGAAGCACGTCTTCATGTTCAAAATTACATTGCCATAAGTAGGTACAACTAAAATAGTTTTTTATTAAGTAATGTTTCTTTACGTATTGTGAATGAAGAAGGTTCATTTAATATTTAAATATATTTTTAATTTAGTTTAATATAATTTAAAATAACCCATACTGTTGCCTGTTAAAATATTTGCACTCGTTTTCGTTTCATCCTTTCTTTTGAATGGCGTCTACAAGCTTTAACATATAGAATATTAAATTTAAACACAGATATTTTAAGGTTTTCTCGGAATCGCCAGAATTTGCTATAAAATAAACAAATTATAATTTGAAAGTCAAAAAATTAGCATCGAATTTTTTATTTTAAATGGAACGCCCTGTATACAATTATTTTATTAAACTGGTCTCTTTTTGTTTATTATAAATATACCCGGTTTGATACCTCTATTAAAAAAAAAACATAAAATTAACAATAATCAAGCATTAAAAAGCAATGTGTTAGAGGGAGAACATTCTAACTTCTTGGCAGGATTTTTGTCAAATTTCTGGTATTCATAATCGGCAAAAAGATGCGCATTTATACCGATACGATATTATACCGGGTGTGCTATTTTAAACAAAAAAGTCGATGCTCATTTTTTACTTTTTAATTTTCATTTGATAATTTTTTTAGCAAATCCTACCGGTTTTTTATTTTTACTAGAACTTTTTTCATTTTATTTTTTTTACATTTTTTAAATGAAAGCTTTTTTGTTCTAAATGTATATTTAATTCTGTTTAGAACAAATGAGTTTTAATAGCCATGACTTAAAGATTGAAAAACTTAAGAAAAGAGGTAGAGGATACAATGAAAACTTTAATTAACGTTACAACAGGACACAACACACACTTCAAGGCCTTTAAAAAATTGAATAATAGGGATTAATCAATTGGTGAATGCAACTTTAATGTGCCAAAATGATCAGTCGACACAGAATAAAAAAAAATGCAGACGTAACTTTATGAGCTTAATATTTGCACATTCTTTCTTCAAAGAACAAACTATCTGAAATATATCAAAATTGCAAAAAATACATACTACATAGCAAATTTTTTGGAGTTTCATTTTTCATGTTACATAATAAATTATATAAGTAAGATGAGGCATTGGTGCCTACATTTTAACGCCTTTAAAAATTACCATGGAAAAGTTGAAATATTTTTAAAAGGTCAGAAAAAGAACTTCTGGTAAATTTGTACTATATATTAGATCATAGTCCATTTCTCCAAGTGGTTGTGCGAAATCTAAACTACCCTTTAGAAATATTGTGACATAACTAAGTAATTCAAATTTATGTATTTTTTTATTTTTAAATATAGATGTTTTATATGTTCATGAATAAAAAAAAAACATTTTAACTATCGTATAACATCAATCCAATTTTTGAACACTCCCAAAATAAAGCTCACCTTTTCACCTAAATCCAGGTTAGAAAATGGCATTTTTGTTTCCATTTGAGTGGGTGTCAGAAATTCGTGCTTTGGCACACCATCTTCCATGGTATGTGCAACGTCGACCAGCAAAAGGAAGCATTTAAAAATGTCGCTTACAGTGCGGACAGTACATGGGCTAGTGATCTGTGCACATTCCAAAGGGCTAACATGGTAAATTTAAAAGAAAATCACTTTTAGCTTTATAATACGCTTTCTTGTCACTCTGACAGTTTGGAATAGGGGAAGAAGGGCCTATGGTATTTAGAAAAAGCATTGTCGGTTTCTTAGAGGAAAAGAGCACTGTGTAGTGGAATCTGCGGCCCAATTTAAATAAAAAATGAACAATGATTTTTAAAAGCTTGCTACAGTTAATGTATCGGGTATATGGCGATTTAGTTCCTGTTTTTCTGCGAACTTGCCTCGTTTAGCAGTTAAAATCTTATGTATGGCATTTGAAGAAAAAATTTTTAAACACAATGAGGCCCTGGAGGCTCCCGAATAATGTCATATTTTTTCTTTTCATTAGATATATCGAAATTACAAATTTTGCAGAATTATCAAGGTATGTACTTTAATTTTGAGATAATACATTTTGGAAACTACATTTTTAAAACTTCTTATAAGAATCGACACAAACTTACAGAACCTTACCTTTTTTAGACACGATATTTAAAAAAAAAATCAATAAATTTTTTTAGTATTTGTCCTCATCCCCTTAATTGTCTGTGAGTAGTGCTAGTAATGGGGCATTACTAATAATTTATTTACTTATTAGTCCGTTATAGCATTCTTTTTCTTAGTTCTATGGTAGGTATTCAATAATTCTAACAAATAACTGTATAATTACTTAAGCAACATTTTATTATTGGCATTAGTCAAATATATCACTGAGGTAGGATGGTTCGATCCAGTTATATTTTAGTCAGAACCTTGTTTTAATGTTGTTTGCAATTAAATTTCATCGTTCATATAAACCATAATTATTTATTATAATTATCCTAAAAGCTTTAATTTACTTACCTCCACTTTTGATATATGTAATTTATTTGCCTTCCACTAGGATGAACGTATACATCATTTTTGCCGTGTACGTTTTCAAGCTTTAGTTTATGGTAATTTCGGGCTACAGAAGGAGTCATGCCGGCTTCAAAGTACTGCAAAAACAGGTTCTTTGTTTCTTCTGAGATTCGTAAGTAGCTAAAGGCTTCTGCCACGGCCACATTATGATTGTGTTCAAATTTGATCTGCATAGAACAAATAAAGAACAGTTTATAAAGTATCAGTGTAATTTTAGATTTGTAAATTAGCTTCAGGCATTTTCGTTTCGAGAGCATTTTACATTCAGTGAAAAAATTTAACTGGGAGAAATTCTATAACTTGAAAATTAATGATGCCGCGAGACGAGACAAAATTTGTATTCTCGTCTCGCCTCTCGACATTATCTCGTCTCCGCACTTCTCAATCTCGGCATTGGAGAGAAGGTGTCGAGATTCTCGTCTCGTCTCGACTTTGCATTGCAAAAATTGACCGAGTTTATTATTGTTTCTAACACATCAGAGTTGGTCAGAAATGTCTATTATATTTTTTGATTATTTTTTAAATATTTATAAATATTGGTTTTGCGTCTCTTCTAAATGATTTTTAATATTAATAATAAACATAACCCAGTATGATAGATGCATTCCAGCTCATATTAATTCCGATGAATTATGGATGGTATGGTAGAGGGAACGTGAAACTTCGACCTCGAATGCTCTGGGAAGAACTTTTGGTAGGCGAATATTCTCGAAATGTTGGCACTTTTTCAATTTCTGGCTTGTAACTCGTAAAGAATGCGTTGTAAACTTACTCTGGCTTTTTTAAAAGAAAATTCAGTTTCCTACAAGATACACTGTTCAAATTTAATTTTTTATCACCTTAACCCTTTCTCACAGGACTTTGAAGTTTGGCGATATAGGTATTACAAGAAATCGTAAAAAGCATGTTTTTGGCCATTTTGACTTTTGTATGATGGTATATGGTACCCATTGTATATTTTTAATGATAAATAATCAATATTTATGTTGTAGCATTATTTATCTATAAATTAATATACATCAATAAGTTATAATATGTTTAATATCTTATGGCAAAACTGTAATACCCCCTCCAATAATTTATCTTAGCTCCGTCCTTGTCTGTCATATACTAATTAAAATAGAGAGTTATATTTTTCCCTAATACAGTTTTTTAGTAGGTTGCTTTTTTGTTACAAAATTTTTAAACATTTTTATTCTATTTCTTTTTAACTTCTTTCAATATATTGATGATTAAATCGTTTAAAGGTTTGTAAAAATTATTTTTACAACCACATTTCATTTCATATGCTAATTTTTTACAAACGATTCTCTAAATCAGTTGATCTAAAGCTGGGCACTTTCCCTGATTTATGTAGCAATATACTGATTGAATTTTTTTTTATTTCACTATTTTCATAAATATCTTTTTATACCAAACCTACAACTAAAACTTCTGAATTACAATTAATGAACCTAGATAAAGCTACTTTTTAATTTTTAATAATAGATTGTAGGAGGTATAATTCAACATTGTTTCTTTATTTTTCATATGTAATAAAACTTTTAGAAAAACACGTAACACAACAACTTTGAAATAAAATAACAATCGGCAACATTGCAAACACACTCTATATATTCCAAAGTCAACAGAGCAGAAAAAGAAAAGAATTTCGCGGGCTGTCCTATCTTTACCTACCAGTATGGTAATGTAAATCAAAAACCCTAAAAATATAGAGGGGTGTCTTATTTAAACTATTTATATTATAGCTGGTACTCACGTACTCACCTCAACCTTTATATTTAATCCAGCCTTTAAATGAATGTCATTTTTTAAAGTGCCCCTATTTATTTTTTTGAACAAAATATTGATACTGGCTTCACAATCTTTATTACGATCCCGAATTTTTGACATTTTTCTGTTTTTGATTTTGTCAAAACTATGATGCTGACACTTAAAAACTTTACGATAAAGATATTTTTGCAACGAAGGATAGGTATATCTAACAATCCAATTTGTGTATGTTTTTGCACTGAACTTTTTAATCCACGAGTCACACCAATCGCTGTAGTTATTTTCTTGTTCTGATTTGTAAATTTTGCTTCGAATTACCGCTGAGAATTTATTATCACCGGTAACATTAACATCATCCACTATGTCATCACGCTCACAAACTTCTCTTAGTTTATCTAACACATTCATTACGAAATAACTGTTTATTACGTCTGAACCGCAGTAATGTTTGTGATGAATAAAATATGTGCCGCACATGCATTCAATCGTTACTGCTTTATAGTGCGGAAGTGCTTTTAATTTTTATGTTCTGCACCACGCAGCGGTGAGCGTGCCCGAGAACGGGAATATCGTCCTAAATTTAGTTAGGCGGTGTTGCCAAATAGCACGATATAAAAAACGTGTAACATGTTCATTGAATAATAATAAAAATATAAACAAATAAAAGAGATTTTATATACGTTATATAATAGTATACAGGGTCGGTGTAATTTTAGTTAACAGATGGAAAACTATTATAATGACCTTTCCAAAAAAAAATTCTATATGATATACAAGATGTGTAAAATATATGCAAACGCAAATAGGAAAAGCAAAAAGCGTAAAATCAAAATTTCTGGGATAGGGGAAATAGAGAGTATAAAAATATAAGTTGAAAATCCATTTTGTTATGTATGAATGATACAAGTTTTTTTGTACAAGGTGTAGTTTTCAGATAATTTAAGTAAAAAATTTCAGGTGATGCAGTTAATGTAAAAATTTTCTCTATTACCAAACAACTTTTTCACTTATATTTACAGGCGCTTTCTTTAATTTAGCTGTGTCATAAGTGTGAATAGCATTTTTTATTTTTCGAAACTTCTCATTTTGTATTTGTTATTTTTATATTGTTTAAAATCAGTCTTACTTTTGAAATAAGCAAACTTTTTTATGAATACTTAATAACGTTTTTTTGCTAAAGTTGATAATAAAAATTTTCCATTTTTTAACTAAAATTAGTCAGTCCAAGAAGTTTGATTGGTATGGAAAAATGTTTTATTTGTAATTTCTCAAAAACATATTCTTTATAAAAGTTGGTACTCGACCTAGAACTTGATTTCCATTTAAGAAATTATAGCAGTGGCGTCCAGACCAGCGGCAAATTACGAGAAATCATTTCTTGGGTAGAATGTTTGACAGAAACACAATTAACGTCAATATACAGGGTGATTCATACATATGTGTTTTTTACCCAGTATTTTACTACATTTCTGAATTAACCAACACATCCCAAAAATATGCTTGTCATGTCAAATGATGAAATTTGCTTTAAAACGGGCTTTTTAAAAATCTATAGAGATTTTTCTAAACACCTACATAATTGTATGATTTTTTTAAATTTTTAATTTTTAAAATAAGTAAAGGAGGCTTTGAAAGAAAAACGCATCGATTGTCATCTGTCACCCACAATGTTCAATAGTTTATTTAAGGTTTTGTTTTGGGAGTTTTAACGCTTTAAAATATTGTCAAAATGCGGACGAACTTATGCGAGCAATCGGTATGCTAGAAAGTGGCTTATCACAAAGAATTGTGGCTGAAAGGTTGCATATTAAACAAAGTGTTTTATCAAGAGCATGGCGCACAGTGGTTCAGGGTATATGGTAATACGGAAATAATTTAATAATTTCCAAATGATAAATGATATTTGAATGATATTTGGTGCACATAATAAGAGGTGTAAGTACTTTATTTTGGATGTATTGAAAAACTTTTAATTTGTTTGTAACTATCAAATTTTGATAGATGGACTATTTTGCTTTATATGGTAGGCTGAATATGAGATTATATCTGAAAAGATCAAAATGGTATTTGAAATATATGTATAGTTTTACAGCTGATCAGTATTTATTAAGCCCTGTTAAAAATAAAGAGTATAAATACCACTGGAAAATCAACATTGAAATGAACTAAAGTCGCCATGAACATAACATTAAATTTATTGATAATCGCTTTCGTAAAAAACAACAGTAGCATATAGGAACATCTAATTTGCCATTTACCTAAAGAAGCTATAGATACAAAACTAAAAAGTAACAAAAAAAATGATATTGCCTATGTATGTTAGAACAAATTAAATATAATTTTTTAAGAGAACATCATCAACAATAAATTAGGATCTTATAATCTAATGCATAATAACATCACTGTAAAACAATTTTTTAAAGACTATTAAAACGAAACAAAATAATACTTTTGTTTAATAATAATTGAAAAGTAACTTATTACCAAATTTAAAAAAAATTAAATGAATATAAAGTAATTAAATATTTCCATAAAATAAAGATTTCACCTCATCCCACAGTTCATGGTTTAGTTTCTTATTAGTTTCTTCTTTTGTTATAGGTTCTGCCCTTAGTCTTGACAAATACGGATCAGAAGAACCTAAGAGAAAGTTCATGACATCTGTATTTGTTTGGACACGTGAACATTTTCTAGAATGATTTTGGCGATAAGCGCGATAATCTTTATTTCGCGCTTCTTGTGCTTCCTCTGTTAGCATCCCTATGGGGAGTACTGGCAGCTGCTATAATTTCTTCTCCGTGTGTTAATATTTTATGGACCGTGACTGGCATGTAATACCACCCATACAGTTCCACATACAAATTCGCTGTCTCCTGGCAATATTTACCAAATTTGTCTGGATCAATATGCACACCAGAGTTAATGGCTTGCAAAATCACTGTAAATCGACGAATCAAATGTTCATTTACTCCTGTTATATCTGCAGTAAGACTAGGATCACTAAAAAACCTTCTTGACATATTTCCGTCGTTAGTCGTACCCATGCCCTGTTTCACTACATCGATTTTTAAACCGATCCTTCGCCAAAATTCATCTTGAATCCCCTTTTTTGTTTCTTCTCTTTGTTTTTTCGTATCCGCGTTTGTCCTCCATTGTTGAAATGATTTATTATAGGCTATATGAAGAAGACACACCATAAACTTTATTCGAGCATGTAAAGGTGACATTCCCCAGTTTAAAACCTTAATATTTTTAGGTTTAGTTTTTAGCAACAATAATTTGTTCATTTCAGATGGCTTCGCTTGGCATATATTACAAACCATAGATGAAGTGTTACTTACTGTGTTTGAAATTTTGCCATCAATCATGGTAAACAAAAGTTCGTGGTGTATTTTGTATGATTTTTCTTTTATGTGAGTTAGAGTATCTGTTAGAGTTTCTATTTCCGTGTTCATTCTTGATATTTCCCTTGTAGTACTTTCAGGCGTTTCCTTTATAAATTCAAACCGAATAGGCCGACAATATCTTGTTGAAGAAGGTCTTGGATTTTTCCAATAAACTAATGACCTGTCTCCTTTCTCATGTAAGCAAAGAGGAACCAAAGATGTTAAAAACATGCTAGCGTCGGAAGCATTTTCTTCCTCAAATGTTTGCTTATATTCACTGTGGCCAGATGAACCATCACATCCCCACTTTGATATTAAAGTTAATTCTGATCCCATTGCACATACATCTCCCTCACTTTTACTTTGCATAATTCTAGTGGCTGTATGATTTAAAAGTGTTTGTAATTTAACTGTTGCGCAGCTTTGAGTTATCTCGACTTCAGAAGGGTAACATTCTTTTTTCGCTTCTAATACCTTATGATATGATGGGAAAATATCAAAGCCTATTTCTAATGTTGCTTTTCTAATGATTTGATATTGGTGCTTCGATAAAGAAGCATCTAGCAGCAAGCTAAGTGCTTTCTCGGGTGTAAAGCTTGGAGATTTTGAAGTTCCTGTAGCTTCGTTAGCTGCTGCCACAATTAACTCCTTAGAACAGTTTTCAAGCAACTTTTTAACTTTATAACGTTTAGTACGCTGGCAGCATTCGTCAAATGGTTTTTCTTTGCGCCCAACAGGACGTGATGAAGGTCCGGGTTCATCAACATCCATAGGAATTAACGATGAATCCACATTAACTGAGAAAGACCCTCTTAGCCACTCTTCATTCTGCTTTAAAAATCTGTCTTTATTGCGTGAGGCTGCTTGCCATCTTCGTGAAAAATTAGGTAAAAAATTTCGAATTAATTTATTTTTTAATTCTTCTAAAAGCTGGTCAGACATCTCGTGATAATTGCGTGTAATATTTTCAAAGCATTTAACTCCATCCCGGTCACTTGAAAGTACAACTTCCACTAATTCCAAGTAGGGTATTAATATACTCTCCATCACACCAAATAAAAATTATTTTTAAAACACCGACTCTACTTTGTCAAGAGGTACACTAAACTAATTTACCATTAATACTTTCTGTAAACCGATAAATCTGTACCTATACAAATAAACACAAAAACATTTTTTGTGATAACAGTCGCAGATAAGAGCAGCGAAATATTATTTAGGAATTTAGTTTAAGAGATAAGGTACACGTATACGTATTTTTTGGCCTGACGCATGTTGACGCAAAGACGAAATATCTTAATATTATTTTTTTATATATATATATATATATATATATATATATATATATTTCATTAAGCCGCAGTAGTTTCTACAAGTATACTAATGGGGTATAAATATTCTAAATAAACCTTGAGATATAATTCATACAAATTTTTAATCGAATGGCTACTATTTTTTTAATTAAAACAAAATTTCGAAACACTACATTTCGTTCCTTTCAACATATGGTCGCTTAGTTGACAACAACTAAAAGCAAATTTTGAAAAATTCTTTTACATTTTTTTACTAGGGATATTCAGGTATCTATTAGCGATAAAAATGTTAATTTCTTTCACACTTCCTACAGAGTATTTTTTCCACTCCTTGAACCACTGTGTGGCGCAGATATGAAAATACTGGTTCAGTGCAATATAACTATGGAGGAGGTGCTGTGAAAAAAACAACTCCTAGGACAGACAGATACACTGTGCATGAAGTTCTTCCCGAGAGGACTATTGCGTCCACATTAAAGCTCATATCCATTTCTACAAAAACCATTCCAAATCAGTTACATGAAGCTCATTTACATTCCTGACGGCCCTATAGCCATCCTCAGTTATTAAGAAAACAAAAGTCAGTCTCGTGTGATTTTTGCCGAAGAACATGTTAAAGTGCGGGACACGAAAGAAAACCGGGAGGAGTCAATCGGTTTAGGAAGGTCGGCCAAGAAATCTCTTTAAACCAGTGGTGTCCCGTCGTTCTTTACATAATATGGCACTCCTTTTTGACTATACGCACTTCAGATAATTAAAAAATGTAACTATGCTTAATGAACCTTTATCTGTATTTGTCTGTTTTCTTTCGTGTACCTCACTTCTATATCTCTTTTGTGTTGCAAAAACGGCGAACTTTCGAATTTTAAAATGATTTAATTTTGATTTTTCTTGATCGATTTACATATAAATATATTTTTTCTTGAGTTCTGTTATTAACGGTTCCCGAGCTACTGCCTATACGTCGTGATACACGATTTACAAGTCCAGATTTTACAAGGGCATCAGATCCAGTGAACGAGATTTATCAAAATTTTAATTTGTGCAGTTCGACTTTGGTCTACTCGGCTATGCTAAAAGTGGCCATCTGTCTCCGTTTGTCATATTACTTTATAAAGGGGCCGTCATTGTGAAGTACTATACAGGGCGTTTCCTAATTGCGTGCTGATGTTAAAGGGGATGTTTTTATGTCCTAAAAGTCTTAACTTTTTAGATACAGGATGGTAAAGTTTAAAAAGAAAACATTTTTTTTCATCCCCATTCTGATGCTATTGTAGATAACTGCATGAAATTTGATACACGTCTTCTATGCATTAAGGAGCATACGGATCTACCCAGGTTAATTACATATGCACGCCACTGGTAGAAATTTTAAAAATTGATTGTTAATAAAAAATGCCCTTTTATGCATAAAAGACGTGTATCAAATTTCACACAGTTATTTACCTATAATAGCATTAGGGTTTAAAAAAAATGTTTTTTAAAACCCTGTATCTCCAAAGTTAAGACTTTTAGGTTCATATTAAACTTTTTTCTTAAAAATGTCCAAGAATCACCCCCCTTTAACATTAGCACGCAATTAGGAAACGCCCTGTATAGTACTTCACAATGACGCCTCCTGTACAAAGTAATGACAGACCGAGACAAACGGTCACTGCTGGCATACCTGAATAGCCTAAAGTCGAACTGCATAAGTTAAAATTTTGATAAATCTTATTCACTGGAATTAGTGCTGGTTCCCCTACTATAACTACACTGATGTGTTAATTTTGGAAAAATATGATTTCTGTAGTTTTTCAAATATTAATTGCAATATTAGATATTTTTTGACACCCGGTATTGAACAGAAAATTAATTATTTTGAAGCAGTTTATTGACAGCTACACTGAACAATTTTACAAAATATATGAAAAAAAATAAGCCATTTTTGAGGTTGACGGCTGTGATTCTAATGGTTCGATACCTTCTATATCGTTCTTCCTCTGAAAATGATGAGGTTTCGGCGTTACTACTTGAAGATCCCAGTGTGATAACTAAATCACCAATAACCGTTTCAATTTTGCCATCTACTTCCCAGTATTTATCTTCAATAGAACGAACATGTTTAACATACGATTTCCAATTTTCAGCCGATATTGGGTCAATCGCTACTAATGTTATTTTATTTAAATCTTTAATTGAAAGTTCTCCGGTGTTGCGCTCTCGAATATATTTTTTACTCCTGCCCATGCAAGTTCAATAGGGTTGAGGTCGCACATGTATGGAGGTAGCCTTAAAGGTGTATGACCGAGGTTACGTAAAAGACTGTCAATTTTATACTTTTTTTTCTCTAGGCTTGTTGGCTGATATTACTTCATATAATTGATATTTTTTACATGTTGGATTACGATATATTTTGAGCTTTTGTAGAGTATTTAGTTGTCACTTTATCTTCTATGTGAGAATGATAAGACGCATTATCCATTACCACCACTGATTTGGGAGGAATGTTAGGTAGAAGCTTCTCGAGCAACCACTTTTCAAAGTTTTCTCTATTCATCTGTCCATGATAGTCTCCAGTTGTTAGTACCGAGCGAAAAACTAAAGCAGCACCTGGAACAAATCCGGCTTCTGAACCAGCATGAACTATAATAAAGCGACTACTAGAGCGGATTTCCTGAACAACACCTATAACACTTTCACTTTGCCACCATTTGTTCACGTTTATATCATTATCTACCCAGGTTTCGTCTAGATACACAATATTGCATCCATCTTGCCTATATTGTCTTACAGTTGATAGATATTTCCCCCGCCAGTGAAAAATATTTGGTCTCTCAATGAGCAATTTTCGTTTATTTTGGCACTTGCGCCAAACAAAACCATTTGATCGTAAAAGCCGATTTAAGGTTTTAAACCCGTACGGAAAATCTATTTTGTTCTTTACAGCACGATGTAGGGGTTTGCAGGTGGGAACCTTCTTCAAGTTTATAGAAGAATCCTCTATTGTTCGTCGAATTACTTGAAAATCATCATCGTCAATTTTATCTTTGTATCATAATCGGTGTCTTTTTTACCAGGAGATTTTAAAGGTAAAGTAGAACATGAGGCGATCATTATGTTCTCTTTAAATTCTTCTTACACTGCTTTCCGAAAAACCACTGTAAAATGCAGCGCGTTCTGTTCGATTTTGAATTGGAATAGTCAAACTATTATTTTCAGCTTCTCTAGTACAAGCCTCTAGAACGCTCGCAATAACTTCACGTGCACCGCTTCGAATTGTTTTTCCTCTTTTGCTCGCCATCGTTACTTAGAAATAATAATTTAAATTCAACGCAACGCATTTATATAAAAATGAAAACAAATGCTCGAAATGTATAGGCGCCACTGGAAATAGCTAGAACCTTTTAGCTAACAAGCTTCTAACAAGTGGACCAGTGCGAAATTTACGAAATCCTCGATTAATTTTCCGTACCGCTTAGCTGGTGCACTTTATAGTTGAAGCGGCAAACTATTACAACAAATAACAAAACATAAAATTTATTTGGGTACACAAATTTTACTTTTCCGCTTGCTTTGCCGTTTTTCTTTCGTGTCCCGCACTTTATTAGACAGCAAAACACTCAGTACAAAAATATGATAGAGTAAAATTTTCCAGATAAAATCACTTTTTAGCGTATTTTTTCTGAAGTCGGTTTTTGTTTTTTTATACAAATTTTTATTTTCAGAGATGAAAATAAAGTTTATTTGTAAAAGTTGTATTTTTTTTTTGTCAGTTTTGCTCAGATACTGAATTTGGTTGACATATTATGACTAATTTGAATATTTTCCTAAATTTTGGATCTTATTTCTCTGAGCGTAATTAAATATGGAATTTATGAATATCAGTTTTAGGGTAGTTTACCTATTTTGTTACATTATTGCCGAAGAGCTATGTCTATTTGTACTACAGTCAACCTTTAACGAAACAATGAAAACATGTGAGCTGGGTGCCGATAAATGCATTTTTGGAGAACTGTTTCCTAAAAGGGATTCTTGAACCATTTATGGGCACCCAGATCCCCCACCCCCCTAAAAAATGCAAATATTGAATATTACATACAATTACTATGGTAAAACATTGTTTTTTTTTTGGACTTAATCGTTTCCAAACAGCATTTTTAGTCATTTTTACGTATTTTATAAAAAACATGGCGAATATTAAATAGAACTGCTTTAACGTTCCCTTGAATCCTTCAAAGTTGAATTTCCTTATCAAGAAGTAATGTATGGAAGTGTCTAGCATCTGTTACTTTATAATGTTACTACTGATTTCCTACACAGTGAGGTTACTTTTTAAGTTTTAAGTACGGTTTTTGACGTCACAAACTTTTTGGACTCGGACCGGAATATTTCAAATTAAGACGCAAAGTTTAAATTCAATTTGCGGTGATAAAACAACATTATCCGCTGGTTGTGCTTGTAAATTCGACAGAACGAGTAATAAAACTCACTAAAAATCACCTTCAACCCAAATTTTTCTAAAAACCGCACCGTACCTTCACAAATTGCTTTTAAATAATTATGTCGAAAATCCGACTTGGAAATAATATATGTAAATATCGGAAATTGAAAAATTCATATCTCGTAAACTATTCGACAAAAGATGAAACCATATGAGTTGTTTATTTTGTTATGTGGCAACCAACTTGATTATAAAATGTATTTGTCAATTTTAATTTGTTGCTGAGAAAAACTATTAGATTTCTCTTTTTAGGTAATTTTGTTTGTTTATGTAGGAAAGGTGAGGTTTCGAGAAAATTTTGAGATACATGTGATTTTAAGGGCTTTGCTCGGATTAACTGTACGCCTATTATAACCATATTGGCATATAGTTTATATATTATTTTTAGAACCTCTACCTCACCTCTCGCCATGTCAAAATGGAAACATCGAAATGGGCCCGCCTGACCCCCAGAACGGTTCGCGATTGTATACCCCAGAGCAAGCTGGCGCAGTACTCCAATTACGAGTACGACGACGCCCGCGAGCTATCGTACTCGCCCATGGTTATCAAATACGAAAGGCTGTACGAGACATTCGACCGGGAGGAAATCAAAGAGCCATGGATGCTAGAGGAAATCGACGACTTATATATAGGATTTTTGAGTTACAGTAAGTATACTATTGTCCTGTTTTATATATATGATGTGTGTTTTCATTCCGGATGTAAATCCGTTCATCGTACATACGAAAACTAATATCATACTTCGAAATGCCAGTAAGGCCTTACTAAGAGAAGAAATCCATAAAACCAAAAAACAAGCAGACGACACCACCCTTTATTGTCAAATAGCATAGAAACGTGGGCCTTTTGGCGAACAGAATCAAATAAGAATAAGACTAAGACTGAAAAAATTATGACACTCTCCTAAAGAAGAGGGCCCAAACTGTCTATTATCAAAATGGGCCAGATTAATATGGTACTAGGGTGCGGTGATATGTGTTACCTTACATCTATCACACAGACTGAACTACTTATCCCTGAATATATCAAATATTTATTGGTCGTTTGTTCGAAAC
Organism: Kuschelorhynchus macadamiae; assembly: GCA_030620095.1. Classification (NCBI taxonomy): domain Eukaryota; kingdom Metazoa; phylum Arthropoda; class Insecta; order Coleoptera; family Curculionidae; genus Kuschelorhynchus; species Kuschelorhynchus macadamiae. The sequence continues at coordinate 327,605 of JAUTXW010003612.1, forward strand.
CTTAGAAGGCATTCCAGTTTGCCCAATATCATGTATTGTGAGGGGAAAAAAATTACTGGTTCAAACAACATAGCCAATGCTTTTGCTGCTCACTTTCAGTCCTGCTATTCTAATCACTCAAACATAGATTTAACTAAGATCGCGCCCATAAGTTCTTCTGGAAAATCACTGCGCACATATCGTTTTACAGAGGCGGAGATCAATGATAAAATAAAGGCACTAGATATTTCCAAGAGAGCTGGTCCATTCTTTTGGTAAGATGCTGGCAGTCGTTGTCTGGGCCACTCTGTCAAATTTTTCAAATGTCCTTTAGTCTTGGTTCTTTTCCAGAAATTTGGAAGTTTTCTACTCTCATGCCAGTACTTAAATCCGATGATAGATGCGACGTAAAAAACTACGGAGGTATTTTTTTGTTTTCACACATACCAAAGTTGTTCGAGGCAATTGTCACCGGTGAAATTTTTAAATCACTTAAACATTATATTTTGGGGAAGCAACATGGTTTTTATCGCGGTCGTTCAACGACTACAAATCTGGCGGTATTTCAAAATTACCTAATAACATCGGTTGAGACTGGCCAACAGTTTGATGTTATCTAGACCGACATATCCAAGGCGTTTGATAGTGTCTGCCATCAGATTCTAATAGTAAAATTACAGCAAATTAGATTTTCTGGAAACTGCATTGATTAGATCAAGTCATATTTATTTAATCGACGTCAACAGGTCAACGTATGTGGTTCGTTGTTGTAACGTCGGGTGTCCCGCAAAGCTCGCATAGCGGTCCAATTCTATTTTTACTTTTTATAAAGGACATAGTATCTTGTTTTAAATGATCTAAATGTCTTTTATATGCAGACGACTTGAAATCATTTTCACCACTTTCCTCTGACTCCAATCAACTGCCGTCTGACATTGAGAGACTTGTCGAATGGTGCAGCACCAGTTGCCTGCTTCTTAACGTAACTAAATGTAAAGTGCTCCGATTGCAATAATCCCATTGATTCCACGTATCGTAAACGATGTAAGTCTTGAAGTTGTTACTTATTTGGGCGTTATTTTTGACGAATAACTGAGTTTTAGTTTGCACATGGTAACATAGTATTTAAGGGTTTCAGATTGCTAGGCTTTATTAATGTCATGATACTAAAGCTACTGTTTGTCTCTATAACTCCCTGGTTCAGAGTGTTTTGAAATACTGTTCTACTATAGTCGAATGCGGTCTTATCGTGCGGGTCCAAAGGTCACCAACATTATGAATCAAATCAGAAAAAACAGTGAATACCAAAATGTGTGATTCTTTTATCGAGCTATTAAATCTCGATGGGCTATTTACAAATATACAGGGAGAAAGAAAATAGTTTTTTTTTATTATATTACGCAATATTATTAAGATAGCCACTTAATATTATTTTATATATTAAATGCCGAGGGACTAAATAAAAAAATTCGCTAAATACGTATTTGGTTAAAATTTGTTGGTAGGCAAAAACAAAAATACGCAAAATGGCAAGCGCCTTAATAAAGTCGGAAGGCGGTTCGAATCAGTGGAACAATCAGGATATGTTCTGTTTATACAGCCACTTAATGAAAGTGAGATTTTTTTATCAATCACCAAAAATTATGAGCCCCGCTTGACCTAAACATCTAACCACTTATACAGTGTCATTTATTTAAATGCGGACCACCCCTGTGCAAAGAAAACTTTTGTATCGTGATAACAAAAAAATTTTATTTTGCAAAAATATTATACACTTTTGTTAAAAACACAAGATAATTAGTTATTACTCCCCTCGTGAGATTTTTTCAGATCTTTACGTTTAAGGGTCCCTAGATGCCGGAAAACATGTTTTCTCAATTCCGTCTGTCTATAGGTATGTCTGTCCGTCAGTCTGTCTGTTCGCGGCATAGCTAAAAAACTACTTATCCGATTTCTTCAAATTTCAGTCTAAAATTAAGGGCCATGGCATGTACGCGAAAAATACAGACTCTATATATATTTTTATATGTCAAATTTTGTCTTATAATTAATAAAAAAAATTACTTATTTTAAACACGCTTTAAAATTGGAACAAGTATTCTATAATTATTTATTTATTGCCCACAAAATTACAAATGTTCTAAAAAAGTAAGCAAAAAAATGGTGTCAAATCTAATAAAAAAATTTTAAAATTAAAATTCACTGGCTAATATCCAGGAGCCAGTGGCAAAAGCTCTGTGACTCGGTATAAGGATTGTACAGAAACTTGTGCATGAAAAAAAACATAATTTACTTCCGAAGAAGATTAAGAAATGTACACTAAAAAATCCAAAGGCAAAAGACTTAAGTTACAATGCCAAAATGGATATTCATAATGCAATTTATGATTTATACACGTCAAAGACTAATATAATCCTTCAGGAACTTTTTAATATTATAGACTAAAAAATATCATCATCACTTAAAAAGTCCTCATCTTCTGAGTCGTCCTCAAATGGCGCAATGATCATTGGTGCTATTTCGACATTTAGAACTCGTTCTCGATTCCACCAATCCCATATTAATTTCTCCGTATGTTCCAGAGATTTCTTCCAGTACTCCGGCGTAATATAATTTAATGAATCTTGCCAAACAATTTGCACTTCATCTGATGTAAGACCATCGTTCACGTGTTTTTCGTAATATGATTTTGCCCCAGCCCATATTAATTTTATTGTGTTAAACTGGCAATGGTATGGCGGCAGTCGTAAAACCTCATGTCCATTTTCCCGTAATATTTCATCTACTATATTATTGGTTTTTTAATAGATTTTGCCATTAAAAGAAGTTCTAGTTTCAGCATATTGGGTAAAGGATTTTATTTTGTTTTATTAGCCAGTCATAAATATCACTTTTCTTCCAGGATGAAGTAGGTTGTTTATTTAAGATTCTTGAATGATAAGATGCATTGTCCAGAATGATTAAAGATGGAGCATCTAAATTTGAAATCAATTGTTCTTTTAACCACTTTTCAAACAGTTCACAATTCATATTATCATGGTAGTCCATACTTTTGGATGTTGAAGAAAACAGTAAACTTGCAGCAACTATCTAATTCATCTTCCGGATTTTATGCGGAGAATATGATTACACGTAATAAAAGAAAAACAAACATAAAAAGTTTGTCGTTGATAAATCGTATGACCCGCACGATAAGACTGCTTTTGACTATATATGGAGTAGTCCTTCATATCAGTGTCACATTGAAAAAGTTCAGGGTAAATTTACAAAATATCGTTTATTTAAATTTAATTTTCCATACTAAGGTCTGTCTTATAATGCAAGAGTTCTTCTATGTGGCTTGCAAACCCTTGAGTTTCGGAGAAAAATGGCACTTCTAGTTTTCGTGCACAAGTTATTAAACGGGGCGATTAGCTGTGAAATATTGCTTCAGTCAGTCTCATTTTTAGTTCCTATTAGAAGAACAAGACAATCGCAGCTGTTTTTTAAAAGATATCACCGTACAAATTATGGGTTTAGTGCGTTTGTTGATCGACTAGTAATTATAATCTGTACTTTCCCGAATATGACCTTTTCAGACTCAACATTTTATATATGTTGTCACATTGTCTCTTTTTTATTTTATTATTTGAAATACATTTTTTTTAGTCTTATTTTACTCTTACGATTATCTTTTTGCGAATTCGTAAAATTCAGAATGTTTAGTATTCTGTAGGGTACGTTTCAGAAGGGCCACTTGTCCACACGTCACCATCGTTAAAGACAAAACGGTATAGCATAGGCGGTAGGTGAAACAATGCCAGGTTAGCTCCAGGGTAGGCGCCGAAGGCAGCATCATTAAATCATTATTATAAAAAATAGTACATCTCAATCACTGGTAACGTAGAGTTAAGTTTGAAATATTTACATTACAAATCAAGAAATGTAAGGCAATTTGGCAACGCTGTAAGGGTCCTTTTATTTGTAATACTATATTAAGGAGTTTTTGCACTGCAGTGTTTTGAAAATTCTAGGAAATTTGGTCAATTTTTATTTTTCTTTTCTGGGTTAAAAGTGCTTCATCCAAAAATTTTATTTTTTTAGATCCGAAATACTTACTCTCAACAAGACCCCAAATAATATTGTAATAAAGAAAATTAACTTTTGATTGTTTGATACTTCAGTTTTCCAATATGGTTTCGAATTATTTTTCATAGGTCTAAAAGATAATACGGTCTAAAGTTTTTCAAGGAAAAAGAACGTATTCGGAAAAAGCACTGTATATCTTACCAAAAATAGCTACAGTTACATGTTGTTTTAGTTAGTATTTTATTTTGGGGGGTAAAACGCATTTAACATTTTTTGTTTATGAACAGCAAATACGTTATTAAGTGCATTGAAGCATGCTCTTATAAAACGGCTTGCAGTCCATAATGTATTTAAATTTTAACATATTTATAAGGTATTTATAGTTTTTGTTTTAGGTACCACGGCTGAAGACAGAATGTGTTCAGAAAATCACGACACTTTAACTTGCTCGAAAGATCTCTGCGAAATATTTTACGAATCTCCATTTTTGGATGCTTATAATTTCGACGAGATGGCTTTAAAATTGAAAATAGGTGCGTAGTCTTATAAATACCAAAATACGTTTGTTTTCCGACAGATGATATGTTCCTGGCTGCTGAAATTTGCATTCCAGACAAAAGCCACTTAGCACTGTCTGGGTTGTTGATAAGTTATTCTAAAAATATCGGAATGTAAACAGAGTTTGTTTTCAAATGTGAGCATGTAACAGCTTAATGGTTGTACTCTACATGTTCAAGTTTCAGTCTAAAGGTCTGCTGTTTGACCTCCGTGTGGTTATCCCTTTTTTTGTTTTTCTGTGTTAATACGTTAATGTCCGACTGTTTATTAGTGACAAATAATGACGTTACGTCAAAGTCGGTTAAATAAGAAATAATGCTTTAGGTCGTTATTATAGGAAAATAACGCCCTAGGGCATTATAAATAATGATCAAATACGAAATTACTCTCTAGGGCATTATTATAAAAAAGTACTACTACTAGATTTTTCTCAAAAAAAAAATATATTTTACTTACTCGGACGTTAAACGTGAGTTAACCGTGAGAGCACTAAAGAATCACACAAATGTTTTTTTTTTACATTTTTTTCAAGATACTGTCTATGTGGGAAATTAGTTCCAGTGCAGAATATGCTTTTTTTAAAATATGTCACGTGATCCTTAAAACGCAGTTGGGAGTCGATAACAAATCCTAAACTCATTCCTTTTTCTATCTGAAAGTTTAGTATAGTATGAAGGTTTGCAGTTAATGTCCTGTTTCCTATTATTAATATTGTTGATTTAAATGGATTGGGTTTTACTTGTGATCGGAAGATATTTTGAAAAAGGCATTTAAATCAGAGTTAACCTTGTTTTCTGTAGCAATATATTCAGATGGTTTAAAGAAGAGGTAGAGTTCTGGGTCGTCTGCATATCAATGGTAGTTGATGTATTTAAGATGTAAGAAAAAAGTGGATAAATTATATATTAAATAATAGGGGACCTAAAATACTCCAGTTATAACATTAAGAGAATCGGATACGTTATTGTCTGCTCTAGCTCGTTGAGTTGTACCACCTAAAAATGACCTCATTAAATTTAAAGCTTGCTCAGAAGAACCAATATAATGTAAAAGTGAGATTAATATTTTATGATTTACGAAGTCAAAAGCCCTTGTGAAATCCAACAATATTAGGGCAGTTATTTCATTATTTTCGCGGTTGTGAAAGATATCATCTGTTATATCCGTCATTGCAGAGAAGCAGGTGTAGCCATCTCTTTGCTTTAGGGGCAAAATATTGTTAGTTTCATCGTATCTACGAATTTGATTATCTAATACGCGCTCCATAATTTTCGAAAAAGTTGGCAAAATACTGATACATCGGAACAAACTGAAGTCGGTAGGATTATTCACCTTGGGAAGAAGGATAACAAATGTTTCCTTCCGCGCAATGGGAAAATAATGACTGAAAATACATTCGTTTACAATATGTTTGAGATATTCGACAATGTGAGCTATTCAACTGATCCGCGCCAAAAGCTTTTGTTTTTATTTTTAAAAGTATAGATAAAATATCACTCCTAGGTTTTCTCAAACAAAAAATATATTTTACTTACTGGGACATTAAACGTGAACCACGGATTCTATAAGGACTAACGTTTTCTGTCGACGTATATCACACTGAGTCTACCCCAAGCATTATTAGCCTTATAATACTCTTGATACCTTAATAACTTTAGTGTTTGAATTTTAGTTCGTACTTAAAGTTTTTATTCAAAGTACGAATCAAGTTTTGTCTAAGTTGATTATGAATTATTTCGTTACATAGGTGGATCAGTATTAGATTAGTTACTGCTGCGCCGAGGTACTGGGTATATCGGATCTGTACCACTAATCTAAAAGACATGAGACGTTATGAAAAGGAATGGCTGCGAGTATAGCGCCAATCCTAGACCCTGGACGGTTGCAAACTTATTCAAGGCGCCACTTAATTTATAATCGTCTCTTTATTAGTTAGGAGGGTGCTTAATAGGATTGTTTCAAATAACTATAGAAGAAATGATGCTGCGCCTTAAAATGCATCCCTATAACAAAGATTTCTTTAATATAACACTGATGACTGATTTAAATGTCTAATTGTATAATGGTTTAGTACATTTTTTATCTTCTAGAACTCAAGTTCAAAGAATCAAATGTCCAGTAACTTTAATTTTTAATCATTACAAACACGTATTTTAGTCTCCGGCAATCTCAAGAAAATATGGGACACAAAATACTTTCCCTACTATGGTTGGCATCCAGTAGCGAAAGCGAAAAACCTTATCCTGTTTAAATCTCCAGCTTGCCAAATGTTTTCGTCTATTAGAGAAGAGATAGAGGAAAGTGACTGGCTGAAAAATACCACAGTAACGGAAGGATATTCAGTACAGCTTAAGGTAAATAGACAAATTTCTAATATCCTAATTTAATTATATTTTACATCCAACCACCAAAAATACACTTAAGTAAAATAACCTACCTCAACGCATTGTAGGCGATTTACACATAGCAAATTGGCTTTAATAGGCAATTTTAAAAAAATGGATTTAAAAAAAAAATTGAAAAACAAATTTTTTCGAAAAGAAATGTTTGAATACTTATTAACCATCTAGCGAAATCTTAGTGAAAATAGAAACTCTTTTTTTCTTACAACAGTTCCTTTGGGTATGTATCGGAAAAAGGGTTCCTGATAATTTGGCATATCCGTTAATTTGACGGGCGACATTGTGACTGAATACGACTAATTTGCGGATACGACTATTTGGCTTAAGTCAATTTAGCGTAAAGGATTTTTTTTTCAGTAATTAATGTTTGCAATCTATCTCCCTTTTCCTCTTTCTCTCTCAATCAACCTTTTCAGTTCTACGTGTTCTAACAATATATTATTTATTCCAGACTCTAATCAAGAATTTCAAAGAACAAAACACGTGGATCTTTAAAAAGCAATCATCTAGAACATGGCTGGAACCCAATCACGATTCGGTCGATTTTTCGACAAACAGGAGACTATATTCTGCCGTTCTACAAGGCTCATCCTCAAACCAAGTACCATCTGACAGAGATCCGTTAGCTAGCTTCCAATTTCCACCAGTGACGAGTCGAGATGTTACTAAAAAGGACGAAACAGTTGGGGAAACGTCCGCAAATTATTATTACTCGGCATACATGCGCCAGCCTAACTTGGCAAACACTAGTGCTGTTGTAGAGCAATCGGTTCAAGTAAACAGAAGAATGATAGACGCCAACGTATCCGGATTTCATTGTGGTGGGAACATACAGCAAAGTTTTCCGTACTATAGTTCGAGAGCTAACGTTCAAACTACTGCATCTACATCAGCGCCTATCACCAGTGTATTCGCATCACCCACTAATTATGCTAACTATCAATATTTTCCTCAAGCAAACACATTTATTAATCCTCGATTGTATTCAAACAACTTTATCCCGAACGCCAGTGTCCTTAATTTCAGGCAAACGAACTATTTTCCTTTGGTGTTACAAAACGCAGCGGCACCCTACGCTCATTCTTCCTTTTTTAATTACCAAAGGGGTACTTTCCCCAGTTATAGGACAATGGTGTTTCCTCAAAGGCCTCAAGTGATGGTGCCATCTTCAGGGTGGTTTTTGCAGCCCCCCGTGAAGCTCGGTCAGCCACCAGTAAATTTGTTAGCTAACAGGCCTCCGGTCCATGCGCCTGGCTACCACTACAGGGCTGCCCCCAACGCCGCTAGACCTCGACCTGCGAAGCTGTCGTCATGCAGTTTAAGTTCTCCGGCTTTGGCGGTGCCCAAAGATGATTCGGTAAACCAAGACCAGGAAAGCATAGTGGCTAAAACAGTAAGCGCGGTGCTGGACGACCCAGACACCTTCGTGCCTGTAACCGGCGTGCCTTCCGACGAATTGGAACTCCAGGCTTTGGAACAATACAGTTCTTCTAACACCAACGTATTCCAAGATCTGGAGAGGCAGGCGGCGGAACAGTACGAAACGTCGGAAAACTGGAAAAGCCCCCCGAAACGCCATAAATGTGTCGGCTTCGGGGGGTGTCTTAACGTTAAGTTGGTTAGATTTAGGTGCATGGAAGAGATTCTAGGGTTAGGTTGTAGTAATACGATTAAGGCTGAAGTTCCAAACCTTGTTTTGGGAAGTGATAGAAATTAAGAGTCTCGACTATAGGTCAAAAATCTTTGCAAAAAATGAGAAAAAATAACGTTCATGTGGTGATTGTTCTTCAGATAATTTTAAAAATAAAAATTGTTGTTTTGTATTAAGCGGAAATTTTTTTTTAAGCTAAAATTACAAGCTGCTACTACGGAGCAAACATCCTCTGGTCTAATTATTATTAAAGAGGCAAACTAATGATACAGTTGACTTTCTAAAGTCATATAGATCGCGTATCATTTAGTCAGCCTGTAAGCGTTAAAGTTATATTCTTTGATGTGCCAGTAATATTTTTTTTTAAATAAATGGGTTGGTGCAACTTAGAGTTGAAAATAATTAGGGGAATTGGTACAGGGTTAGCACCAGGTCAGGCGCCGGAGCGCGATAGCGCGGAAGCACCATAATTAAAATAAAAACATGTTCACATTAGTTTCACATTAAGTAGGTAACCAGTTCTACACATATTGTGTCGGAAGGGAAATTGAGCACTTATTTAGAGTTATTATCGTTAGTAATTTTAGCATTTTTTGAATCACGATTAATAAAAATGCGATTTAGGTTAGGATTAGTTATGGTCGTTGTAAAGAAAGCGCTCGGTAGCGCACCAACAAAATTCGGGGTCTACGTTAAAACAAGTTTTTTTTTTAACAAAATTTATACTGTTAGGTGGATGTGTCCCGTTAGCGTTAAGTTAGCCCAGGTTCGTCGATAAACCCATCATAAAAACCATAAAATCACATCATTTGCATGTTTTGTGATTTTTTTAATAAAAAAAACGTTTCATCCACGCATCTTTTTGCTTAAATATAGTAATCGTATCAGACCCCCGCAACGTTTTGCACTTTTATCTTGGACTTAAGCCTTAAGCCTCTATGCCACATTGCCATATTTTGCAAAGTATGACTATTTAAATCATAGGTAGCAGTGTGACTATGACAGTTGACAATGTCTAAAAAATCATCAAATTGTCAAAACCACCTGATTTTTATTTGTGTTTGTTGCTCTAGTTATTTTGATTTGGATTTTGTTTCCTGATTCGCCGTTTGACAAAAATGTTACGATGTTCAATGGTATAAAAGATAGGTTATTAAACGTTAAGAAAAATGTTAGCCTGTTTGCGACCGAAGATAACTCCATTAAATCTAATGTCAAACCCCAATTTAATCCCCATGCAGGCGCCGAACTTCTACAACATTTTCAAGATCAGTGGGAGGCAATTCATAACTTAAACGAAGCGAATGCTAAAGCTGCTGATAATGTTGCTGTGGAAATAGAAGGTATATCAAAAAAAGTTACTGAAAGTAAAACCAACATTGATTTAATAAACCATGTTTTAACTAATTCGAACTTGACAACCAATATCACCCAGTGCCTAACACAGATCAAAGAACTCTACAGTGTTTGTGAAAATATAGAACAAAAATTAGTCGATTTGGAGAATGTATTGGAAGATGCAGAATTTGACAAAATGGTAAAACAACATCGACATCATTTGGCGAATTATAAAACTCGAAAACAAGGTAAATGCTAAAATTAATTTTAACAGAGTATCAAATAGTAATAAAACAATAAATATTTTCAGATAGTTTAGATAACATGAAACAAACCTTGGAACAAGAATATAGGATTAAACTTGTTGAACATGAACGCAGTAAGAAAATGGTTTTAGAAGAGAGGCAAAAAGTGTTTCAAGAAGCATTTAAAAGTGATTTGGAAGTGTACAAGAATCTTGGTACAATACCTAGTAAGTAATATGTTGAAGGTTGGCTCATGTAAAAAATTTTAGTTTTATTTCTAATTTTGTTACTTAGAATTCAACCTGTTATTAGTTGTTTCTTATCATTTGTTTGTCTGTTTATTCTTACTGAAATTAATACTAGTAGACATGTGTGGTCCAGGTCCGGTAATGAATTCAGTCCATTCCAATCCACTCTGATCATGAACCAGTTGGAATTGATTTATTCACAAATCTATTTGGTTCCAATGCCTACTCTGCGTGTCGAATTGGCTGCTAGCCTAGCTGTCGTTGACAGTTTCAGATTCATTTGTGGAAAGGAATTATGGACCTAGCAATATAAATATGTTATAGGTTTAATATTCATACAATGCAGTACCACACCACAGCCATATTTAAATGTTCCTTTACTTATCAGGCTGTTCACTTGTATAATCTTTTTAATCCCAATTTTGAAACTTCTCTTTACACATATAGGAGAAAATATATGAAATTATTATTGGAACAATATTGATCTTTAATTTGTGTCAGGTATGTTTCTTTTTTTAAAGTGTGATATGTATGTTTTTGTTGTATTGATACATTTTTCTATTATTTTAATTTCAGTTGTTATTAACTGGAAGGTTAAAAGTTAAAGAAAACCTTGTAGCTAATCTTCATCTCCCCAGGGCAAATTGTAATTTTAAAGACGATTTATTATTATTATTGAGATTTTGATACCTCCACAAATTCAGAATTTGTATGCAATAACTTATACACTAATGAGACATATAAGACTCCCAAGATTTAATTAAATATAAATGAACTTTCTGTAATGCAAAATTAGTTTTTTGAAAACATACCCTATGAATAAATGCTTTGTAATTATTTTTGTTGTGCTACTCTATGTTTTTGCATCTTGTCCTTCTAAGTTCTCAATTTTTTTATGATGGTATTTTTTGTGTTGCTGTTTATAATAAATATGCACAGAACATTACATTTTAACATAAATTATAACTCTTATATTTGTTTTATACCTATTATACCAATATTTTATATTCTAAACGAACTAAGCTTTTATTAAGTTTTTACACTAAAACTATTATCTAAATCTATCTACCTATTTGTTGTCCCTAACCCTAAACCTACACACAATTAGAGTATCCAATCTCCATCTTGTCAGGAATTTATATCTAGGTGGACCCGATGCAATATCAAAAAGAATCCCATAAATAAACTTTGTTACATGAGCCAAGATTTAGATTGCTAGTATTTTCCTTTGTCTCTTATAAAAACCAAAATAGTTTGATATTATTTTTTCGAAACTAGCTAATCATTATAAATGGATCCAGATCACAAACACTTGAATAAATAATTTATTTTATTATGAAATAGTACATTGATTAAGATAGGAGCTATTTCTAGATTTTTAGAACTTAGTCTACGTCGTAACTACAAATTTCGGACCCCTCTGCAGTTGTCAACAAAGGACCCACTGTCTCACTGAGCCCCTGGTACCCGTGCGTCCCCCACCATCTGCAGTGCGGGGATGTAGCCATTCCACTGAATTTAGGTTCATTTTGTATCAGTGGTATATATTTATATTTATGGAACTATACTAATGCTTGATTAAGTGGAAGCCTATATTGTTTTTTTGTGTTTTAATAGAATTTGGAACATATTTATTTTTTTAAATTTATAATATGATAATACTATTTTAATACCTTTTGCAGAAGTTGAACTACCAAAAAATCAAAATGGTGCTATCTTAGAAGAAATTCAACTAGATTTTGACCAAAATGAGCTAGAAAAATTTTTCAGTGATGAAAATAATGACACCTCTCCAATAGTGTGACTGTTTTTGGTGAGATTAGATCTAGCTTTTGTTATGTGACACCTAAGTGTTAAAAGATAAATACTTTTTACACAGGTCATACTTATTAATGATACAGGCAAAGAAAAAAAAAGTACTTATATTTTATTTAAATATTTTATATATATTGTTATTTACTATGAAAAATTATATTAAAGAGAATGCAAGTACTGTTAAATAAGTAATATATAGGTGCAATACATGTCAAGAATACTTAAGTAAAGTGGTAAATAATTGTTAATATATTTTTGTATAATAAAAAGTATCAAATGTTAATAAAAGTATTAGTTGTTTTTATTGGTGAGTTGAGTTTTTTTTTCGAGAAGTTTACGATGAAAATTCGCACTTATAAGCTTTCTACTAGTTGTTAAAGATCTTTAACAATTCTTTTATTAAATACATAAAAGTTACAATTAAGGTTGTTAGTTCTGTAAGGATATTGAGTATGTATGAGGGAAAAATATCTGTGCCTGCCTGAAAGTTAGTTGTTAAAGATCTTTAACAATTCTTTTATTAAATACATAAAAGTTACAATTAAGGTCTTTAGTTCTGTAAGGATGTTGAGTATGTATGAGGGAAAAATATATGTGCCTGCCTGAAAGTTAAATGAAAACGTTTATACAAATTTTTTTATGTTCAGTGTTGTTTCATAAGTATAATGCATGATGCGTAACTCCTGTTTACTGCATTACTCTGCATAATAGGTTGCTTAGACAGATATAAAAATGGTGATGATTTAATAAAATAAACTCAGAACAATTTAATTTACGATGTGTGATATATTGTGAATATTTAATAAAATTATTAAATTTCCCAATGCCAGAGTCCCTCTTCCCATCCCACATACTTGTCACTTCTCAGGCAGGACTTGTTTAGTCTCTCTCCACAGCAGTTTTGCCAGATGAAATTTTAGGCTAGCAGTAGATCGATATCAAAAAAGCAATAGATTTTAAAAATATATAATAAGGTGTAAAAAAAGCCTCCGATTTCTCTTTGTTTTTGGTTGTTAGGTGGAGAATGTTAGAAAATTGATCAAATAATAATTCTTTTTTAAATTATGTCCATAAATGTATATTTATTGAACCGTTTGGTGGCAAGCGAGATGCATACATAAAAAGCGGGGGTCTCTCGCCTAAAGGGGGAGAGTTGACACCCCCAACAACAATGTTAATAATTAAAGTCTGATTTATTGCGATTCTAGACTTTTTGTTTTGTTGTTGTTCGTTTGATATAGCCTTCACCCATAGGTATCCGGCCAGGCCTAGTTATAAATCGTGGATATTCGAGACTAGTCGGGTAACGTGACCTTGCACGATCATTCGAGTGGTACACTTTTTGTACAGACGTAACATAGAAGGGTGCGCAAAAAGAGGGACTAGAATCACCCTTCGGGGATGGGGAAGGGATTTACATATGGGGAATGCCAGCCAGACGGACCCTACAGTTTATCGAGGAGTCCGAAACTAGGCCATCCCCTCCACCTGAGAGGGTATGTGATGGCGGGGAGTGTGAATTTACACTTAAACTACCACGGAAACACCCAGTTCCCCCCGGCTGGTTACCGGCGTGTAGTCTAAGGTTACAATAAACTAGGGTTGCCAGATATGCAAAAATCACAAGCGGGAGGCCAGTTCCGTTTCTTCGGAGGAAGAAAGGGTGTAACGACCTCCAAAATAAATTGAAGAGCAAAGAAAAAAGTTCTCGGCTTGTTATTGGATTCAGCAAACCTAGCCTGGCCGAGACACTTGTGAAGTGAAGTCACCCAGCTATACGTTTTCATCAAGGTTTATTTGGTTGTTTCATGGGCGGAATTAGTTAAATTTAAATAATTTTTCTTCATTCATTGTTGTAACAACTAATGTTTATTATTTCTCCTAAAAAGCGGAAGTTTTCAATCGTACGATGTGAGGTGGGAGACTCCAGCTTAAATAGAGAGTGTTGGCAACCCTACAGTAAACCCCGCGATCTCGACACGTAATATTATCTCTAAAGCAGTCTTTGGAATAGCCTCGTCGAAGGCAGACCTCTGTATTTTTAACATAAATGGTTCCACGTGTTCAGTTTAGCTGCTTTATTTCTGGGGGATGCAGGAGACTCAACCGTTCCGTGTGAAAACTAACGACCCCGCTAGAAAGGAAGCAGACGCTGTGAACATGTGAGTTGCCTAGTTGTCCTGCATTCCTGCGTAAGGCGGTTAGCTTGAAAGAAAAGGACATCTCGTGTAACCAGTAGTACTCTCAAGGGGTATCTAGTGGATGCCAAGATGCATTAGAAAGTTTTAAAGAAGCAAAAATTTATAAACATATTTGAAATATACGGGGTGTTTTTAGAGTGCGCCATCCGGACATCCCACGGAAAACGTCCTCAATCTGTAATAAGGTGTAAAACATCTGGAAGGGACGCTCCAGCACTCACTAAGCCCCAGACGAAGAGCAATCTGGCAAGTGGTGAAGTGCAGTGCCAAAAACATATAATGGCTCTAAAGCCTGAAACACAATGCAACCGCCTCGTAGAAGGCAGACTTCTGTATTTTTGTTTTTAACATAAGTGGTTCCAAATGTTCGGTTTAGCTGCTTTGGTTCGGGGGAATGCGCTAGGCTCAATCGCTCAGTGTGAAAACTAACGTCCTCGCTAAAGAGAGCAGACGCTGCGAACGTGTGAAGCCTAGTTGTTCCAAGGTGCCTAAGGGGTATTTATTCATTGGTGGTTATCTTTTTTGACAGTTTAATTATAATTAGGTGCTTCAAAAACCGCTAATGAACAGTTTAAATATGTATTAATACTTTCCATTATGCTTCCTTACTTTACTGATATTAATAAAACATTAGAAAAAAACCTTATAAGGTAGTCGAAGTCGGAAAAATAAGCAAAATTTGCAAATTAGCTGAGATGATGATAAAATGGAACATGACATGTGACAAAAAAACTGTCTTTCCGTCTCTTTTATTATTGGTTTCTTAAGAAATTTAAGACGTTTTATTTGATGCAGAGACAACCACTAAACGGCACATCTAAATATTTTGCTACTAGGACTTGATTGGTTACACGCGTTAGCTACTATATTTGTGTGATCCAGACCATACTTTTAGTGGTATCGCCGAATCTTTTAGACATCGGTCACTATGGCTGTACAGATGGCAGCAACGAAATAGTTTTTGTTTTGAAAAACACAATTCATTTTCTAAAGAAGATCGTTCCTAGCTTCACATTGTAGCTTCAAATTTCAATTTTATAATTAAAATGGCTGGTGTAATCATGTGTTTGATGCGGTTTTGATCGGAAAGTCCGCAAGTTAACGCCCACAGAATATACAGTCTCAAAATTCGTATTGATTTAGATGAATGAAAATAATGAGTTAAGAATACAAATCTAAATATAAAAGTGTTTTGTTTATATTTTATATCATAGAACATAGTAATTAACAGTGCTTATCATGTCTCTAGAAAAGGAATACTTAAATCAAGAACATTTAAATGGATTCGACAACTATAAGGTACATTTCGGTTTGGAATATAATTAATGTCTTCCAATCTACATATATTATTAGGAACAGACAAAATTGAGCTGACAGCTTGACCTTTTAAGTTTACATAATTTATAAAACCTTAAATATTGATGTTTACCATTTGGGGGGTATATTAACTGTTCTATGTTCATTTTTAATTAAAGAAACTTGATTTTCATAATACAGCCAGGTACTTAGCACTCAGGTTTTCAGTTAGGTTTTCATTCTACATTTATTCACATTGATGTTTTTTTTTATATGTAAATCATTTCTTAATAAAAGTGTACTTAAGTATAGCATGACAGGGTACTATTTCTATTTGAAAGGTTTTCTTGAGGGTTTTTTGTTTTGCCCTGAAATCATTAATTAATCTAGACTGTACAGTATTTTCAACACTTATCTAGCAATTATTATTGTCCAGCACTTGATATAATTGAAATTTAGAACAATGTGATCTATTAATTTAGTATAGGTAGGTAATAGTTTATAATACAGCAAATAATAGTTTATTCATTTTTAGCTTTTGATTTTCAATTTATTAAGTTATTTGTAATCTTTTATCAGTGTCTTAGGTATATTTTATTATAATGAATTAAGATTTTTGCTTGTTCTATTAGAAATAAAGTTGGTTTAGATATTAATATTCTTTTTTGTTAGCTGTTTTTAGTATAATTTATTATGATTCACGCCGGGTTGGTTCCCAGTAGGTAACCCAACTCATTTGGGTATTTGAAAAAAATATATGTATATAAAAATTTCATTTCTTGTCGTTTTTGCAAAATATTTTAATAATAGTGAGAAATATTAGATGATTAAGCTGTAAATCTAATGGTAACTTAACTTACGAAGAGAAAACCAGCATAATATTTTGTCACATACCTACTTCAAAGAAATTAAATTAGCTCAGTGAAGATTTGATGTTAAAATGAAAATAACTTAGGGTGACTGCGCTAGTAAGCTGGCCACTTCCAATAGTCGGCCACATGAGTCTATTTAAGTTTAAAGTCAAAGTTTCTTAAAAATGGCCAACCACCGGTGCAGTTACCCTATATTGTCTGTTTTTAACGTTTAAGTATACCTGCGTTCCGCGTTTAAAAACGTTAAAAAATATATTTTTATTGATCAGCAATGTTGCAGTTTATGTTCTCACATTATTATAGTTATTTAATATATTTTTGAGTTTCTAGAGTGAATATTAATGTTGTCAAAAATAAATTTAAGTTCTTAAAATTTTATTTTTCATTTTTGGGGGCAGTTTTAACCTCTTAAATACCCTTATATAGAAGAAAAAAAATTTCTATTATCTGCTAAAAATTAAATTAATTTACTAACTAACCTAAGTTGACTCAGGTCAGTGGGAATGATATTAAATTAACTGAGAATACTGGTTTTGATTTTTTTGCTAAATATTATAGGCCCATATTAACACATTTTATGAAAAATGGTTCTAAAGTCCACTCAATTTAAGTGTACAGATTTCACTAATGCCTTCGATAGAATTCCCCACAATGTATTATTAAGCAAACTTAAAGTTTTGGGTATATCTGGATCGCTGTTAAGTGGATTGGAATTTACCTTTCTGACAGAGTGTAGATGGTCAAAGTCAATAACTTCTTGTCTCACGAAATCATAGTTCCTTCTGGGATCCCACAAGGGTCCACTGCTGTTTAATCTTTTTGTTGATGATGTCTCCTTATGCTTCAAATATTCTAAATTTCTTCTTTTTGCTAAAACTTTTTAAGACCATCACAAATCAAAATGACTGCATGTCTCTACAAGAAGACCTTAACAGGTTTATGGAATGCCTTAAGAATGGCATGGAACTTAACAGTTCCATGCCATGCAAGTTGATTAAGTTCTCAAGATTACGTCAGAAATTTGACTTTGACTATGTTATCAATAGCAAAACCCTATCATCTACTGAGTCCATCAGGGATCTCGGTTTAACATTAAATTCTGAGCTTTCTTTCATTCATCACATTACCAATATCACCAGTAAATCCCTAATGATGCTGGACTTCATCAAACAGAATCCCAACGAATTTTCCATAATTCTCTCTCTTAAAATTCTTTACTGTAGTCTTGTCAGGTCTCACTTAGAATATTCTTCAATATACAGGGTGTCTGGGAAAATGTGGGAGATCTCTCGGACTCAGATAGAACATTAAAAAATAAGATGACAAGTTCCCATAAATTTTTTTCCTAGCGGCCCTCCCTACGGAGATACGGTCCCCTAAAGGACCCCACTGGAAATCGGTTTTTCTAGAATAACTTTTAAACGACTCAATATAATTTAA
The DNA here is from genome assembly GCA_030620095.1 of Kuschelorhynchus macadamiae. Classification (NCBI taxonomy): domain Eukaryota; kingdom Metazoa; phylum Arthropoda; class Insecta; order Coleoptera; family Curculionidae; genus Kuschelorhynchus; species Kuschelorhynchus macadamiae. Next base: position 345,718 of record JAUTXW010003612.1, read on the forward strand.
CGAAAATTTAATATGATAAACAGTAGTAAGGACCTCTCAAAATGCTTCCCTTAAAACATAATTAGCTTGTTTAGTTTACCAGGGACGGACTAGATTGTACATTTTAACGCTCAAATTTTTAACACCCTGTATGATAAGGAGTTAAAAAAAATAAATTTGGATACCTTGAACATTAAGCTAAAGAAAAGGTGCTCTTGTTCATTGTCGATAAAATGAACCGTTTTCGAGAAAAAAAAATAATAAAAGAATACAACTTTGGGAGTATTAAATATGTTTTGATCCTGAACAACCTAATACGCTAAATAGAAAAAAGTCAATTAAAAACTTCATAAGTGGGTTCAACATGTGCTCCGTGATTTGTGATGCACTCGCGGGCACGACGAATAGAGGACTGCTGTACTCGCCACAACAACCCAGCATTGTTCCTTATCATATCGCAATGAAACGTGATTCTCTGTAAAAGTTCCTCCCTAGTAGCAACTGGAGAGGAATACACCAAGGTTTTGAGATGACCCCACAGGTAGAAATCCATTGGCGTTAGGTCGGGAGACCGTGGAGGCCAGGCAATGGAACCTCCTCTGCCTATCCAACGGTTTCCATAGACGTTATTTAGGTGGTCCCGTACAGCAACGCTAAAATGGGGTGGGGCTCCATCATGCATAAAATGCATCCTTTGGCGGGTTTCAAGTGGCAAATGCTCTATTGAATCTAGAAAAGCGTTCTGAAGGAACTCTAAATAAAGTTCACCATTCAATCGTGCCGGTAATACGCATGGTCCAATGAAAAAATTGCCGATTATTCCTGCCCAAACATTAATGGATTGAAACTGATGTTGATGATGATGAACGACAGTGGCATGAGGGTTTTCATCAGCCCATACCTGCGAGTTATGTAAATTTACAATACCATCTTTGGTAAATCCTGCTTAATCGGTAAAAAGAATAATGCTAATGAAGTTTGGGTTTGTTCGTTGTTGATCTAACAACCAGTTTGCGAACTGGATTCTTCGAGGAAAATCTTCAGGAAGTAGTTGATGCACTTTTTGCAGATGATAAGGGTATAACAACTGTTCTTTAAGTACTTCAGCAACTGTACTTTTTGACACATGAAGCTGCGCGGCTAATATTCGAGTGCTTATTGAGGGAGTATCAGCTACAGTATCCAAAATATCTTCCTCCAATTGCTCCGTACGTACTGTTCTCCTCACACCAGCATCAGTACTCCTTTTCCCAAAACTTCCTAAAAATAATTAATGAACGTCAATAATGTTACCTTATTAATTGAGAATTGCCCACCAGTTTCTCTTAGACGTTGGTCAATTCGCTGAAATGTTTTCTCATTTGGAATATTGCAATTAGGATATCTTTCTCCATACAACCTTCTTGCTTCATAAGCATTGCAAGATGCAAGTCCGTACATAAGATGCATATCTGCATACTCACTAAATTATAATATAATTATTATTATAACTAATTATCGAATTAAGTTTACCAAGGTATTCAAAATTTAATAAATTAATATCGAAGTAGGTACAAAAAGATCAACGTGTCAAGAAGATTTCAAATGCACACGTCAATGCGAGATTATTTATTTCGTACCATAGTAACGTTTGTAAAAAAGTGCATTCTTTAATACTGATAAATAAACAATAATAAAACATTAATACTTTTATTATTTTTTTTCTCGAAAACGGTTCATTTTATCGACAATGAACAAGAGTACCTTTTCTTTAGCTTAATGTTCAAGGTATCCAAATTTATTTTTTTTAACTCCTTATCATACAGGGTGTTAAAAATTTGAGCGTTAAAATGTACAATCTAGTTCGTCCCTGGTAAACTAAACAAGCTAATTATGTTTTAAGGGAGTATTTTGAGAGGTCTATCATATTAAATTTTCGTTAAATTATATTGAGTCGTTTAAAAGTTATTCTAGAAAAACCGATTTCCAGTGGGGTTCTTTAGGGGGCCGTATCTCCCTAGGGAGGGCCGCTAGGAAAAAAATTTATGGGAACTTGTCATCTTATTTTTTAATGTTCTATCTGAGTCCGAGAGATCTCCCACATGTTCCCGGACACCCGGTAGAACCCAAGTTATGCTAACCACATTTAAAGAATTGAACGGGTACAAAGAAATTTTCTTCATTATATCCATCAAAAAGAAGAAACCATGTTTTACTTCTTTTCTTCAAGGTGACAAACTCCTTGATAGATTGCCCTGATCTGGTTTCCCTGGTTGGTCCCCATGCTCCTGCCAGAATAATGCGTAGTCACCAAACATTCCGTGTTAATTTTCATCAAACCAACTATGCCGCTCACTTTTTCATTCCCCAATCAGCTAATAAATATAAACAACTTAACTTTTTTTGCTCTTCAAGTCAATTTTTAACACAGTTGCCCCATTTATATAATTAAAGCTATATTTAGATATTTTTTTTTCTTTTTACAGTACTTCTTACTTGTTAACATTTCTTTTATTTTTCTATTTATTAACACTTTGCCAGGGTTATTTAACTACGAAATAGTTAGTATGTTACATTACATTACATTTTAATGTAGGATTAGGTTTATTATGTAACTAAATTAAGTAATCTTGTAAATGGACATTGTCCATTAATAAATAAATAAATAAAAATATGTTAAGGAACTTTCCCAACTAAATTCGGGTGGTGATAACAATTATGATATATTTACTTACTAGGAAGGCAGGGGCGTCACTAGAGGGGGGTGCAGGGGAGTGCGACGCCGTTTTTTGAAATATTTTATACATTTTTTTTTATTTGTGCTGTTTTATTTTTTTTTGACTGTGGTTACCCTTTTAAAACATTTAATTTAGTTTGGTGTATATATATTTAATGTATTTTTCGTTTTTCATTTCTTTTTATATAGGTACATACCTTCTAGGTTCCAAATGAACATATCTGTCTCTGTGTATAATTACTTGCTTATTACATTTTGTAACCACTGCTATAATTTATTTTTTTCTTTACAGCTTTGTAAATCAAATCACAATTCTTTGTACAATAGAGCACTTTGAGTTTAAGTTTAAAATGCATATAATCAAAAAAAAATGCCAATGACTTCTACAATTTTTTTATGTCAAAAGGTTTCCTAATGGTATCTAAATAGTTAGTAGTCTATTTGAAATAATTTTCCTAAAAGATCAGAACAAGTTGTACCTATTTTGATGTTATTTATTAGATCAACCTGGTGTGCTAACTTCTTTTAATTCATTCAAGAAGAAAATATCTCATAGTATACAGTGTGTTTCGTTTGCTAGAGTCATTTGTAACTAAAAAATGACACTGGCCATTGGTAGACTACTGGTTGAAACTCCTAATTAATATATCTGCTGTTTAAAACATTACATTATGTCTTGAATTAAGAAGGCCTTAATAAAGAATTTGAATGCTATTAAATTTCTACATATATTAAGAGAAAATTCTTCTATTCTGAAACCATGTTTAGTGAATTGGCTAATGGAAGTTGATTCCGTCAGGTCTCTTTGAATTTTGGCAAGAAATTCACTTTCAGACTGACTCACTTGTACCTAGTAGATATTTGCAAATGTGTTTTGGCAAACATAGTACTGCCGCTTATTTGTATGTATGCCAATCTTAGGTTGAGGTTTATATGTGAGGGCTGCTTCTTATCCTTAAGGCTAACCTGTACAATGTGAAAAAAATATGTAGGGTGGTCAAACAAAACAGTTAAGGGGATTTTCATCATTGCATGTTTGCTTTAAACTCCCTAACAGTTATGAAGAGTGGATATTTTTGAAGCTGCAAAATGAGAACAAGAAGATTGCCGAATGGTACAAACAAAAGATTTTTAGTTAAAAATATAGATTATATTGTTGTAGAAGGTAATAAATGTAGTTGTCACAATTATGGACATTTTTAGTTACCTAGTTGTTAAATTTAAATTATGTATAACTTAAGTTCGATTTTTTTTAACAACCCATGCTTGTGTTTTTAATGTTTTGTGCTGTACCAAAGTATATATTTTTCATAAATAAAACATAAGTTATATACTTGCACCCTAGGATTACAATGTTGAGCCCCTAAAAAATAAAAAAATAGAGGTTACATATTTTCCTGCCTTTTTTTTTAATAAGTTCATCCAAAAACAAATTTTGAAAAAAAAAGTTCACAACTTAGTGAGCTATCTGTAATCCTTGAGTCCATTTAATTTCCACTCTGCATATAATTAATTTAAGAGCTTCCGTTCTGAATGCATAAAAGAGATACTTTTGATAAAGCTGGTTATACATCTAGGACTATAGACTATAACATTTCAATAAAGCTGGTTACTTTTTAGTAAGTAAGAAGTGTACATGGTTTGTGTAGCTTCATTTATATAGAAAAAGAAAAATTCTGTAAAAGTGGTAGACTACAGCTTCTGTACACTCGTGCTAGGATAATATCAATCTGAAAAGTGAATAAGTGTCCAATAAACTTCCAAACAGTTTGAAAAACATACAATGTATTAGTAAGATTAAGATAGAATGTAAAAAAATCATATATTATAATGGATTTAAGAACTTTGAGTATCTCTTTAAGAAAGTTTACCTCAATATTTTTTGTTTCTTCAAGATTGTACATATGAAGAAGGCTAATTATGTATGTCTCATTAAAAATGTTAACAAAAAATTAAATAAGAATACATATTTTAATTTAGTAATAGTTGAATCATCTTTCCTTATTGCAGTAATCCACTTCCTCCTTATCGACGAAACTTCATTCAATCTTGTTTTATGTGTAAAAGTGGTAATTTTTGGAATTAAAAAAAATTTAATACTTGTCTCTCATCTTTCTTACTTCCACATTTCACAATACAAAGAAAAGAAGGCATTTTATGACAAAAAAAATAAAAATAAATACCAAAAAGTCTCCTATTTCCCTGTAAAAATTTGATTGAAAATTGACATTCAAGTGACAAATTGTTGGATTGCCCGATTTATATACAAAAAGATATATAACATTTGTTTGTTTCACTATATGATAAAAAAACAAAAATGTACTTGAAATATTTTTTGTGTTCAGGAGGTGCTTTCGTCATTCTAGGGCTACCCTGTATAGTTGAAAAATATTTTTTTTTAATGTAAGATATAAAAAAATGGATGTGTTTCTTTAAAAAAAAAGTTAAATGCTTTTGTAATTAAATTTTTTCATTTTCAGGGGATGTTTTGTGTTTCTAGGCTAACCCTGTATAATTTAAAAAATGTTTTTATATACATAAATATAAAAGAAATTTTACATGTTTTACCGTTTTTTGATTTTAAGTGGTGTATAGGGGAAAAATTATTTTGTGTACAAAATACTGTTTTTTTATTATGAGGGCATTTTTTAATTAGATAACTTTAGATAAAATTTAGCATGGTGAGTAACATTTACTTCCTTAAATATGAAAAATGGTCTTTTCGCAAAGTAATCACTTGATTCGTGTTACCTCTCAAAATTGACATTTCTTTATGAACATTGCAGAAAATGGCTTATTTACTGCAATATGAAATATTTTATTAAAGAAAATTGTGTTTTTTAGTTTTACATATGTATACCGAATTTTGACCAGAAATTCTAATATTTTTTTTACATGATTTCTATCTCCTCTAGTATAGGACATAGAAAAAAAGAATGTTAAATATAAAAGAAACTAGAATTTCTATAAAGAATTTACATTTATTTTTGAAAAAACAGTTGAACTTCAAATAAAAAAGATATATGATAAATCTGTCAAAACTTTTCATATTTTAAAATGTACTGACCTTTGTTTTACTAAATTTATAGAATCTACGAAAAACTAAACGCATTTTATATAACATCTTCTATGTAAAAATATATTAATGGAGATATTTAAGGTAAAATATCCATTTTTTTAACCAAAAGAAATAAATGAATCCCATGTTCCTATCTCAGCAAGTCACTATTATAAATCTGACCAAAGATTACAAAAAAAAAAACAAGGTAATAAATAAATAAAAATATAATGCCTATTAAAATTTGGATAAATATTTCAATATTTTACTAAAAATATCCAGATGTTAATGAACTAAATTATTTTATTAACTGACTTCAAAAATGGAGGAGGTTATCAGTTTGACCCTATGTATTTTTTTATGTATGTACATCCATTACTCCACAAAGGTGTAAACAATTAAGATGAAATTTTCAAGGAATATTCAGGATATTGCCGGAGTGCTCCCATGGCAAGTGTATTGAAAATATGTAATAAATGGTGGAATGGCGCCATTTTAAATACTGCGATCGCATTAGTGCATTCAGGCGTTCACCATTTTATCAGGAAACAACATACATAGTGGTTATTTGTTAAGTCTGACTTTTACAATAAGACTCTTATAAATAGAACTAAAAATACTGAAATAAATTTTTTTATGAAAATAATAAAACCAACTTCAAAAAATACACCAAAAAGTAAAAAATAATATTTTATTCCATCTTGGAAGTCTTAGTTTGTGAAGTGGGCACCAAACTAATTAAGACAATCACACATTATACTCAGGGTGTTAGTTAGTTTATGCCATATTCAGCACAATTGAGTGAAGTTTGTTACCCTAGCCGACTATACTTTTTCTGACTCTAAAAATGTAGTGATTGCCAATAGATGTTGCGATTAATACATATTTCAAAACTTGTTATTGTACGATTTATACTGTAAAAAGTGATTGAACGGAGGTGATTCCATTATTAAAAACAATATAGGAATATTAATATTCTACAACAGTCATAGAAAAATATATTTTTGTGATTAAGTAATTAAGAATAAGTTTGGCTCCGACTTCACAGACACACATTTTTTGAAATTAGTTTTATTTTTCTTACAAAAATTTTTACATTATTTGAAAACATATTTTTCTTTCTTTCTTTTAATTAGATTACCTTAAATACCTCAAAAACTTGTTCTTTTATATAGAGCAAAATTTAATAAAATTTGTCTAGTTTTTACCATAGGTTCTAAAATTCACATTTAAGATAAGAAAATCTTTGATTTGAAATTGTTTTATCAAAAATAAATTTGTGTTCTTCATAAAAATCCCAATTACTTAAATATTGAAGCTATTTTTCTATATCTTATAACGGAGATATAAAGCATTTTTACTCTCCTTTGGTTGACCCTGTGCAGTACTCCCGTGATTTTTAGTAAGAATAAGATTTTAATAATCACAGGGTGTTTTAAGAGATAAATTAAATATAAGGAATAATTCAACGGCCTTTTAAGCCTCTGCTCTCATACCATCGTTATACTTATAGGTCCGCCCTTACACTTCAATAGGCCTATTCTTAATAAAATCATTCAGGAACAAAATTCGATAATAACTAGACAACTTGAGAGGCAAGGAACAGCAGGGTTATACTTCCTACCTTTACTATGCTTGACTTCTTCTGGACTAGTAAACTTTAATGACAAATACAACCTGATACATTATATTTGTAACCAAATATCTTCTCAACCTTACAATGGTGAGGCAGGTAACTTGGGAAAGAACTGTACCAACTCCATATCCCCAGTGATTGATTTGGCTCAGTCTGATAGCAGTTTGGATAATACAGGGATAAATCATCAAAATTTTCAACAATCATCGAACAAAGCAAATTAGCTATATATTACCAAAATGTCAGAAGTCTTCGAACAAAAACGGATCGACTTTTGACAAACACTCACTCATCTGACTTCGACATAATAATCCTATCTGAAACATGGCTAAATAGTAACTTTTTGGTGTACCTATTATGATGATGTTTGGGTTCGCTTGAGTATTGGTCATGCAAAGCTGATTATCTGTGGTGTATATATTCCACCTAGTTCTTCTCTAGAATGTTATCAGTCATTTTGCAGCACATGTGAATCATTAAGGAATAGATAGAAAGAATTATCAATTTATTTTGTATGGCGACTTCAACCTGCCCCACATTCATTCATATCGCACTGCATTCACCTACTGCAGAAACCTTAATTGACTCTATGTTCTTCCTAGAGTTACATCAGATTAGTCCGCACCCAAACAGCATCGGCCGAATTTTGGACTTGATTTTTGCTGACGAATTCGTCGGAACTTCGGTTTTGCTCTGCCCCGATCCTCTAACTGACATGGATTCCTATCATTCTGCTATTGAAAGTTACTTTAGCTTTCAACATATACCCCAACTTAAAAATTCTAACCAGTCTACATTTTATCAGTTTGATAGAGCTAATTTTGTTCAGCTAAATACTTTTTACACTAATATTGACTGGTCTTTTCTAAAATCTCTTTCTGACGTCGATATGATGGTTGTAAAGTTTTATGAAGTTATTTTTGAGAGTATTGATGTTTGTGTACCTAAGAAGACTGTGAAGGGTCAGAAATATTCCTGTTGATTCGACAGAGAATTACGTAAGCTTATAGCACAAAAAAACAAATATTACAAAAAGTACAAAAGGTCTGGTTTGCCTTATGACTTTGACATCTACTCAAACATCAGGCGGGAGGTCAAGTTGAGAAGTGACATGTGTTATTTGATGTTCGTTAGTAACACAGAGCATCTTATTCCGGAAAGTATTAAACACTTCTGGTCCTATGTGAAAAGTCTGAAAGGTTCCTCGGGCTTACCTGGCGTGATGCAGCACCATGCCCAATAACTTTATGACAGTAATGATATAGCAAATGCTTTCGCCGCACATTTTCAATCCTTTTATTTCAATTACTCTAATGTAGATATAGATAATATCAATCAATTTTGCACTACCTTATCCTACCATAGTTTTACTGAAACTGAGATAGGTGAGAAATTGTTGCATTTGGTCGTCTCCAAAAGCTGGACTTGACGGAATACCCCCTGTGTTGAAAAACTGCTGCTCGTCACTCATATATCCATTGAAAATACTTTTTCAAAGATCGATGGATGATGGATACTTTCCTTCATTATGGAAGAATTCTAATCTCTTTCCTATTTTTAAATCTGGAGATAAATCTAATTTCGCCAACTATCGTGGCATACCTTTACCATACCTAAAGTTTTTGAAGCCATTCTTACCGACGAAATATTTAATACATTTAAAAATTACATAATACTTGAACAACATGGTTTTTACAAGGGACGTTCAACTGCTACAAACCTCGCTGTGTATCAGAACTTTCTTGTTACCAATATTGAGGCTGGAAATCAAGTTAACTGCATCTAGACAGACTTGTCCAAAGCTTTTGATAGCATTTGCCACTCTTTGCTGATGAAGAAACTGTCTGATGTTGGTATATCGGGAGAGTATCTGGAGTGGATTAGATCCCATCTGTTTCAACGCCGTCAGCGTGTGATTGTTTGTGGCTCTGTTTCACATGAAGTGTTTGTGACGTCGGGTGTTCCCCAGGGTTCACATCTGGGGCCATTTCTTGTTGTTTATTAATGACGATATATCATGTTTTATTTCATCTCAATGTCTTTTGTACGCGGATGACCTTAAGTTTTATAATGTTGTTAATCCCGATTCTGACGGTCTACAGTGTGATCTGGTTAGATTTGCGAAGTGGTGTAGTTTTAATTTTTTAACTATAAATGTGTCTAAATGTAAATCTATTAGCTTTTACAAATATCGGAATCCAGTCAGAACTTGCTATACTATTAATAATTTAAACATTGAAAATGTTGCATCAATTAATGATCTTGGAGTAATTTTTCAATCTGATTTGACTTTTAATCTTCATATTAATAGCATAGTTCTGAAAGGAATTAGACTGCTTGGTTTTATTAAAAGACATACTAAGCTCATGAATGATACAAAGGCGCTTACGAGTCTATATAACTCTTTAGTTCGCAGTGTTTTAGAGTATTGTTCCGTCATATGGTCTGCATTTTATGCTTGTCACGTAAATAGAATTGAAAATATTGAAAGTAAGTTTGTAAAATATCTTTTGTATAAATTTAAATTTCCATCTAATAACATAGCGAAACCAGGCTCTTACTGTATGGCTTTAAAAATCTTGAATGTCGACGTAGAAATGCTTACTTGTTTCTCTACAAACTTGTCAACGGTATATTGAACTGTAGTAGTCTTTTAAGCTTAGTTTTATTTCTAGTACCAATGAGAAGTACTAGACAACTGCAATTATTCTATGAACAATATCACCGAACTAATTATGGTTTCAGCGCCTTTGCAGATCGTTTACTTTATATACTATAATAGATTCTTCTCTCATTGTGATATTTTTTACCTCATTAAGAGGAATACTAAATAGTTGATTTTAAATGTATGTTAACTAGACTATGGTGTTTTTTTTTGTTGTCTATCCTATTCTTCTTCCTTTCTTGTAATTTAGGCTAAGCAGAGTACCATTTAGAATTTTTGTAGATTTTCTAGTGTACTAAATTGAATAAATAAATAAATAAATAAATTTAGAAACATATCTCAATTATGACAGTTCAAAATGTGCTATATCTTTTTAATGAATTACTTCTTTGGTTTCAGTATAACTGCAAAGATACAGGGCTTCTTAGTATCTATGTTATGCACCCATTCTGGAACTGGGTTGTTCAGGTAAGATAGTTTATGGTGTTACTGGATAAATTTATCAAATATACAGAATGAAATAAATGTGAGCCATATAAACCATTTATATGTTCAAGGCTATCAGAGTGAAAGGAAATGATTCCAATTATTTTTAACAGGTTTAAGTACAGGTAATTTAGGGTAAAAAAGTCTTACATAATTAGGGGTTCTACTCATTTTACAATTTAAATTTTTGACAAGGCAATAACAATGGAATTCTACTTTTTGAGCGCTGCATATTTTGTCATTTTGGCTGATATTTAAACTCGATCACAGTATTCAATTCAGAAATTAAAAATGTTTGTCATCTAATTATTCTACACACCCTGTGAATAATAATTACTGTTTTATTGGGCTTGTACTATTTTAAATTAAAGTACTAATACTTTTGAATAATTAAAATTATAAATATCAGAAAATTCTTATTTTTAATAGTAATTTACAAAAAAGATTGCAAGCTTTTTACTTCCTGTTGCATTTGCTCATGAACATCTTGGACTTGTTTTTGTACTTTCTTTTCTATTTGACTTCTTTGATTAATGTCAATTCAAGCAACGTTTTTTTAGTTACTTCTTGATTTCTTTTCATGTCTTCTTAGTTCTTGCTTCATGTCTTCTTTACTATTCTTCGCATCTTCTTGTTTCTCTCTTAGGTGTTTCATATCAAATTTCTTTAAATTTTGCTTTCGTCATTATTGATAATTTCTGTATTAAAAAATGGTTCTTACTTCTTCGTCTTCAGCTTACAACATCTTCTGACTACAAATGTGTTGGATTGGCTAGTACACAAACACAGGGATTATAGCAAACTGACCAATGCTTTATCAATGAATACAGGGTTTTTAAATAGTCGCTTTATTCTGAACACAGCTTTAGAGTTAACAATTGTTAACTATGGTAGCCTAAAACTTGTCATGTCAACTTTTTTTATAATTTTTAAGCTTAAACTAATTAAAAAGATGCCATTCAGCTCATTTATATAATCTTTATAGAAAATTCTAGGATATTCAGACAGGATCAGACAGCCTGGATCAAAAACTAAGTCCATTTAGTTAAATTAATAAATATATTAACCTAAAACTGTACAAATCTATAACTACCAATAACAGATGAAATATGATATATATTGCCTTCCGAATTTCTGAATATGAATAAATTCAAGAAACATGTTAAAAGAATTAATTACCAAATGGACTTGCTAGACAAAGACATTAACATAGGCACTCTTTTCACGTCAAAGCCTCAATCGTCAAGGGTTTGTGTGAAGTTATTATTATTGTCATTTTATATTGTTCGTAATTGTGCTTTTTTATATGCCTTGCGTCGTTCAATCTTCATTTTTACATTAACGTTAGTAGGCACAAATAAAATAGTTTTTGCTCAATAATGGAAAGTTCCGCTGCAGTAGCAGGTGGGATTTGTGCCGTGTTGCAGGATTTTGTCTTCTGAAATAATTGTTATTCATTGCTTAAATATATATATTTTTTTTAATTTTGAGATTTTAAACAAAAATCTTAATTATTGAATTATAGAATTTTTCTCAGAAATGGTCAAGTTTGAGCTCTCGGTAAGACTTTGTTGCTTAGAATTGCCCATACTTGTTTAAAATTCAAATGTAAATTTGTGAAAATTTTATGATGATATTTTTCTCTGTTTAGTTTATGCCTTAATATTTTCCAGTATTGTCCAAAAAATATTGCTCCCAACCTGCTGACATTCAGCGGTTTCCTGTGTACAGTTGCCATGTATTTAATGTTTGCCTTTATGGACTATGACTTCACAGCCTCCGATCCCGACCATCCGGAAGTACCGACTTTGCCCCGTTGGACTTGGTTCGTGGCCGCCATATTGCTGTTCGTCGCTTATACTTTAGGTAAGAGTTTCTGGGTTATTTGAATTTTTTGATAGCAAATCAAATAAACCCGATTTTTTTAAATTTAAAATCGATTTTTTTTATTAAAATCAGATTTTTTGGACATTATAATATAAGATAATATATAAATAATATAATAATGCAGAATTATCGAAAGATATGGACACTCGACTTCAAAATGTATAAGACAACAAATTTGTTCACATTGCGCTGAGGATCGTTATCTAAAAAATTGTAAGAAACAAACTCTAGTGTGCTGTATCAATTGCAAGATTATTAACCAAAAGTATATCCAAATTATAATCATGAAGCCAACTCTGAGCAGTGTCCAATATAGATATCTGAATAAAATAAATAGAGCCAAAGAATATATGAATTACGATGATTAAACCAACAATTAATAATCTTAAAATTTTATATTTGAATGCCAGATGCTTGAAAAACAAAATGGATGATATAGAAATTCTTATTTCCAGAGATAAAGTCGAAATTTTTATTATTTCTGAAACATGTGCAACTAAGGAAGAAATTAAATATTATAATTTTAAAAATTTTAAAAGTGTTTATGCAACAACGGCAAAAAGGGGAGGTGGTTTAGGAATATTTATTCATACAAAATTTAGTTATGAAATTATAGAAAAAATTGAAGCAGAACCATCTTTGGTAACTGTCCAAATTAAAAAACCGAATTTAACTATTTGTGGAATATATAATCCTCTTTCTACAAATACATCTAGATTCTTAAATTTATTGGATAAAACACTTGAAGGATTTTCAAAAAATAAATTGAACTGTATTATAGCTGGAGATATAAATATTAATATATTGAAGATAAACAATGAAACTAAAAAGCTGAAGGATATTTATTATTCGAACAGCTTTTACTTGTGCAATGAAAAATATTCCACAAGAGATTTTGGAAATTCCGAATCCTTAATAGATCATGTTTTGTCAAATCTAAGTAAAGACATTGCAGTAAATTTTATTAATAGCCCAATATCTCATAAAATCCAAATTACTAATATGCCAATTTCTTTCAAAGAAAAAACCAAGTATATTTATATTGATATCAAAAAATTTAACTTACACAAATTAAAACGTGATTTAATTCAACTAAACGATGAAACATCTTATACTGAAGATCCTGACTTAATATTTTTACAACATTATTACAGTTTTTGAAGTAAACTCTTATATCTGGAAAATAAAAATTAAAGAAAATTCAAAACCATGGTTTGACGAATCTTTGGCAAGTCTAATTAAAAATCGAGATAAATATTACCATAAAAAGAAAAAATAACTAATTCAGTGAAATTTATGAAGCGTTAAATAAAAATGTAAAAAAGATAATTTTAATTAAAAAATTAAAATTAAAAAAAAGAGATTATTATAACCAAATATTTACAACAGGGAATCAGAAAGTATTATGGGAAAATACAAATATTTCACTCCATGGAAAACCAGCGAAAAAGAAAACACAAATTGACCACCTTTATATTAATAATCAAAAGCTGAAGAAGAGATCTGCGAGGAAATGAACAATCATTTCATAAACGTTGGACAACGATTTGCAGAACAGATTCCTTCTGGAAATTATCCCGAATACACCGAAAATTCACATTCAATGTTTTTAAACATAGCAGATATACATGAAGAAACAATTGCTGAAATAATAGATTCTTTAGATCCATTTAGAGCCTGCGGATATGACAAAATACCAGTAAAAATTATTAAAATTACCAAATGTGAACTTACTCCAGTTTCATGTCATCTAATCAAAACTTCTTTTAAACAACAAATTTATCCGAACAAATTAAAAATTGCCAAATTTTTTCCTATTTTTAAAAATGGCTTAAAAAGTGACCTAAATAACTACAGGCCTATATCTAACCTGCCAGTTTTTTCAAAAATAATTAAGAGATTTATCTACGATAAAGTGGAACGAGTTTTAAAAAATCAGAATATCTTGTTTTTTGATCAGTACGGCTTTCGCCAATCCAAGGACACTGAGGTAGCAGCAATTGATTTAGTAACACAAATTCAACTTGCTTTAGATGGACATGAAAAATGTTGCCTATTATCCATGGATTTGTGTAAAGCTTTTGACACTGTAGACCATAGGATATTGCTTAAAAACTTGTTTCATATCGTTATAAGAGGTACTATATATAATTGGTTCCAAAATTATTTGTTGGATTGAAAGCAGTTTGTTCAGATTGGCAAACATAAAAGCAGTCATCAAAAAATTTTATGTGGTGTGCCTCAAGGATCTATATTGGCTCCAATTTTATTTTTAATATATATAAATTCTGTATCTCTGTTAAATCTAGAAGGCTCCATTAAATTATTTGCTGATGATACCACCCTTCTCTATACTTCAGATAATTTTGCAAAAATAAATGTTATTATTATTAATAAAGACCTAAATTTAATTACTAATTGGTTACAGGCACAAAAATTAACTTTAAACATTCAGAAATCCTCTTTCATTCCGCTAATATTTTTTTCTAATAATCAAATTAATTATTCAAAGTGTATTAAATTTTTAGGCTTATATATAGATCAAAATTTAGCCTGGAAGCCCACATATAGAATATTTAAGAGTACAAATTTCTCCAATAATAGGAATTCTGTTTAAAATTCGTAACTATATTTCTCTTAATTTGTTAAAATATATATGTATATATATATATTTTTTTTTCTTTCATTTATTTAAAATTACAGTATCTAATATCAGTGTGGGGCGCTGCATGTAAAAAAACAATAAAACCATTAGAAAAATTACAAAATAAGTCAATAAAATGTATTTACCGTTTACCATATCTGGAGCCCACCATTAACCTATATAAGCCTAAAAATCTTTTAAACATTTCTATGATTTATAAAACTAAATTATGTATTTTTATTCATTCATCAGCTAAAAATACAAATTTAAATTTTATTAGAAATAATAACATTCATGACCATAATACAAGACAAGATTATTTCTCCATCATAAAATTTAAAAGTAATTTTGGCAAACAATGTATATGTGTGAGTACGGTTGCGCTGTGTGCACGTGTTTGTTTGCCCTCCGTTTTCACTTGTGTATTTTTGATGGTTTGCTGTCGTTATATGCTGCAATTTTAAGATAAGTACAATCTATATACTTTATTAATATGGACTCTATGTAATTTTTGGCGTCAAACGTGTAAATTTTCCTTAAAATATGAGCTGTTCTGTTTGCCAATCTGAAGTTTCGAAGCGTAAACCTGGGCTTGTTTGCGATGGCTTTTGTAAAGGCCAGTACCACCTAAGTTGTAGCAGCCTACCTCCTGATGCTGCAAAGATCCACGCACTCCCGGGTTTCTTTTGGTTTTGCAAGACCTGCCTAGTAGTGAAACATAAGGAGACTGATCTTAAAGCAACCATCGAGCAGACGGTACAAATTAAGCTCCTAGACATAGAAAAATCCCTCGAAACTTTTAAAAATGACATAAGTAGGAAACTAAGCGAATCTCAACAAGCCGGCATTTCTAGGGATTCTGGGACGTATGCTCAAATTGCTAATAAGTCTGCTGTTGTTATTAAGCCGAAAGAGCCACTGAAGTCCGGTACTAGTGCCAAATCCGAGACATTCTCGAAGATAAGTCCATTTGACTCGTCCATTGCTGTCAACAACGTGCGTTCTAGAAGAGATGGAGGCATTGTGGTTGGATGTAAGAATGATGAGGCTGTTTCAAAATTCTGCAATTTGGCTAAAGATAAACTAGCCGAAAATTTTGAAGTGAAAGAAGTAAAAGTCGCTCAACCGAAAATCAAGATTGTGGGTATAACGGAGGACCTTTCGGAGGAGGAACTAATTCAGTGCCTGAGGATCCAAAACGAACCTTATATCTGTGCAGACTCTGAGTGTAAAATACTTAAATACTGGCATATTAAGAAAGACAAAAAAATTTTTCAAGCGATTGTTCAACTGGATCTTTTAACTTATGACCGTCTCTCAGATAAAATATCAAATAGTCGTGCTAGATACTTAGTGGTTGGTTATGATAGATGCATTATTTATGACGCGGTTGAACCCGTAAGGTCCTTTAATTGTTCAGGCTACAATCATACTTCTAAGAACTGTACTTTTAAAAAGGCTTGTCCAAAGTGTTCACAAGAGCACGACCTATCGGAATGCAACTCTTCCGCTGCTTCAAAATGCGTAAACTGCGTCAATTTATCAATTAGAACCCCTAATGATACTGTTGATGTCAATCATGCTGCATGGGATAAAACTTGTCCCATATATCTACGGAAGTTATCTGGGGTCAAGGCTCAAATACTTAATAGGCAGTAGCAATCACAGCGCATATGCGTGTACGAAGCGTACCGGTACACTTCGACGAATGTCTGCGCAAGTCAGAAGTCTGACGATTTAGTTCAATTAATCGACTTCGACTCGCACCTTCAGAGTCAAACGGTGAATTGTCAATCTGTCCGGAATAATGTTAACTTTACGCTGTACTATCAGAACGTTCGTGGTCTCAATACCAAAACGCACGACTTATTTAATGCATCATATTGCTTTGACTTTGATCTAATTGCTTTTACGGAGACATGGTTGACACCACAAGTGTTTGACAGTGAATTATTCTCTAATAAATATTCAATTTTCCGTTCTGATCGTAGAACTTCTCTTGTCAACGTCAGTAGAGGCGGAGGTGTACTTTTTGCAGTCAAACAATATTTTACGGCCACAATTATTAAAACAAATCTTGTCTCAGATACATTCCCTAGTATAGACATTTTGGGATTGCGCATCACTCGGAGATTTTTCGAAATTATTGTAATTGTTATGTATATTCCGCCTACTTTCGCAGCATATGAGGAGTTATTTGGGATTCTTATTGCCTTGCCTGCTTTAAATATGGATTTAGATATTATATTTTTAGGTGATTTTAATATTCCGGAATACCGAAAAAATATGAATATAAGCGATATCGTGTGTAGCTCAAAAATGCAAGCCGTTAATAAATTCCAAAACTTCTTTAATTTCAAGCAATTAAATACGATAGAAAATTGTAATAAAAGGCTTCTTGATTTAGTTTTTTGTACCCTAAAATCCTGTTGTGTAACTGAATCTGATGAGTCAGTGATATCCATTGACTTACATCACCCCGCTTTATTAATTTCTTTTCCGTTTTACATTCACAAACAAAATAAGTTTAAACTGAAAGAGAATTTAGCATATAATTTTAAAAAGGCCAATTTTCCGAGAATGTACCAGCTTCTGTCCGAACATGATTGGTCGTTCCTTAACGAGGAACCTAATGCTAACCATGCGGTCGCAGCATTTTATCAGCACTTAGATATTATTTTCGGAGATACAGTTCCGATAACGCAGGCTAAACATAGTAAATATCCTCCTTGGTTTACAAGTGATATACGGATTTTATTAAAAAAGAAGGAATCCCAGTGGCGTACGTATAAGCGGTGCAAGCGAGTAAATGATTATGAAGCTTTTAAACTAACCAGGCGGACGGTAAAATATCTCATTAACATATCCTACCAATCCTACTTAGCTAATGTAGAAACAAAATTTAAGAGTAATCCCCAGTCATTCTGGTCCTATATAAATTCTAGGAAGTCATGCGGTACTCTGCCTTCTACGATGTCTTACCTAAATTCCGAACTGAACAACCCTATGGACATTGTTAACTCATTTGCAAATATGTTTAAGGAATCTTTTATAACATCTACTGATTATGCGCACACATATGATTCAAATATTAGTCATGTTTTAATTTCATTGTTTAACATAACGCCTGAAGCCACTGAAACTGCATGTAAGAAACTAAAAGTTAAATTTACCACTGGGCCTGATCTTATCCCTTCATTTATTGTGCGAGACTGCGCAAGTGCTTTTGCCAAACCTTTAGCAGTTATTTTTAATTTATGTGTGCAAAACTGCACTTTTCCAGATGTATGGAAAAAATCAAAAATCTGCCCAATCTTTAAAAAAGATGATAGGAGTAAAATAGAAAACTATCGACCTGTTGCTATAATATGCAATTTTAGCAAAGTCTTTGAATTTGTTATTCACGCCCAGTTATCTTTTTACGTTACTCCTCTTCTAATTGATCAACAACATGGTTTTGTATCTGGTAGATCGACTGTAACAAATCTTTGTACTATTACTCAATACATTGCTGAGAGCCTGGATTGTAATACACAGGTTGACGTTATTTTTACAGATTTTTCTAAAGCGTTCGATCGTCTTGATCACGGTATCCTACTTACTAAATTATCCAGTTTTGGCTTTTCGGGAAACTTGGTTAAATTTTTGCAAAGCTACCTTTTAAGTCGGTCTCAATTTGTGCAGTATCGGTGTCATATTTCAGATACTTTTGTTGCCATGTCGGGTGTTCCCCAGGGGTCTGTCCTGGGTCCCTTATTTTTTAACATTTTTATAAATGACATCGTTAACGGTATGAATAATAATTGTTTGCTTTATGCTGATGATTTAAAAATATTCCGCACAATTGACTGTCTTGATGATTGCCGGAACTTGAGTCTTGATCTTCTTACACTTGGTCAATGGTGTGAAAAAAACAAACTGTTCCTTAACATCAATAAATGTAATGTTTTAACATTCAGTAGAAGTAGAATTCCTATGCAGTATGAGTATCATATGGACGGTGTTGCTCTGAAACGAGTTGAAAATTTTAAAGACTTGGGAGTCATATTTGATAGCAGGTTTTCATTTATCCATCACATCGAGGATATTGTTGCCAAGTCTTATCGGATTTTAGGATTTCTTATACGATCTAGCCGGGAGTTCAAGTCATCTGAAACCTTGTGCTCACTTTTTTATTCTCTGGTTCGTAGTAGGTTAGAGTATGCCTCCTCTCTTTGGCACCCTAATTATCAAGTGCATATTGACAAATTAGAAAGCGTGCAGTATAAATTTTTAAAATTTCTGAGTTTTAAAATTGATGGGTCTTACCCACCTTTTGATATTTCAAAAAGTCTACTTTTAAGATTTAAATGGGACACCCTTGAGAAAAGAAGACAATATTTTCTGCTCATATTTCTGTACAAGTTAATAAATAATAAAATGTCTGCTCCTAATCTGCTATCTCAAGTTACTTTTCACGTGCCCGCTAGATCAACTCGGTCATCACCATTATTCTACCTTCCAAAATCTAGAACGAACGTTTTAAAATTCTCCCCACTGCACAATATGTATTCTATTCACAATCGCTTGAAGGATTATTTGGATATTTTCCATTGTAATGATAAAAATATTAAATCTGTTCTAGTTATTTATAATTATATAGTATGTTCAATATTTGATAAGTTATTTTAGTTTTAGTTATTTAACTATATATGTTAGCTATTTGATAATTTATATTGCTGGATATATATTTGTTTATCTGTATAACTTAATATTTGCTGTGTATCCTGCCCAATAATAGGGGCTACTGCCCTGTGGGGTAGTGTAAATAAATAAATAAAAAAAAAAAATAAATATTACACAGTGGGGTTAATTATTACAATAATCTACGATTAAAAAAATATTAACAAAATTGATACTTTTAAAAAACACTTAAAGAAATATTTTTTGCGGAATTAATATCTTCACGTTTGATATATTTTTTTAATATTTACAGTTTTTAATTTATTTGTAATTTATAATGTTTATACGTGTATGTGTTTTATATTAGTTATTAATTAGTTCCCTTTAATATTTACAGATTTTAATTTATTCATAATTTATAATAATGTGTATACATTTTTATATTAATTGTTAATTAGTTCCCTACTATAAACCATGTTGTTTCTCGGGAATAAATGATTGATTAAAAAAAACTAAATATATTCTAACTATCTCTATTTAACACAAGGAAATTTAACTAAAATTCTAATGAAAAAAAGGCTCGATATAAGGGCTACAGACACATGACATTCAACGTCTCAATTAATTACTCTATTAAAACATTTTCCAGAAAAATTAATAAACGTAATTTGTATGTACGGGAATCCATTACGCGAACGGCGGAAACGGCATAAACGGGGGAATCAAAGCGTATTTCTCTGTTTTGTCAATTTAAATCAGTAGAATAGGCAATTGTATTATTTTCATTTTATTTTGGTAACATATTTTTACTTGTACAAATATTGTAATCCTAAAAAAAATAACCCTTCGAGATTTGTGCATGTCTAGCATAACTTCCAGCGCTCTGTTTATTTATGTGCTGGTTTTTATGTCTGTCGAGAGATGCCACATATGAAAGGTAGCTCGCTGTTGCGGTAAATGGTGAAGAGAAAAGCCTGCAGAATGGTTAGACTTAGATATAGACCCTACCGTGTTGGTCAAAAAAACCTACGAGCCATAACGAATGTATAAGATGTCATAAAGATGATCAAAGGTCCCATTTTGCAGGACTGAGTCTTTCTGTGTCGTTATGGATGGAATCTAATATAAAACGTGCCCTCAGAGATGCCCAAAACAGAAAGGAATGAACTCAGAAGATTAGGAAACTTCAGAAGAAACATGGGTGACAAGATTTATTTGGCATTTGTCTAACTACACCAAAAATTCCTAAAATAATAAAAAACCTCCTGAAAACTCAAGTACTGAATACACATTTCTTTGACAATAAAGACTTGACTAGCAGTAAGCTAAAATACCTTGAAGAGGTTGTTGTTTACCTGTAAATTGTTATACATTGTGCAATGGGCGAATATTACTATCTAATCTTTTAAGAACAAGAGTTAAATTTTGATAATAGATTATTTAAAACGAAAAATTGTGTAATATGATGTAGAAGATACCAGCAACATTTCATATTTTACTTTGCTGTTTGATAATATTTAAAAATTACAAATCGAATTTAATTTAGAATAGCTGAATCTAAAAATGTCAGAAAATATATGTGCTGCGGTGGAAAATTCTACCTAATTACGCTGATTATAACAAACACTGATAATTATTTTAATTCTAGTTCAAGGGTTATGAAAACATGAAACAGTTCTAAATGGATGTAATTATTTGTCATTAGAAGTAAATGTCTGTGTTCACAAATTTTACTTAATTCTTTAACATTTACCTTCCTTTCATTTATTTCATATATTTAAGTAGTCAGATATTATTCATCAGAATCGGATGATCTGTCGTGCATTTATACATGGTGATCCATTAAGAATGGTCTCCGGCCATAACTCGGTAATCGTTGATCACACAATAATTATGAAAACAAATATTTATGGGTAAATCGGCCAAGAGAAATAACTGGAAATTATTTTCAAGTTCGAAAAATGGCCGCTAGGGGGCGTAACAGCAACTCTAAATTTGAAATGCCGAATTTCTCTTTAATTTTCCTGATTAAAGTTTATCGGAAATATAACCATTTATTCTTTAGGCAATTATGCACCTTTCTGCTATTTATCTTGTTTTCTATTTTCAATAATAAAGTGGTGGGGGAAGGTCAAACTTTTTTCTTTCAAACGTTCATATCTCTGTTTTGGATGAAGCGATTACATTGAACTTAGCCTCACAAAAAAGCCCTTTTTCTTCTCTTCACTTAGAGTTATTAACTGTACCGTAATGATTTTGTGGCGACTGAATGTCTCCCACATTTGTCTGCCAAAGTTAAAATTTGCGCATATCACACTGTATATATTCGTTTTTCTTTTCATTGTTACTGCATAACATACTGTACATATTTATTTTATATTACATTTACTTTTTTAATCTAGGCTAATTATCTATTGCTGTTGAGAAATGTAACAATTTGTAGGTACTTAGTTTTCTGTACATAATTGTGGGAATTTCCATCGGCATTTAGAGTCTAATTTAGTTTTAAGGTTCTTGTATGCTATCCGTTAATTTTTATTTTTACAACACTTCTTTGTACGATTTTATGTTGTCGCACGTTCGATAATAGGAACCATCACCGATGAACTGTTTATTGCATTTAGGGTTTATGATAGGAAAATACCGAAACGACCCTTCTTAGTAAAGCTTTCTCCAAATTCCCATTTTACTATCTGTAATGAATGTTTTTACTTTGACCATGGGAAAGTTTACGAAGATAGAAAAAAACCCCTTTTGCCAACGAATAGGACCAATCAAAGCGAGGAATTTTGGCGCAGGGGGTGGAACTTTATGTTTCTTGAAATTTGTATTAATATTAGAGGAAGACTCTGTTTTTGGACAAGAAATCGGATGTGAATTTTGTTCTAGTTCAATAGACTTATTTTATTTCGTTTTAACAGTGTTTCAATAAACTCTCACAGTTCATATAAAAAAGGAATGTATTGGATATATAGCTAATCAAGCACACACATACGTTCCTAAAATTTTATTAGTGGTCCTTAGATGGTATTTTTTTCGTAATTCTTAAAATAATACGAATTTTCTCAAAAAAAATCAAATGGTTTGATATAATTTTTTGTCATGATTTAATTTAAGGTTATAAAAGGTATCAAATAGTGAAATAAAAAATCGAGGTCAGTATTTAAATTAAAAAAGTTGTTGATGGTCGCCCGAATCCGAAACTTTGCATTGAAAAACTAGCTCACCAATTTGTAGAGGATAAAATCTGCTATTTCAACTAAGCCTATAATTATAAAAAAACAAAAGATAACTTTTATGGTTTTTTTATAATTGTCGAAGTTGAAATGACACATGAAAATAATATTCACTTTATCATTGTCACTTTTTCTCCTCTACAAAATGTCGAGGTTAGTTTTTGAATCCAACGTTTCGGATTCGGGCGACCATCAACCACTTTTTAATTTAAATACGGACCTGGATTTTTTATTTTATTATTCGATTCCTTTTATAATCTTGAATTAAATTATGACAAAAAAGTCATATACCATTTGATTTTTTTGAGAAAATCCGTATTTGAAGAGTTACGAAAAAACGCCATCTAGTGACCACTAATAGAATCATTACGATACAGTTAATAGCTCTACGTGAAAAGCAAAAAATGCAAAATAAAAAAAAATTATAAATAGGAAAAATTGATTAATTGCCTGAAGAATGCTTTTCCATTTTTGAATAATAATTTCCAGTTAATTATCTTGGCCCAGTTAGCTATAAATATCTTTTCCCCATAATTGTATAATAACTGGTTACCGAGTTATGGCCATTCTTAATGGATCACCCTGTATATTAAAGTGTTTCTCACAAGTCATAGATAACTTCAATACTACACAAACATGGTGACAGTCATAATTATAACGAAAATGCTATTTAGTATACATTTTTCTTAAACATTTAATTGTATCTGTATGGATGGATCTCCACTGTTCTTCAGTTGGGGTCAATGACAGCAATTTCTTTTTTTTTAAGAAATATGTTTGTATATATTCTATACTGCAGAGAGCTCATTATCAATAATGTATTTTGTTACATCTCATATTCTTATCAAAATTATATGTAAAATATATTTATAGAATGTCAACACCTACTTTCTTATCAGTTATTAATTACCACTCAGGTCAACAGTTATCTTTAAATGGTATGGGATGATTGCTCGAACACATTTTACTTCTCTAATCAGTTCGTGCTTATTATTATTAATTTTTATGACTTCTTGTCTCACAGTATTCCTGTGGTTGTATTTTATACTGACGGGATTATACCAAGTCAGTACAAAAATAAAAAAAAGGAAATGGAAAAAAACAACTATTGTGTATTAAGAAATGATCTAACTATGCTACATGTTTTCAAAATGACCCCGATTTCTGGATGTTCCTGTGAATGTCTGTATTAAGTCATAATTGAGCCAAATGCGGTGTAAACGTTGTTGGGGTGAGACCTGTTACTGATATGATGAGAGGAACAATGATGACTCTTTCCTGTTTCCACAGCCTTTTTACTTCCATTGCCAAGTCGGTGTATTTGGCGATCTTCTCACTGTATTTCGCTTGGATGTTCTCGTCGTTGGGGACAGCCATGTCAATTAAATAAGTGATTTTCTCTTTTTTGGATTGAAAGGTCATATCGGGTCTATTTGCGGGGATTGTTTTATCTGTGTGGATGTCAATGGCCCAGTAGAGCTTGTAGTCTTAGTTTTCAAGTATGGATGTTGGTGGATAATGGTAGTAAGGGTCTGTGTTCTCCGTTAGTTTGTATGTTGTGGCTAATGCTTGATGAACGACCTTCGCTGCTGAGTTGTGTCTCGCGGTGTATTCAGTTCCGGCCATTATTCTACATCCACTCGTTATGTGATCGCTCGTTTCTTTCTGCTGGTGACATCTCCTACACCTCTCGTCTTCAATGGTTATGTCCTTGATGATGTGCTTTCGGTAGTTTCTGGTTGCTATGACTTTGTCCTGGATGGCAAGCAGGAAGCCTTCTGTTTCAGGGAACAGCTGCTCTTCTTGTAACCACGTATATGAAAGCTTTTTATGTATATGGTCTTGCTCTAGGTGGTACCTGTATCTTCCGTGAAGTGTTTTTTCAGACCAGGTGTTCATCTTTTCTAGTCGTGATTGGATGTGACTGTACGTCTGCTGCGTGGCTCGTTTGAGACAGGTCGAGCGGTGTATAATTCTTGTCTGCCTTCACTATTGGCTTGTGGAGGTTAGTTTGTTTGTTGTGGAAGAATTTCCAAAAAGTAAATTTATTTAGCGATTGTATATCTATAATTCCCCTTCCTCCTTCTTTTCTCTCGATGGTGAGTATTTCCTTGCATGCGTTGGGATGTAACTTCCTGTGTTTAGTGAATTCAGGGCGTATGAGAATGTGAATGTTTTCTATGTCTGAGTGTGACCATTTAATGATACCAAACGAATACGTAAGAATAGGTATGGCGAAGGTGTTAATATCTTTCGTTAGATTTCTGAAATTCAGTTTTGTTTTTAGTAGTTTTACTAGTATCATTATTATTAATATCATTATTATTATTATTATTAAAATATTTTAGTCATATTTACCCTTTCCAATAAAATATTGGATGGAAAAACTGAAAACAAGTTTTTACCGGGTGTTTCAAATTCGATGCTCATCATTGGGATCTTCTAAACCGTAAGAGCTAGATGGGTAGTTTAAATTTGGCAAAGTTGCGCATTTTAGAGCCCAGAATGCCGCTGAGAAATCGTCACCAATTACCTAAATACATTTCGAAGAAATGAAAAATGAATACGTATTTAGAGCGACTTTATTTTGGCAGATCTAAGACCACATTCTTATTGTGGGGTCCTCTACAAAATGGCGTCAGATTTTTAATCCGACGTTTCGTCCTTCTGGCCTATCATCAACTTTTAAATTTAAATACGTTGGATTTTTTTTTTACTTTTTTAAAAGCATTTTTAATTCTGATTAAAATGATGTAACACGTGTGTGAAATAGTTTTAGATAGTGGCTAAAAAAAGCTAATTAATAATATAAAATAAGGTGGCCATGGATTTCTGACATTTATGATTCTTATTTTTCTTGCGCTTTTTTTCAAATATTATCAATAATTTAATAATTTTATTAAAAAGTCTACTTTTTAAAAGAAAAAATTTTCAAATTCAGATAAATGTGATATGCTTCGTATTTATTTTAAACAGCATAGCCGCAAATAGATATTTGATTGAGTAATATTTTTCTTTGACATGAAGGAAATTTTGCTAAGAAAAGAAATAATTAGATTTCTGAAATTAAACAGTATTTAAATTGATTTATTTTTAATGAGAATACTGGCAGGGAAAAATCCATGGCCACCTTATTTTATATTATTAATTAGCTTTTTTTTCCACTATCTAAAACTATTTCACACACGTGTTACATATCATTTTAATCAGAATTAAAAATTAAAAAATACGAAAAAAAAAATCCAGGTCCGTATTTAAATTTAGAAAGTTGGTGATTCGGATTAAAAATCTGACAACGCCATTGCCAGGCCGCATTCAAATGTGCATCCAACAACAAGGAAATTTGTTTTCATTATTTTTATTTATTAACATAAAATAAATTGAAGAGCCACCTTATTTTATATTATTAATGTGGTCTTAGTTTTTTTTTATCTGCCAAAATAAAAGTCGCAAAAAAATAAATTCAAAAATCGTCAATTTCGGTTTTTTTCGGATTTCTTCGAAATGGTTCGGAATATTTTTATTTTCTCAGCGGCATTCGATTGGGCTCTAAAATGCGCAACTTGGCCAAATTTAAACTACCCATCTAGCTCTTACGGTTTAGAAGATCCCCATGATGAGCATCGAATTTGAAACACCCAGTACATAGCTCTCTTTTAGTTCCAATTTTTCTAAAAATTATGATTGTATATTTTGTGCCATACCCTATTGCAGTAGATTTTTGCTAATGTATTATTTTTTACTTTCATTTATTATAATGTACATGGTGTTACAAATTCGATGGGATAGCATTAGCATCTCAAAACCGTAAGAGGTATGAGGTTGGTTAAATTAGGACAAAGTTGCGCAATTGAATGTCGAATAATATGCCGGTAACAAAGTTTGAAAATTCCCACTACTTCCGAAAATATAGTCATTTCCTTTTTATTTTTTTCAGGCTGTATTTGAAGAGATATTACAAAATACATTTTATATCTTTATAGCCACTCCTCTTCTACAAGGTAATGTATCAATATTTTAAATCCGACGTTTCGTCTTCGAGGTCTCATTACCAACTTCATTTTTACTTCCCTTGTACAAGGGAAGTATTGTAATCGTGAAAAAATCAATCCCGAGATGTTTTCAGATCTTCACGTTTCAGGGTCCCTAGATGACGAAAAACATGTCTTCTCAATTCCGTCGATCTGCCTGTCTGTCGGTCTATCTGTTCGCGCCGATTGACTTCAAACTTTAGTCAAAAATTAAGGCTCATATGGGAATGACCTGGTAACATTTTGGTAAACATCAATCAATATGGCGAAACAAAATGGCGGCCTAGTGAAATGTTAAAAAAATTATTATTAAAAAACCACTTATCCAATTTATCTCAAATTGTGCAAAAACATCAAGTATTATGTTGGAATCAACTGGTAACATTTTGATACGAATCCAAGATGGCGGAACAAAATGGCGGCTTAATAGAATGTTTTAAATTCATTCCGAAAAAACTGCTTAATGGTTTGATTTCAAATTGTGGGCCATAAATAATTGTGGTACAGGGATCAACTAGTAAAATTGTTGAACTAATTCAAGATGGCTGACAAAATGGCGGCCAAATAAAATCGTGAAAAAATAACCCTCAGGTTTTACACATCTTTACGTTTTAACGTCCCTAAATGCCAAAAAATATCTTTTATCAATTCCGTCGGACTGTCCGTCTGTCTGTCTGTTAGTTCGCGACATAGCTTAAAGACTACTTTCCCGATTAACTTCAAATTTTAGTAAAAAAATAAGGGTCATATGGGGATGACCTGGTAACATCTTGGTAAAAATTCAATATGGCAAAACAAAATGGCGGCCTAGTGAAATGTTAAAAAAATTATTATTAAAAATCTACTCATCCAATTTATCTCAGATTTTGCAAAAACATCAAATATTATGTTGGAATTAACTGGTGACAGTTTAGCACGAATCCAAGATGGCGGAATAAAATGGCGGCTTATTAAAATATTTAAAGGAATCAACTAGTAAAATTGTGGTACTAATTTAAGATGGCCGAATATAAAATGTTTGTAATCGTGAAAAAAGCACCCTCTCAGGTTTTACGAATCTTTAGGTTTTGGCGTCCTTAGATGCCAAAAAATATGTTTTATCAATTTCGTCACTCTGTCTGTCAGTTCGCGACATACCTTAAAGACTTACCCGATTGACTTCAAATTTTGATCAAAAATTAAAGGTCATATGCCGTCATATGGGAATGATCTGGTAATATTTTGGTAAAAATCCAAAACTGCGAAACAAAATGGCGGCCTAGTGAAATGTTTAAAAAACTACTTATCCAATTTATCTCAAATTTTGCACAAACATCAAAGTATTATGTTGGAACCAACGGGTAAAATTTTAGTACGAATCCGGGATGCCGGAACAAAACTGCGGCTTAATGAAATATTTAAAAATAGAACCTGAGAAACTAATGAAATTGTGGTATCAGTTCAAGATGGCCGAACAAAATTGCCTCTCAGGTTTTACAATTCTTTCGTTCCTACATGTTAAAAATATATTTTGTCAATTTTGTCTGTCTGTCTGTCAGTTCGTGACATAGCTTAAGGACTACTTACTCGATTGACTTAAAATTCTTATAAAAAATTAAGGGTCATATGGACCTGTGGTCATGCGGACCGGCGGAGTAGGTAAATACTGATATTATGGGTTTTAGGCAGGATATCAAAATCTATTTGTCCTGAAGATGCAACAATAAAGTTGCGAAACGTCGACAATTTAAAAAAAGGCTTTTGGTTTTTTTTATTGGATCCTAACCACAAATAATACACCACTCTAACATAACAACAAGAGGATGTTAACGAAAACCATTTAGAAACTTAAAATCTGGGAAATATCTGCGGACCAATGGAATAGGTAAAAACTGATAATATGGGTTTCAGTTTAAGATGGCGAAACGAAATGGTCGCCAAATAATTTTTTTAAAAAATCCTAAAAAATCTTGTTCAAACGAGGGAAGTTCCGGGTAAAGGAAATTTATCAATTTTTAAATTGCGTTCGACCTACTAAAACCAACGATGTATCACAATGAATGTTTAAACAGAAGTTTTAAAATTTTCCTATGTCAAATTCACGATGGATAACTTTAAACTCTTTAAATTTATGAGTGCATTACATAATAGGTTTTGAGAAGTTAAGGGATTATTAAAAATGATACAAAAAAAAACAGGTCGGGATTTAAGAAAATTAAGTTGGTTATGAGACCTCGGAGACGAAACGATGGATTTTAAATATGAGTGCACCATCTTGTAGAGGAGGAGGAGTGACTAAAGATGTAAAAATTATTTTGTAATATATATTTAAAAACAGTCTGAATAGAATAAAAAGGAAAGTAAGGTTGTTCCGGTTTTGTTTTGAATGTTCTAACTTTATCAACGACGTATTATTCAACATTAAATTGCACCACTTTTCCCTTATTTACCCAACCCCGTATCTCTTACGGTTTTTAAAAAGCTAATGCTATGCCGTCGATTTTCTAACATCCTGTATACGTATATGTTATATTATATATACCGGGTGGGCAAAAAAAATTGCCTCATTTTTAAATTTTGAATAACCTTTTTGTTAAACATTTTACATAAAGTAAATGTTAATTGACATATTTAAAAACAAGTAAAATAGTGCTAAGGCTTTATGCGTATCCTCAAAATATGAAAAATATTTTTTGGAGCGTTTTTAAAAAAACAAATCTATGTTTCACATCGCCCTGTACAATAAAAAATTTGAATCTCTTTCATTTTCAGTGTCGTTCTATAATCTATAAATTTAATTTTTACACGCCAAATTTCAACTTCATGGATTTTTAGGTTAAACAAAATAAAATATAAACGCTATCGGAAAGTTGCTTCTTGGAGACTCACTCTTCGTGGTTTGTCTATTCCAAAAATCATTTGCCATAAAAGGCAAAAAAAATAATGTAAATCGAGGGGTTTATTAATTATTTATCAAAATCTATAATTTATAAAAACGGTTTATTATTTGCTGTTGTTTACTTCAGTTTTTGGATTAGATTTTGAGTATAACTTATGGAATCGCGTAATAAAAACGCTTATCAAATTAGGTCGCACGATAGGTCAATTATTAGGTCGTATTTATAAACGCTATCCGGTTTACTTTGAAGTAATCCGGTATTTCTTGGTTGCAGTTGGAAAGATTGAAATTCTTTTTATTATTAACAATATAGTAGAAATAGTATAAGAAGTAAAACTATTTCACACCAAAATTCTACTTGTTGCAAATTGACTGTTACATGTTTTTATTTAACATACTAAAAATATGCATTCGTACTCTGGTGAAAAATACGTTTATTTTTCGTAAAAAAATGTTGAAATTTGAAAAATTCACAAACATTAATGTGTGGTATGAAATTACAGAAAAAATAACATATTAATAAGAGGTATTATATACAATAAACAATTTAATATTTTGCCTGGCCCTTTCTTCAGCTACAGTCTCACATATTAAAAAAACTGAAATAGCCATTGTATATAACTTTCTCTGCAGAATTGGAAAATATTATTAAAAAAATGAACTGAAAACAAATTAGCTATGACATAAACATAGTATTTTTTAATTTCTTAAATGGAAGGTCGTACTTTTTGTCTAATTTTTGGAATCCCCGCATTTTTCAAAGTCTGTTGCGACATGAAACTTAAATGACGTTTAAAACATACAAATATATTTAAAACGATTACTTCAGTAATCAGGGTACGTGCAAAATACTAATGTGCACTAATATTTTTTTTGCAAATGGTACTTCTTGAGGATCTGTTTAAGAATACTGACACGTAGGCCATCTGGTTCACTAAAAAATTGTCAAAAAACAGGTTTTTTGTCCATCTTCCAAAATATTGCAGATAGAGCAAAATTGTTGTAATGATTTTTTCAGAAATTTAATAGTTTTAGAGATAAACTAATTTAAAGTCATCATTGATTTTCCTCTCCCCTCTTTTCTGTCCAAGAAAAAAATTAGCAAACGCGCGGACAAATTTTGCTATAACTCCAGTAAAAATTATTTTTTATCTATAATTTAAAATTCGTTTGGAAGAAGATATCCGTGGCTACATATCATAACCTCAAGAAAACTTTTTTTTTCAGACACAGTTTTCGCAAAAACTATGAGAACTGCAGAAAAAAACAATACCTTTTTTAGGTAACAATCTGCCCTACATTTTTTAGTTAAACAATTTTGCCCTATCTGCGATAATTTGGAAGATACTGATTTTTTTGGCCATTTTGTTCTGAACAGATGGCCTACGTGTAAGCACTCTTCACATTCCTAAAGAGCCTAGAGAGGTACTATTAGTGAGTGAAAAGAAAAACTGTACTATTAGATATTCATGTGGCAGCCTCCAGAACTCTCTCTGATAACAGGACTATAGACATAGACATAGATGGGGAGCCCGACAAGGGCAACACTTAGGCTTACTGGGGCCCATTGTGCTATCCCCCAAGCAGGCGTGTCAGGCCAAGAGCCCACTCCTTTTTAGAAAGGAAAGGACCTTTTCAGGTCGCGCACGTTCCACAAGCTCAGGGTCCACATATGTGTCACTCAAGGAAAGCGGTCTGGCGTTGACTAAAGCGTCACATCGACAGACTAGATGCTCGGTAGTTTCATCTACCTCAGCACAAAACCTGCAGTATGGATCGTTGTCGAGTACAATGTTATGCAGGTAATATTTCACTAGCCAGTGTCTAGTTAGGACCCCGGTAATAGTTCTAAGTTGACTTCTGTTTAGATTTAGAAGTCTATTAGACTCAGAACAGCTATAAGGGCCTGATATGAAGAGCTTAGAGTGTCTGAGTCCTGCTAGCTTGTGTGCCATTCAGCACGGAATTCCTCGACAGTGCGATTCTTAATCCTAGCCTTGACAGCTGAAGGAGCAATTCCAAGAGCAGGTTCCGGCCCAGTGAAAGCAGTGTTGCTACCTTCCCGAGCCAGCTGATCCGCCCTTTCATTACCCCCAATGCCCTGATGGCCAGGCACCCAAATGAGGCTAACCCTATTGGACTCACACAGCCTCTCTAGGGCTCTCTTGCATTCAAGTGTTAGCAGCGAATTGACCCTGTTCGAGGACAGAGCTTTAATCGCGGCTTGACTATCACAGCGTATATAGATATGCTTGTCGTGATATCCTCTGGAAAGGTTTTCCTGTACGTAGTCCAAGATTGCTGTAATCTCAGCCTGATATACAGTCGCATACCGTCCAAGAGCAAGACTAATTCTTGCCCTGGGACTTTCCCCATAAATTCCCGCCCCAGATCTTCATTAGAGAGCCATCTGTAAACCATACAAGGCCCTCCGGTTTGAGGAAGGATGGGGAGGAATCCCTCCATTGTTCTCTCTCAGGAACAATTACACAAAACCTTTTAGAGGCAATTGAGACCGGAATAATGGCATCTCTCCTTGCTAGGAGAGGATCTGATCAGTTCAGTCCAAACTCGCGTATGCCCAAAATTCCAGTCTCTGTGTATCCAACGACCCCAGTCGTTTAAACGGACAGAAGCCTTCCGAGACTCTGACTGGGCTAGTAATGTAAACTGTTTACTGGTAGTCATTTATAGACAGACGTCAAGGTTTTTTGTGAACTGTCAAATGTATTACTTATATTAAACACAGGGTAGGTTTTTGAAAATTTGAGTATTTCATAACAAAAGATTTAATACCATTTGAAAAATACATATAATATTTATGTAATGGGTAATGACATTAAAAAAAAATGGTAACATGTTTTATCAATAACGTACTAAAAAGCACAATATAATGTAATTTACTTAAAATATTTTGGTACTATATACGTATTCTAGCGTTCTCGCTCCACGCTACCAATGGTACCATTTGGTACCATCGAGCTGATCAGATCGACTCGATGGTACCGAATTATTATATTTCCATTCGAATTAAATTGGGTTAAAATCGACTGGTACCATTAGCAAATGATTGTATTGTCATCCGAAATACATATACTTGCAAAATTTCAAATCGATTCGATAATTAAAAGTAGGTTAAAATCGACTTTCCAGTTATTTACGTACTTAGTTACATGCAAGTGAAGCTAATAAAAACATTTTAGTAAGGACTAATATTCTAAAAAATTGAATTCAGTGTAATACAGGTTATAAAAAAAATATCAAGATGTACATAAAAAATTGTAAGGAAAATTAAATAAAAAATAAAAAGTTCTTAAAAAATATTATGTTGTTGTCATAGCTCATTTGTTTTCAGTTCAATTGTTTTTTTATTAGCATTTTCCAATTTTGCAGAGAAAGTTCATTTAACGGTTATTTCAGTTGTTTAATATGTAAGATTATAGTTAAAAAAGAGCCCTTTTAAGTCCGTATTAATACTATAATGCACATAATACTAATAAATCGACAATTTTTTCCAATATTAATAAATATCATACTTCTTTTTGTGTAAATCAAGCTACACTGTTCGATTAAAAAAAAATGTGTAATGTGGTCAATTTTAACAGTGGACCCTTTTATGTTTTTGTCAGTGCTGTCACCCGGCGAATAGAACCTACGTCACATACGCAAGGGGTTTTGTTAGTTTCCTGTATGTTTCTATGTACAAAGGTATAGGTAAAGAAATTGTCAAAAAATACTATTTTTATAATGTCTACCTAGTATTTTTATATGAAAGTCCTAGTACAGGCGAGTTTAAACGGAACTCGGTTTAAATGACCCGAGGGGATTTCTATGTTCCACTCGAGGGGTGTCTCAAAGAGAGCAAAAATGTACACGTAATGCCAAAATGACACTTTTTTAAAAGATTGCCATGTAATGCGAAGAACTCCCGGGAATCTCAGTGCTGACGGATTGGCTTGGACTGCCAACGACTGCTGCAATGGCCTGTATATACCAGTAAAGGCAGGTGCAGAAATTGTACTAAAGGGACGAGCC
This sequence comes from Kuschelorhynchus macadamiae, assembly GCA_030620095.1. NCBI lineage: Eukaryota > Metazoa > Arthropoda > Insecta > Coleoptera > Curculionidae > Kuschelorhynchus > Kuschelorhynchus macadamiae. Next base: position 379,631 of record JAUTXW010003612.1, read on the forward strand.
GCATGAAATGTATTAAATGCGACACCAGACTGCAATTTTTCGGGTATAAATTAAGTCCGATTCTAGAATTAAATATAAAACAATAGTAGGACTAGTAGCGTAGACCTTTTTAATCAAATAAATTGTAAGTCAATTCGCATTAATATGTTTGAATTGGACGACTGGAGTATTTTAACGAATTTCTTTTATGTTTTTTTTTCTTTGGGCTGAATTAATAAGTCCTAATAATCTAATAATGTTTTTTTTGCACTTTTATTTTTTGCATAGATTACTGTCGAAGAACTGACTGCATTATTAACTTGTTCTGTTAATAATTCAGTTTTTATATCTAAGCCCTCTAATTTATTGATTTGTATTTTTTATTGTTTCTGGTTTCGAAGTAGTTGCAGCCAGTTTGACTAAGGCTGTGACAGAGAAGTGATCTGTAATATCATTTTATATTTTAATGGTCATATATTTATACCTTCGCAAAAATGTGATCTGTGTAACTATGAGACTCTTAATGAAATCTGGTATTATTATTTAAGAATATATGGAGCCTAATCTTAATATAATCATTAACAAAATCTTTGATTTTAAATCATTGTTAATATCCCATACCATGAAATTAATATTTCCATGTTTATTTGTCTCCAAAATCAATCCTATGATGTTATTGAACTTCTTGAAGTTTTAAATAAATATATTTTTTTCATTCTAGATGGAATAGATGGCAAGCAAGCTCGTCGTACGGGTACTAGTGGACCCCTGGGAGAGCTTTTCGATCACGGCCTAGACTCCTACACAGCTGGTCTTATTCCCGCAGCGATGTACTCGATTTTCGGTCGTGGCGCACGATACAGCGTGCCGCCATTCCGGATGTTCTTCACCCTGTGTAACGTTCTGCTTAATTTTTATTTGACCCACTTTGAGAAGTACAACACCGGAGTCATGTTCCTGCCTTGGGGTTACGATTTTACGATGTGCGGCATGATAATCGTGTTCCTCTTGACTGGAGTAAGTTTTTTATAGAGTTTACACTTTTGAAAATTCACTTAGTGAAATTGCATACTTACTTGAATGTCAATTATATCATAACACACAGTCAAAGTATACTTATTTAATGTTATATCATTAATCTTATACAAATAGACAAATTATACAAATAGACAAATTATACAAATAGACAAATTACAGGAACCATACAGAAATAATATACTTTTCCGTCGTGTTCCTTGCTCTCACACATAATCAATTAGAAACGTGCTAAAGAAGAAGTAAACTTATACAAACTTGTTATTTCCCAAATATTTAATCAGCATTTCAGACAAATTTATTGAAATGTACCACTGACTAGGTAAATGCTTTAACCAACTAAGCCATGAAGCCACCCTGCTTCTATATGGCGACGACACAGTCTAATTATCATAATATATATATATATATATATATATATATATATATATATATATATATATATATATATATACACCGGATATCAGTGGCGGCTAGCGGGTGAAAAAGTAAGTGAAGTGCAAATGAAACAAGAAAATAGGCAATAATTTTTTTTTCCAGAATTTTTTTATATGTAGAGGGGGTAGAATATTTTTTTACGACTTACCTAAATTTTGTATACTAAATCAATTCTCCTATCCTTACTAGCAGCAAATTTATTTATAACATCCTCATAAAATGAATGGATTGCCCTAATCTCCTCCAGAAATTCCTTTTGAATTGAAATATTGCCAAGAGAAGTAAGTCTTTCTTGAGATATTGTATTTCTTAAATAAGTTTTTACACATTTGAAGCAGAAAAACTTCTTTCCACTGAAGCACTTGTCGACGGTATTATCAAAATAAGGGAAAACAATTTATATGCTTCGGTAAAAATATATTTGTTTTTATTAATTTTTTTCACTTGCTCTTGCAGAGATATATTCCAATTCCTCGCATTGGCAAAAATAAGACCAAGCTCATTTTTAAGTCATTGACTTTTTGAAAATATTTCCCCATATAACTGTAACAAAATTTCAAACGGGCCAGTCGGAAAATTTAGCAGGACCTGCCAAACATGAAAATGTAAGTTTTTCACAGTCTTGAAATCTTAGTGTCATTTCCATTAAAATATGGTCCAATATTTCATAAAAAGGGGTTCTATACTTAGCCCTAATTTCTTCAGGTGAAAGCTTAGCAAGCTCACGTTTGTAATGATTTATTTATGTAATAGAATTTGCTTTATCAAACAACATGGTATTAAAAAAATGTTCATTTCTTTTTTTACGGAGCGCTTCACGACAGCGTTTTGTATTGGATTAAGCAAAAATAAATGTCAAGCGATTTTTTTTGAAGAACATCAAATAGTATGTCCGTGATTGAGAAAATGTCACCAAACACTAATGCCAGAAACGTGAATTCAAAATCGTTCATCTCACCTAAAAATCCTTTCGCAAGGCGGATTGATTTTTTATCAGATTTGTCACAGTTTGTAATAAATTCAAAGACGTCTTTTAATTTATTCCAGTCTTGAACAATCACATTTACTAAGTTCGAATTTGAAGTTGTTACAACACCAGAAATAAATATAACCCAAAACAGTCAAGTTAACTGCAAAGGAACTCACCGGTTGCAGCGAAATCCGCGAAAATAAAAGTAAACAACTACCGCAAACTGAACGACACGTGGGTGTAGTGTACTGCGCCTGCAAGTCACCGAGAGTGTTGTATGGCGCTGGGCTCGACGTCATCGGATATGCGTTGTCATGGCAACATAGTAGGAAAATCGTAAACTAAATATAGCACCTCCAGTAAAGTCAAAGCGGTTTGCGCCACTGTTATAGTTGTTATAATAAAGTTCGATTGAAAGTTTTAAAAAGACATGCCGTCAACGGTCAAGTAAAATATTTATTCGAGATGTATAGTTTATTTTTTACCAATTAGATGAATAGATGAATGTAAAAACTAAAATTTTAAGATATATATAATAAATATAGTTAGATGTTTGATTGTTTATTTTTCCTGGTGAATTAGCACTTCACCTGAATAGCCGCCACTGATATATATATATATATATATATATATATATATATATATATATATATATATATATATATATATACAGTATGTACGACTGTAACACCTTAAAAAACCAGCGAACATAAAATCATATGAACTGAATTTCAATTCTTTTGGATTAATAATATTGTCATAAAATTCTGTTAAAATTTACACACACAAAAATCAATTCTTATATATCTCTAATTATCCTTCCTCGTTGACTTGTGAGAATATGGTTCGGGCGCTCCAAGCAGTGACAACAAATGATCCCAATAACACGAGAAGATTTTGCCGCACTTCCTTAGTGACAACTGTACTTTAGTTCCTGATATATTTCTTAAATAGCTAAGTGGTGCATAGCGGATCAGTCGAAATTCGATTTCGGATTTCGGAAGTCTGTTTGCGGAATATCTGATCTGCGTAAATGACAATATGAATGCAGTAAACCTTTGGATTAATGACATTGTCATAAAATTCTGTTAAATTTACACATTCAAAAATCAAGTCTTAAAATATCTCCAATTATCCTTCCTCATTGACTTGTGAGAATATGGTTCGGGCGCTCCAAGCAGTAACAGCATATTTTCCGAATAATACAGGAAGGTTTTGCTACACTTCCTTAGCGACATCTGTATTTTAGTTCCTGATATAGTTCTTAAATAGTTAAGTGACGCATAGCGGATGGATTGAAATTTGATTTTGGATTTCGGAAGTCTGTTTGCGCAATATCTGATCTCCGTAAGTGACAGTGTACAGTAAACTATCTTGTGTAAACAGATTTCCACAATTTTTAATTAACAAATAAACTAAGAATTAAACAGCTGGGTAGACCTTTGCTAGAATTAAAGTTAACTCGATCGTGTGAACAAAAGGCCTAAAACAGGTCTTTTAAGTATTTTAAAAGAGGCTTATATTTTGTGCTATTGTAGGGAAAATGAAATAAACTCGATCTGTTTCCTTTTTTAATATTTTAAGCAGAAAAATAATATTAGATCTATTAGTCTTTCATGATACTTTGTTTCTAGTTAGGCTAAATTCTATATAACACAAGACACAAATCCTTACAAAAAAAATATATGGATATACCACTCAAATATGAGCTTGAGCTACATGTAGCTTGTCAGGAGCTAACAATCAAATTTGTTACAAATTAAAAATTTTACTTTATACAAAACCACTAGCAAGTAATTTTCCGAAACTTAGTATAAACCCAACACAGGCCTTAACTAAAGTTTAATTCTAATCGTTTCTATAAGCTAGGAATTTAAAATAGGAATTGCACGTGTTATCATCAGGAAATGTAACCTTATCCACTCTGTTGATCATAAAGAAAAAATATGTTTGTTTGAAATTAATCTTAATTTCCAAAGGCAGCAGATTGTACAGCCTTGGGCCCAAGTAAGATATATGTCTTATAGTGGCTGTAAATACGAGCAATGGAAAGATCAAACCCTGATGCGCAACAACAACAGACCGAGTAGGGACAATTAGTGTTCATAAATTTTAATACATATCTTACATACAATTGCCTAAGTGCCAGTAAGTTGCTTTTCTTAAACAACATTTCAGAGGAAATTGCCTATTCTTTTTAATGAATATTTTAACTGTATTTTTGAGTAATAATCAATGGATTCAATTACAATTTTGTCAATAAGCATTAAATAATAATTTAAATCAAAATTACACTTTATAACCAACTCTGATCAATTAAATTTCATGCATTGAAACTTTCTTTAAAAAAAAAAGATCGGATTAATTAAATAATTCAGAGATATCACTTCCTTGATCAAGAAATTCTTTGTATGTGAATGTACAAAATATACATTGTCTAACAGATTAGTATGCACTGCTCGATAATGTATTAATCAGATTAGGTTTTACATTACTAATCAGATATCAGTACATTAGTTTTAAAAAAGAATGTATATGAAGTTTTAAGTAAAAAAAGAAGAAATGTATGTCATAAAACGTACCTGAAGGGACACTTTTAAAACTTACTCAGTTCATTAGCTTCTATGAATAACCATATTGATATCTCGATTAGGATTTAATTTATGGGCCTGTTTCCCTCTTGATGGCAGCGATTTGGTTATTCCACGGAACTTTTCTTTCTAGTGTATAATTACTCTTTTTTAACATTTTTCTAGCACTCGTATAAAAGCACTGCTTTTGAGTTCCATAAGATTTGAAATAGCGTCTTATGAGATGCTTTTGTGGTGGAAAATTTTCATTATCCAACGATTTTTATAGGGTAGGCAATGCTTTTTTGCCTATATGGTATGCGCGCCACTGGTAGTAGCAGTAGTTGTGGGAAGGCTGGAATCTGGCCGGTAGTCTGAAAGATGTAAGTGCTCTTAAAGGGACTTCTCTAAGAGTATATACAAATGATATTCTACAATGCATAGGGAAAAAATGTCTATCCAGCTTAAATGGGAAGTTATTGAAATGTGACAAATTTAAATGCTTTATCTTAACTCGTTCAAAAAACTAAAAGGGGGGACAAAAAAAGGTATAGGTTTTTCGGTATTTGACCAATGTCCTTGAGTCCACGACGCTTACTGCTTCGTTGCTTAGTTGGTTAAAGCGTTCACATAGATAATAATGTTTGAATCCCATCGGCGCCTTTTCAATTTTAATACATTTGTATCATAACCATTTCACATTCTTAGCTAATGTATTATATTAATGATACTTTTAAGTTTCTGGCTGAACTGAAAATTATGATTAACGACACATGCTCTGCATTGTGAGTTTTGTCTTATCTAATTATGCTTCTTTCAGTTCGGCGGCTCAAACATGTGGCAGTACAGCCTTCCTGGCGGAATAACCAATGGAATGCTAGTCGAACTGACCCTTTACATCTCAACTATGATCACCAACTGGCCCATAGTGTACTGCAACATTTACAAGTCGTACCGAGACAAAACCGGGTATATGCGGCCTTTCACTGAAGCTGTCAGGCCGTTGATCCCTCTGTTTTTCTGCTATTTCCTCACGTTTGTGTGGATCATGAGCAGCCCATCTAACATTGTAGAGAGGGACCCTAGAGCGTTGTTTTTGCTTATGGGAACAATATTTTCAAACATATCAGTAAGTAGAAATAATATTGGTAGTTAATTTATTTCATTCCCACAATAGGTATTATCCAAATAACATACAAGACTATTCTTGTCAAGTCAATTAATCTATTAAGGTCGTAGGGCTATAATGAACCCATTAGAGTACTTTTGAAACGAAAAAAATGTGTTATTATGACAGTAAAAATGACGATCAAAATGATGTCTATTAAATAAAATTTATTTTGGAAAAGTTAATTTTTTATTATTATAAACATTAATAAGACACTTTTTACAATTAATAACTATGAATTTTACATTTTCTAAATAGTTTTGTAAGGGTAAACTTCCATCAGAATCACTCATTTTGAAAAGAGCTTTTTATATTTAGAGCGCTAATGCTTGTTGTTTCGTCATATTTTACACTTTTTGACATTTTAACTTTTTGATGTGTTTCTTCTTGTTATTAAATGCAAGAAGATACAATTTTGTACAATATTCTTGTTGCAAATTCATATTACTAAAGTCCGTTTCCGAATTATTGGTTGATTTCTTGGCTGAAATAAAATGTATCTGTACCTGAATATGGGTCTGGATGTTAAAATGTTTAACTACAAATACTAACATAAAATCTTTTTTATATTAGTATCTATGTGTTTGTCAAACTGTGCATTTAGTAAAATATGTGTTATTTTTTCAAAGTTAAAGCTGTGTTCTATGTCTTGTTTTAACGATCTAATATGATAATTCTTTGCTGTGTTTTTTAATTTGGGGTAGGGATCCAAAAAGAAAAGTTAAATATTCAAAAAGGTCTACGTTTCGCAATTTATTATTGCATCTTCAGGACACTAAAAGACATATATAAAACGATATAGCTCTACAAGACATCAACTTAATAAATATTAATGTAGAAAAAATGTTATACTGACTATGAAAAATACTATACTGAACTGTGAAAATTTGACATAAAATAGTGAATTTTTTTTTTGGAAACTATTACATACAAAAACGCATAAATTACGATAAATACATAACTAAATATTTTGATCTTTTTTTAAACTGAAAAACAATGCACAATAAAATTAAAAACTATGTACTTACATTTTATGGATTTGACTTTTATAGTCATATAAAAAAATACACGAACAACACATAGGTAAACAAAGTGAAAATCACATACATGGGTTACAACAATAAAATGAAACACCACAACTAATTAAAACAATTCAACCTAGCTTGTTCAACAGTTGTTTGAGAATAGCAATATACCAAATATTCTTCCGTGTTATTGGAAAAAAAATAGTAATACAGTTTTTTACTTTTTTTATGTATTGTAAATAGCCTGCAAATAATTTTAGCGTACGGATCTAGTTATTTGATTTTATGAATTATATTGAAATATGCAGTACTGAGATTCTCTAAATCGGTTTTTTTATTAACTTTTATTATTTCTGAGATTAATCTCTTTTTATAGTTAGTTTGGGTCTTGTATTGTTCTAAAATGTTGGATTCGTTTTTCCTGTATGGTTATTTTTATGTTCTCTAAAGCTGTTGTCCAATATAACATTTCTGACATTGTTTTACACAAGATTAAATTCTTTTTTGTTTTAAGTTTGGAATATTTTTATGTCACTTTTTTCTCTAATCATTATCTCTTAGTATGGTCGAAACAACATTTCTTATTTTTTCTGATAACCTGTTGATATACGGAAGTTTACAATAAATATGTGGTGTTATTATTTGTTATTGTTTTCACCTTTCCGATATTTTTACCCCAAAGAATCTTTTTGATTATTGAAAGTGGATAATTATTTTTAAGCAGCATACCTTTGATATATTGTAAGTTTTTAGAGAGGTATTTTTCCGAGGATAGTGTTAGTGCTCGGTGTTTAAGATTCTTAATAATATTAATTTTCTGCCTAAAAGGATGCTCAGATGAATAATTTAGAAAACGTTCTGAAAATGTCGGTCTATGATACCAGTCTATTTCTATACACCCTCTCTCATTTTTAGTTACCAGGACGTCAAGAAAGCTGTGTTATCAAGTTTAAAAAAAGTTCCTGTATTGTTCATAAAAGATTTCGTGTCCATAACCATTAGATCAAGAAAACAACGATCCGACATCGGCAAATTTAGAAGTATTGAAGAAGCTGATACAGAGTTAATTTGAAGAAAAATGTATGACATTATAATAAACAAATGATTCCTACAATAGATTCTCTACAAAAGGTGCTTACAGTAGACAGCACAGGATTTTCGTCATAGAATGATTTGAGTAAAGTGTTCTGCGTGTGTAAGAGATTATTAAGAATTATTTAAGATTATGATATACACTACTGATAACTTATCTTTAATTGGTTTGTATTGAACATTAAAACGATGTCATCTTGTTTTTTTCGATTAGTTCTTCAGGATTAGAGATGAGAGCTTATCTTTAATTGACAGTTTATAGGGATTTTTCCTGTCTGCCATCTGTTTGAACTGATTTATAAATCCTTTTCCATTTTTGTCCCCCATTATTAAAATGCTCCTTCTTTTACATAGTACACTATTAACGACACTACTTGCTTGCGACGATATTTGAACTGACGAATTTTCTTTTTCTTTTCTAACTTCAATATCACACAAATTTTGCCCTGATTGCTTCAGGTCATTGATGTAGGTGTTATTGTCGATTTTAAGAGTTTGGATAGTCGTTTGCATACTTCTGGTCATTCCATTGAGATCGGCGATTTTTTGTTCCAGACTTTTTTTCTCCTCTAAGAGGTCTTTGGATTGGGAGATGTACTGTTGTTCTCGGGTTTTTAGTGTTTGAATTTCTTTATTAAGTTCTTCTTTGCGCCTGTACAAACGTTCTAGTTGAGCAGTAAATTCATTTTCAGCCCCATAAACGGTCTGTTCAAAAGTTACACTGCTTCTTCTTAGTCGATTTATCGTTATATTTTGACTGACATTCAGAAGAGCACAATATTAGATATCCTCCAGTCTTCACAACCATAGAAATGTTTCGCTCCATGGTATGAAGAACTGCATGACATTAAATTCAACAATAGTTTGTAAATTCTTTCTTCTGACAACATTTGAATGACAAAGCTCCCTCAAATTAAGGTACAGACGATTACAATTTTGCATGTGTGTTTAGAAAATGGTTTTATTCCAAACTTTTTGTTACTAGCTTTGAAGAACATAGCCAATTCATCTTTGGATTATATTCAAGAAACATTATTTAATTGCTGAATACAAAAAGACAACTTTAGAACTATATGAGAAAAATGATATATATTTCGAAGAAACTTATACAAAAAAGATCTTTTAAATGTTTTAAAAGCATATGATATACACCGGGATTGATATCTTTATTTTGTTTACCTTAATGTTTGAAAATAAACAAACAAATTAAGGAAAGTTGTTTGGTAATCATCAAGGTATTAAACATGGTATATTGGGAATCAGGAAAAAGAAACCTCTCTACTGAGGTAAAATTTACAAGAATGCAAGTTATATTTATATCTTTAAAAACTTACACTTTCTTTACATTTTTCTAATGTGACAGAAAACTGGTAAGTAGCTGTAGCGTTTGTTGTTGCAACATTTTGATATTTTGAAAAATTAAAAAGTTATATCAGATTAAAACGAAGACAAGTTAAAATGACCACCCTGTAATCATCAAGGTATGGAACATGGTATATTGAGAATCAAGAAAAAGAAACCTATCTACCGAAGCAAAATTTACAAGAATTTAAGTTATATTTATATCTTTAAAAATGTACCCTTTCTTTACATTTTTCTTATGTGACAGAAAACTGGTAACTAGCTGTAGCATTTGTTTTTGCAACATTTTGATATTTTGAAAAATTAAAACGTTAAAACAGATTAAACCGAAGACAAGTTAAAATGGCCACCCCGTACAAACTTAAAGTAATTTATTTTAAAATTGCAAAATATTTTACTTACTTTTAGAAAATTTGAAATATTGTAGTAGTATTTGAAGTACGTTTGATAGCACTTCATTTACTTTTGAATTTCTAGTACAATTACCGAAAAATAAAATGTATTTCATATGAAGTAGTGACAGGTTTGTTTATAATTTTATATATTCGAGGTTTGGGCATTTTTGCTGAGCTCTTATTAAATATGTATGGCTGTATACTAAAATGGGCCAAGTTATAGAAAATTATAGAGGTCGGTTTGGTGTTTTAGTCAATTTATTTATAAACCTCCAAGATTAAACATTTAACATTTTGTAGTTGTCATCGACTACTCAATATTGAAATTATATAACTCACAAGTCCAAAATTTTTCAGATAAATAGCATTATTTTGTTTCTTCTAATTAATTATTTTCAGTGTCGATTAATTGTAGCTCAGATGAGCAGCACCAGATGTGACTGGTTCAACTGGATGTTGGTTCCGACAGTATTGGCCATAATAATCTCGATAATCACTCAGTGGGTCAACATCGAACTCATTTTGCTGTATACGTTGTGTGTTGGTACCACCATTGCACATGCTCATTATGGTACTTGTGTGGTAAGTTATTTTCCGCTATGAATTATCTAATTATAAATGTTAGTGTATTTTTTTGTTAATATGGTCAACGTAAATAGATATACTAATATAATCAAATATACAAGGTGAAAGGAAAATGATTGTGAATAGTTTAACAGTAACTTATAGTAAAAAATTGTTATATAACAAGTTCCAACACTAAGTTTGGCCGTTTTAAACTATGAAATTTTTTAACAAGCCCCGTAGTAATTATATCTCTGAGCGCTGTTTAGATTGTCATTTTCAGCGCTAGCTAAATTAGATCAATATATTTGATTTAGAAACTAGATGTTAAATGTTTGTCATCTGATTCTAAAAAAACTATTAATAATAATAATAATCAATATTATTTTATTGAATCTAGTACATTTAAATAAAAAAAAACAATCTTCTGAATAACTAAGAATAATCTCCAAGCAGTTATCACAAACTACTTGGAGACTTGGAGAGTATCTGAGTTGTTTTTTATCTGTTCTGCGGTATACTAATGTCTTCATATGATCCCAAAAAATAAAGAAATTATATCGCTGAAATTGCGTTGCGTGCTTCTATCTGGAAACCTTTCCCGATAAATGTGTATTTTGTCACCCTTGTCCTAATTAAACATATTCAACCGTTGTATACATGTTCTAATACACACGAATTTCACTGTGACACAAAATGTCGCTGTCCGAAATGTACTTGAATAAATAGCTTTTTACATTAACGTAAGTAGGTACAAATATAAATGTTTTTTACTCAATAATAAGAAGTTCTTACCTGTTTGCACTGCAATTTAGAAAAAACAACTAGAGGCAAGTAGGATTTGTTTTGTGTTGCAAGACTGTGTGTTCTGAAATACTAAAGTATATTTTTTTAATTTTTCGCCTTTTTAAACAAAAACCTTAATTAACATGAAACGAAAGCTTTCACGGCTGTAATCGGATCGATCGGATCACGAAATCAGTGTTCCGATCTCGTGAAGTAAAGATCCCTGAAGGTGCCTCGTGCAGTCGAAGGCGAAACGTCGAAAATTGATTCCATTTTGACACGGTCTATTCCCAAGAACCATAATTTATTAAAAACCCTTAATTATTGAATTAATAGTGATATAACTAATAGTCCTGAATAATAAAATTAATAAGATATTTAGTAATTTGCAAGTACAATATTTTTTTACTAGAATTTTCCTTAGAATGGCCAGTTCTTTGACGTATTGAATTATATAGAGTCATTTCTCTATCAAATGACTACTTAATAATAAATTTGGAATTGACAATTTTTTTAACTTAAAAATTCGCAGTTCTGGATATTTTTAATTGTTTAGTATTGAAACCTATCTCATTTTGTTTTTCTTATTTTTTAGGTTCGTCAGATGTGCAGGCATTTCAAAATCAACTGTTTCACAATAAAAAAATCTTCAGATTGACATGATGACGACAACGCATGATCAGGTGAGAAATAAAAAGCTTCAATTTATTTCAGTTTTATTTTGCCTAAAGTAAATTGTTGCATATATAACCTTTAATTCCAAGAAAGGGGCCCGCAGCTTTTAAATTTTTAGTTTATTTGAAAAAAAGTAGAAATTTTTTTAAAACAGGTTATTTAACGATATTCATATTGTCATTTAATACTTTTATACTTAACTCGATCGGAAAACAATCCCAAATTATTTACAATAGTAAAAAAAATCAACCAGTCAGTTCCCAAACGGGTCGCTAAGAAAATTACGGCACAGCCTATATTATTCGCTCCAGCATAGTAGCTACATGCCACTATGCTGGAGCACCCTAACTTATGTTTGAATATTCTCACGGGTCAACGAGGCCAGATAATTGGAGGTAGAGCTGATCTTTTTTATTGAAATTTTTACAGAATTTTATGTTAATATAATATTAATTCATAAGATTGTCACAAGATAGTAGATCTTCAGCCGAGCAAATTTATTGTTTTATTCTTTTAATTTATGGTAGCGCATTTCCTATTACCTATTCTATTAAACTAGATAAATATTTCAATTTGAAGTTCAGAGGCACTGAGAGAGTTGCAGATTCTTCTATAGACGTCGAGTTCTCTTCTGGTTAGATATTCACGAGGGTTAGTATAACATATTTAGCAAACCAAAACAGCGACCAACATGAAAAACTGCAACGACACTGGTGTATACTTCTTTCTTCGGAAAAATCCCTAAATGCAACACCCGTTGTTCAATGAAGAAATAAAAATCAGAACGTTAAAAACCACTTAAAATCTATTGATCAACTTCGAAAAGAAAACGTTTTACAATATTTATAGAAAACTTAATCTAAGTATTTAAAATTAGTTTAAAGAGGATTAACAATAAAAAAAAACCCTAAAGTCTAAAGAAAGGAATTTACATATATTTAATTTCCCAGTAGTTAATTTAAGCCCCAAAAATTAGAATATGAATCCCAACTTAGAGAGATAGAAAACTTATGTCTGAATAGATAATTTCCCTAAAGTAATTTTAATTAGCAAAATGATAGCCCCACTGAAAAGATAAGAAAATTCAAGAGCAGCTATTATCCACACCCCTTAGACCAATCCCGTCTTTGATTTTATTAGTCAGGATGAAGCGAATAAAGCTGTGAATGGTGAAGCTTAAGTCCCTACCCTGTACTAACTAAGCTCGGAACTTCGTTTTGGAGACACGAGGTGTCACCCATGATAACAGAAAGTGAATAAATCGAGTAAAATAATATTCCCTTCAATTCTTAGTCCTAAGATTATGTATATAATTTAATATATATGCCTATACTAAGTTATCCACATTATGGGTCCGAAAAGTCATGGCAAAAAAAGGAACGAAAAACCCTATGTTTTCTGTAGGGAAAATCATGCCCCAAAAACATGGCTGTTCGGTAATGTTCCTATTACAAAGTACTCTATTGTATTTTTAACATAGCAAATTGACCATTTATTATCATTACATCGAACCAAATAAAATGTTTCAATTAATATTTGTATCAAGTTAAATTAAACAGGCCAAAGAAAGATTCCCATAAGACAGGGGTAATATGGGACCATGAACTCTCGAAAGGGAGGCATAGACGATAACCACTTAAGAAAGTTTATCTATACATAAATCCGTCTATACAGTCTAGAACAGCCATGTCAAACATGCAGCCCAGTGAGCATTTTTCTGCGATCCAAATCAGTTTTGAAAACAGCCAGATAATGCGGCCCGCGAACAAGTTGAAAACCGTTTTTGAAAGCGCGCGCCGCTGCAACAACGAGTGGTATAATAAAATGTACAATTGTACATAGTGCCATCTATGTTTAGGAGGATGAACTACACATACTCAACCTAAGACTTAAAGCCAAACGTTATCTGACTTATTCCATGAAATGCTATCGCGCTAAAACACATATTGCGCTATCTGAACATTCTGGAAAGAACTCGAGAAATCTCAATCCGTATATAAGCCGTGTTCAATTGAGTTCAATCGTTCAGTGTTTAGTCAGTTATGAGTCAGTTGCGAAAGAGTTTCGAGTTGAGTTGCGCACTTATTGTTACAACACTTAACAGTACTTATTATAATTTATTTCGGCTACAGTTTTTAACATGTCTCTTTCAAAACCAAGTGGAAGTAAGAGGAAACTTGTAAATGAGCATCGTATCTTTCAAGAAAAGTGGGAATTAGAGTTTTTTTGCTGTGAAGTGAAAGAAAAAATTATTTGTTTGATTTGTAAAAGTACAGTCGGTGTCCCAAAATTATATAATATAAAACGTCACTGTGATATTCATAAAACTATGTTTGACAAGTATAATGCAGAAACGAAAAGTTAAATAAGTTAAAATCACGGTTGAAAGATCAGCAGCCTATGTTTACACGTCCAAAGCAAGAAAATGAATCTGTCCTTCAAGCGAGCTACGTACTGTCGGAGTAGTTGATCGCAAAACACTCAAGACCATTTGTTGAAGGTGAATTTATAAAAGAGTGCCTTGTAAAGGCCGCGGAAATTGTAAGTCCCGGAAGCGTGAAGGCATTTCAAAATATATCCTTGTCCCGGCATACTGTCGCTGAAAGAGTTACTGAGTTGGTTGCCAATATAAGTGATCAGATAAAAACAAAATCAGACTCTTTCATTGCATTTTCTATTGCCTGTGACGAAAGTACTAATGTGTGTGGTGTGGCGCAACTCGCTGTTTTTCTTCGTGCGGTTGATACAGATATCAACATGTATGAAGAATTACTGGAATTAATACTATTGCGTGATACAACAACTAGGAAGGATATTTTCAATGCTGTTTATGGACCTGTGCAAAAGTACAATTTACATTTGTCCAAACTGTGTTCCGTTGCAACATACGGAGCTCCTTCAATGACTGGAGTAAAAAATGGCTTCGTTAAAATATTACAGACAAAGATCAGAGAAACGGGCAGTGACAAACCAGATTTTCATCATATTCATTGTATAATCCACAAAGAAGTTTTATGCTCAAAAGTGATCAAGTTGGAAAGTGTTTTAAAGTCAGCGAAAAAAATTATAAACTTCATAAGGTCACGAGGCCTTAAGCAGCGACAGTTGTCTGCATTTTTACGTGATTTAGAAAGTGAGTACACTGGTTTACCATATTATGGAGGTGCGATGGCTTTCGTGTTCTATGGTTATATAGAATATATATACGCGTTTTCATGGAAACAAAAGAAGAAGATGTCAGCTTATTATGCGATGTACCTTTTTAACAAGATCATCATTTATGGTAGATGTCAAAAAACACTTGTCGGACTTAAATACGAAATTGCAAGGACCAATGCAAGTTATTACAGATATGCATGATCATGTGAAAGCTTTCAAGTGTAAGATGATGTTGTGGGAAAAACAGACAGCAGAGGATAATTTGTCACATTTTCTGACTTGTAAGGCATATCAGGAATGCACAAGTGTCCCAATATCATACAAAATATATTCAGAGAAAATGAGAAGCCTTCTGGCAGAATTTGAGAAGCGTTTTCTGGATTTTAAGACCCAAGAAAACAATTTTTCTCTATTTACTGGTCTTTTCACTATCGATATTGATAAAGTTCCCCCTCACTTGCAAATGGAAGTAATTGAGATTCAGTGTCAGACCCATTTAAAACAAAAATTTGATAGTGTTGGTACATTCGAATTTTATAAGTACTTGCCTGTTCAATACCAAGAAATGAGATAATTTGCCTGTAAAATCCTGTCATTGTTTGGAAGTACCTATAAGTGTGAACAACTATTTTCTTTGATGAAAGGAAACAAATCTCCCGCAAGATCGCGATTGACGGACATACACTTGGACGCAGTTTTAAAAGTTATTTCCGCCGATAAATTCGCGTCACAAATAGACAACTTTATTAAAGACAAAAGATGTCATATATCTGGCAAAAGAATTTAATGTTTGTAGTTTTTTCTAATGTCTTTTTTATTGGAAATTTAATAAACAGACTTGTCCTATAATAGTACTTTTTCTTGAGATATATATTTATTATTTTGTTCAGGTTTTAAAACTCTGGAAGCTTTAACGTGAGAAACCAACAGTTTTAGTAAAATATTGTTAGAATTACATTTAGAATATATAAATATATATACTCTATTCCGTTACAAGATTTTTTATGTTACTATTTTGTCTTTTAGTAGAATCACAGTTATCTGCAAATTTGATAATATATAGAGATTAAATTAAATAAATATATTTGTTTCAGGTATCAGGATCAAGTGTTGTCCCTCGGAGCCCTATTTAATTCTCAATTTCGTCTTTGTGTAATTTTTTTTTCATTTATCCGTGTTCTTGCCTGATTTTCGAAAAAGTAATTGCCAAAATTAGAAAAATACATATAAAGCGCAAATTACATTTAAGAATTGGTTAAGAAACTGTATAATATATTTTATGAAATTTCAAAATCTCGGTCGAATTGCGTCTTGAATTTATCTGGATAATATTGTTCTACATTTTAATAAAATTTATTAATGCTATTTCTTATAAAATAAACTTATTTAAAGTGTTTGAGATCTACAAGACTGATTCTTGGTTATCATGACCATTATAACGTGAAGCAATAATTTTCTGAGAAATACCTTCCGCGATATATGTACTTTTCTAATTTTCGTGTTAGAGCCATTTTTGTTGTACATACATATGAGTTTATGTATATTTTTGTAAGTATGTTTTCATACTGCCTATATCGTTTTTAAGTACTAACAATTCGTTTTTTTTTTGTAGCCAAAAATTTTACTAACAATTGGGTTAATATTTATTAGTTTTCTAGGTTGTAATTTTCATTTAATTTATGGCAATTTCGATTTAAGAACATGACACAGTAGGAGCGAAACGATAGAATACAATCCAATGCAGTAAAATTAAATAAAAGTGACTTTACAAAAAATTGTGAATTAAGAGAGTAAAGTTAAAAAAAGTAAAAGATAAAAAAGGTGGACAGCAGGCAGCTATTAAAAACGGTAATCTGACGCCACCAATTATTATGAAATCTGAAAGCGTGTAGAACACATTTCTTTACTGGTATGTTCATCTAAATTATTTTTATGTGTTTTCATTTATTAGTAACAATTTTCTAAATGTCCCACTTCGGATTTTTAGTATGGTCGTTTTTTAAGTGCATAATTATAAATTTAATGGTAATTAAAATATTCAAATGAATTTTACGGTCGCTTCGACTAAAGGTGCGAAAAACACACTGCTGATAAAATATACCGGAAATTTTCGTGAAAAAGGAACTGCTCTCCCTTTCGCTTTTTTTTTAAACGTGTTGGTGGCATTACAGATGAAGGGAATCCTTAGTTTCTGTAGTGCGCGACGACCGAAAGCCATTTTTTTTGACTTTGTAGAAAAGTGGAGTTCTTTTTACCTTTTTTGAACAAAAGCATAAGTATAGAGGCTTCTATTTATCCTATCGTAACAAAAAATCCATGAAATCGTTTTTTTTTTCTTTTTCAAATTTCCATTAAAACTGCGCTAAGAAAGAACAAAAACCACCACCACGTAAAGCATTTTTATATTTTCTTCATAACTTAATTTGTCTTTAACGAATTTTGATAAAAACCTGTGAAAAGATACTTCCAATTGGTCACTAATAAGTACTGATGGACAAAATTCTCACTTTCTGAAAATTCCCGGACACTTTCGTACAACCCTTCGGACAGTCTCGAAAACTTTCGTTTCAATTGAAAAATACTCCCCTATAAATTAGGGTCTTGTAAACGACAAGTTTTATCGAATTTGACAAATTTTTAATATAAAATAGGAGGTTTCCATTATTTCAATAATCAAAAAAAAAAAAAACATGAATCGGTTATTCTAGTAAAAACGGAAACAAATCAACAAACAAAATTCTTGTCTTGAAAAATTGGTTTGGAGCGGCTCTTGACCTAAACTAAAAAGCCGACGTAAGTTGTATAATCACCTACGCGCCCCTAGGCGAATTCGATCGGGAACACTTGGGAAAAACTCGCCATCTCCTTTTAAAACCACGATGGCATCGAAACGAAACCACCGGAGATCGCGGCGCGAGGCGTCAACGAGTTTATACGCTTAGAATAAAAGAGGGAGTTTACAAATTTAAAGGAAATTGAAAAAATATAAATTATTGGGTGTCATTGACAATATGACCTAATGAAGCCAACCTTAATCGATAGCAACGAAACGAAACCCTCCGGAGAACGCGGCGCGAGGCATCGATAGTGTCGATAGAATCAAGTAAACGGTCAACGAGTTTATACGCTTAGAATAACAAAGGATATTTTCAAATTTAAAAGAAATTGAAAAAATATAAATTATTGGGTGTCATTGACCATATGACCTAATGAAAGAGCCGCCACTGATTATAAATTATTAATTACAAATTTTTGTTTAAAAATAGGCTTTTGAATATATTTGGTTTTCTTTTTGAGTATAATATCACTTTTCTCTACATTTTTTTATAAAAATTAATATTTAAAACAAATGTCAAATTTTTCATTTTTTTTTATTTAATAAATATTTTTTAGTGCCATTTTGAAGAGAATAAAGAAAAAACAATATTTAAAAAAATAAAACATTCAATTTTCATACTGAATTGAAGTTTATATAGTCGAATGCGGTCTTATCGTGAGGGTCCAAAGGTCACCAATATTATGAATCGAATCAGAAAACACAGTGAATTGTGATTCTTTTATCGAGCTATTAAATCTCGATGGGCTATTTACAAATATACAGGGAGAATGCAAATAGTTTTTTTTATTATATTACGCAATATTATTAAGATACACAAAATGGCAAGCGCCTTAATAAAGTCGGAAGGCAGTTCGAATCAGTGGAACAATCAGGATATGTTCTGTTTATACAGCCACTTAATGAAAGTGAGATTTTTTTATCAAAAATTATGAGCCCCGCTTGACATAAAAATCTAACCACTTATACAGTGTCATTTATTTAAATGCGGGCCACCCCTGTGCAAAGAAAAACTTGTTTTTTTTTTGTATTGTGATAACAAAAAAATTTTATTTTGCAAAAATATACACTTTTGTTAAAAACACAAGATAATAATTAGTTATTACTTCCCTCGTGAGATTCTTTTCAGATCTTTACGTTTAAGGGTCCCTAGATGCCGGAAAACATGTTTTCTCAATTCCGTCTATCTGTAGGTATGTCTGTCCGTCAGTCTGTCTGTTCGCGGCATAGCTAAAAAACTACTTATCCGATTTCTTAAAATTTTAGTCAAAAATTAAGGGCCATGCATGAGAAAAATACAGGCTATATATATATATATATATATATATATATATATATATATATATATATATATATATATATATATATATATATATATATAGCCTGTATCTTTCGTTAGCCCCGAGTTTCTGGTAAAGCGATTTTACCGATTTTGATATATCAAATTTTGTCTTATAATTAATAAAAAAATTTACTTATTTTAAACACGCTTTAAAATTGGAACAAGTATTCTATAATTATTTATTTATTGCCTACAAAATTACAAATGTACAAAAAAATAGTGTCAAATCTAATAAAAAAAATTTTAAATTAAAATTCACTGGCTAATATCCAGGAGCCAGTGGCAAAAGCTCTGAGAATCGGTATAAGAAATGTACAGAAACTTGTGCATGAAAAAAAAAATTTACTTCCGAAGAAGTTTAAGAAATGTGCACGAAAAAATGCAAAGGCAAAAGACTCAAGTTACAATGCAAAAATGGATATTCATAATGCAATTTATGATTTATACACGTCAAAGACTAATATAATCCTTCAGAAACTTTTTAATATTATAGACTAAAAAATATCGTCATCACTTAAAAAGTCCTCATCTTCTGAGTTGTCCTCAAATGGCGCAATGATCATTGGTGCTATTTCGACATCTAGAACTCGTTCTCATTAAAAGAAGTTCCAGTTTCAGCATATTGGGTAAAGGATTTTGTTTTTGTTTTATTAGCCAGTCATAAGTTTCACTTTTCTTCCAGGATGAAGTAGGTTGTTTATTTAAGATTCTTGAATGATAAGATGCATTGTCCAGGATGCTTAAAGATGGAGCATCTAAATTTGGAATCAGTTGTTTTTTTAACCACTTTTCAAACAGTTCATAATTCATATTATCATGGTAGTCCATACTTTTGGATGTTGATGAAAACAGTAAACTTGTACCTGGGAGAAATCCTGTTGAAGAACCTGCATCCAAAATGATGAACCGTTTTCCCGTCCCACATCCCTTTTTTCTCTTGACACTTTTTACAGACTCGTCCTGCCAAGATTTCGAACCACTTCTATTAGAAAATATCTCTCGTCTAAAAATACCACTTTTCTAAATTTTGAATTAACATTTTCCGTGTATTTCTTTAAAAACGCGATACGCTGACTTGCTATATGTGGCAACTCGCATAAAAATCTTCGATTACTGTCAGTCCTTTTTATATCGAAAACCCAACATTTTTATTAATTTTGACAACGATTTTAGTCCATAAATAAAATTATGAAGGAAATTCGGAAATTCTAGAAGCGGCTAAACCCTGTGTCACGAACATTAAATATCAATGAAATGATGGGCGGTGCGAACAAATAGCGCGCTATATTTAAAACTCATAACAGCAAACCGAATAATAATTATACCTTTAATATATTTTTATTGTTTTAATATAGATACACTTTTTCAGAACCAAGGGACCTTAAACTGCGAAGATTTGTAAATATCTCTGTTGGTGATTTTTTTCGCAGTGATAATACTACTTCTCTCATATTAGGAAAGTAGTACATCAACCTAAACAAAAATTTGGTTTGGTAGGAAAAACACCTAAAAAAAATAACATCGCCTGGCGGGGATAGAACACACGGCTTCTATAATGGAAGCCAAGAGTGCTAGCCACGAGCTAGAAGCGCCCGCATCAAAAATTTAACGAGTTTGTTTATACTCCGCGACTTTCAATAACGCTACCAATTTAAGCAAATTACCCCAAATAGCGCCGCAGGCTTAGAATGATTTAGAACAGGTTTTATCCTCTTTTGAAACATTATTTATATTATGCGGATTGTGCTGTTTTGTGTGCAAAAACTCAGGATTCCCTTCCTGTGAGGCCACCAACATACAAAAAAAACGGGATGAAGGAGTAGTTGATTGAATTTGAAACAGAAAAGTGAAAACTGAGTAACGCTTTCCCAAACAAACGGCATGTAAAGAGAATAACTTCATATATGTTATTTTCAAAAGCCAAATGTCATAATTTGTATAGTTCTATCGCTTCGTCTCCTAATGTTGTCTGTCTTATATTTTACAATATTTTGTACAAAACGGTTAATAATTTACAAAACCGATAAGAGTTCCTATTTTTTTTCTTAAAAAAAATCATTCCAATAAAACTGGGATTTTTTTACTTTTTTTTATATATTTATATTGCTTTCTTCTTGAGAAAAACCAAATTAGATTATTTGTGCAAGGTATTGAAATTTTCTTCTTTGTTTTTGTTTTACATACATATTTTTTTGGGTTCAAATTCGGGGGACTGACGATACATTCTGAAAACCGCATCTGTGCATTTAGGAAGGCTGTATTAAAATCATTTCTAGTAACATTTCTTCCACCTATCAAGAGGAACCAAATTAAGTAGGCTTTTCTATCACCTCTTTTATACTTTATATATTTTGTGCCTAGGTAATAAAATAATGCAGTGTTTATTTGTAAGTACAAATTAGCAATAGGAAGTTATTTTTGAAAGCTGATGTAACCTATTTGAAACAGAACCGATCGATTTGAACGTTCATATAAATTGTTTTCTACTAAAGTTGGGTAGATAAACACCCGTTTAGGGCAGAAACGACAACACGCCACAACTAATAATATTTTAGATAGAAATTTTGTGTTCATCTGTGCTTTGAGCCAAATTTTCAAAGTACTCTACTCATTTGTTTCCCAGGTATGTTTAAAAATATCATCAAAATTCATATTGAAAAAGAAATTATATATTTGTACCGAAATTTTGCGGTTTTCTTGAGCACTATACTGCCCTCATAAGCAGAAGTGCAGTATCTACTAATTTGATAATTTTCAAATAATGACATGAACATGAATAAATGAGATTTCAGAATTATAGACCTTGGTAACTGTTCTTTTTTGTATTGTTGTTGTTTTAGTCAGTTAGAGGTAATACAACAGTTTTTTTAAAACTAAATATTTATAATTACAAAAATATGAACATTAAATGTAGATGCCGCGTTTTTGTTTTTGTTCAGTTAACTATTAACAGAATATTAAAAAGAGATAATAATGCAGTATCTACATATCTAGGAAAATAAAAATACATATTAAATGAGTAAAAACATAAATGCGAACAATTTTTGCATAATAACTATCAAAGAGATCGACGTTTCGATTGTCTTTTCTTTGCTGAGGTTTCTGCAGTCACCTCAGGTAGTGATATCCTGTCATTTTTTTTTTTAAACGTTTTGATTTTTGTCACTTTGCTGCGGTTTCGTCGGTCGGCTCAGGTGGATTTCTCCAGAATGGTTTTCGGTTTTTTTGTAGAATATTACGTAAATTGTGTAATACGTTATCTTTTTTTGTTTTGGGAATCCATCCGGTTGGACTTTTTTTATGGGAAACGGCATACCACCTCTTTTCATAGCAGATTCTTTTAAGAAATTTAGTTCTTTGTATTCTTCAGTCTCCTCATATGTCGGGTATAATTTCCTCTGACAGCTTTTAAACAAACTATATCAGCAAGATGTGGACGCTTTACATCTTTGAGTTTAATTCCGGATGAATAATCAAGCCAGTTATAAAAATCCGTGTGATACATTACTTTGACAGTAACATGGTCGTTATTAGCTGCTTGAACCGCTATGCAAAAGTCGTTGAAATCATAAACTTTACCTATTTTTTTCAAAGAGCACTATATGGTGGTGAAAGCTGTCAGCACTCATAAACGAGTGTCCTGGTTCAAAATAATTTATTATAATTTCTTTTCAGGATATAATATCAGAATTTATAATAAAGACGAGAAAGCTTAGGAGGCACCAGTTTTTGTTCTGGCTACTGCAGTTCAGCCAAATTTCTAGCGTTTCACTGTCACGCTGATTGATTAAAAATGCATAAAATGTGCTAATCAGTTGCTCTTTACAACGACCTGCAATTCCTTCGTGCCAAATGGTTGCAAATGGTGTAGTTTTGGATTTTTCTCCCACTGGCACAAAGCATTCGTTGTAAACTGTTAATCGTTTGGTAAAGATTACTTCTTTAAAGGTATCCACACGAGGAAGCATGATCGCCTTCTCGAGGTCAGCGGAAAAGTATACAGCTCTCTCATTCTTCTTAAAGTTATCAGCATGCTTTTGATATAGGGCGCGGCTTTTGGTATACATATCGCGGTGAATTTTGTAGGTTTTATATGTATCACAATCCTCCTGCAAGTTAGTCTTATCATGCTCATGCAATTTAAGGGACTCGCATACAGAACACTATTCATACCAGGCTTAAAATCTATTTTTCTCGGAACTAATAATTTGGATTTAGTGATTTTTGCCAGAATTTTTGCAAGAAATTACTCAACATAAGTGTGGTTATTAAGTATTTATAATGTAGTTTTACCTGGATTTGCTGTGATTTGAAGGTTAGGTTTGGAGATGATGGTTTTCTTTTAAAGATTGTGATACTCTGTGGTTCTATGGTCATCACCCAGCAATTGGAATATTTTACTTGTTCTACTTAACATTATTTTAGTCTTATTAGGTATTTACGCGCACTCACATTTACGTTTTGAGTTTACAAAACGACACTGACAAATGACGTTGACATCAGCTGAAGTGCAGCAACTGCGCATAATGGCGACCGTTTGTCTTAACGTTCAAAGCTCAAAAGCGGCATCTGCACAAACGGAACAGAAACGCGGCTTCTACAACAGATGCCGCGTTTATGCTTTTCATTTTACAGAAGCCGCATTTCTACTCAGTAGTGTCTGCCTAACTTGTGAATATACTGCAGTTTTTTAGATTAGAATTCAATGTTAGAGTGTACATGCCGCGGTTTTCTGTTTTGGAATTAAAAGAAGACATGATTTAGAATGGTTTGGTGCAAAAAGCCTATTTTTGATTATTTTGTAGATACCGCACTTCTGCTTATGAGGGCAGTATACGAACCCTAAAACCAAGACGGTTTGACAGATTTTATAAGAATATTTGGACTTTATAGATAATAATGAAGAGCTATAAAATCTCATTTAAGCCTTATCATTTAGCGCAGAGGAAATGTGAAATACAAGAAGGGCGCTACTTCATTTACAAATATCTTTAACGCCAGTAGACGGTGATTTTACTGATTTTTCCTTCGTCTACAACACTGGTATGACGTAACCTTACTTAAGTCCAAAAATACACGTCTGGATTTAAATCGTACCTTTTTTTTGCAAATAAAGCAAGTTCGCACCATTTTCTCAAAGTTTCTGAATTAAATTAAACACCACGCAACACAGAACCGTCACAAACATGAAAAGTTTGAATGATTCGGAATGCGACCGCTTTTTTTGGTCCGTTTTATTTGTTTTATAAACATTTTTTAATTATGCTTTTCAGTTGTATTTACACAAAGTTTTATTGCAAAGGTCAGCTGTAGAGCTTGCATCAATCTACAATGACAAATTATTGTTGTTTTTTTTTAATTTCAAATGATAGCCTATGGCGTATAGACTAGATTAAAAGTAAAAACTCGTAACTTTTCCCCGAAAAAAAAATCGAAAAACTTCGCAAATGTCATCATTTTCAAGAAACAAAGTTTTGTGCCAAACTAACCTAATTTTCTGGAAATATATACCACAGGCTTTAATGATGGTGTTATAGCCGAACCTGGACTAAGCTAACGGTAACGAGACATTTGCCTAACAATGTAGGTTTTGTTAGAAAAAATACTTGTTTTAATATAGACCCGAAATTTTGTTGGCATGCTTTCTTTACCGTAAACTTAAACAAAATAAAATCTGCTTGCAACATGGTAACACTTTACATATGTCGCATTTGACCTTTTGAGACATGACAATTTCCTTCTATATGTGAAGTAAATTGTTATTTTTAAGTCATTTAAGTGACACAAAAATAAAACTTCCTAAAACTGCGATAAACTTTAAATAAATAGGATCAGAAGAAGGAGAATAATTAAAAATAAAAATTCTTTTGGTGATTATTACTTAAAAAAAATAGTGAGAAATGTTTTCACTTTTAATCTACTCATACACCATAGGCTCTCATTTACAATTAAAAAAAAAGAACTACAGATACGTGGTTCGTTAACGACACAAGAACCCAGGATATCTTTTTTTTTTTCACTTTTTAATTATTGAATTTTCAAATAACTAAGAAGGTACATTTATAAAATTTCTAAATCACTTACCTTTGTTGCCAGATTAACATTATCAGGCCCTTCTTTTATAAATCTGTTAATTTCCATGGGGGTGAACGTTTTGGACTTTTTTGCTCTGTAATCTTCCGATTTTCTTTTTAAAAATGCACGTAAATTGTGATAGGTTTTAATAATCTTTTCTTTAATAGCAAGCGTTCTCATCGAGTAATGTGCCAATAACGAGGAAGATTTATACTTTTTTGACAACCCTCCAAAATAGGCCAGAAGGACATTTTCCGAAAACTGAATTAACATTCTTTTGACTTCGCCACTCCATAAATAGTTTGTACAAAATTTAATACTTTTTCCTTGAAATTTCTGGTTAACAATTCGTCCGAAATGGTTTTGGCTGCTTCAGTAATATTTGGCGGTGTACTCTCAATCTCACTTTGATCACTTAAACTCATTTTAAGGAATATTAACTATCTTTTAAGAAAGAAATTTAGGCAAACTAATTTATTTTCAATATAAATGTGATAGCATCTAAAATTATGGCGTCGCCTGACCTGCCGATTATGCTCTTTTGTTTTTCATGGCATACGGGATGAATTGTTTTAACCGCGGTGTTAGATACTGTATTGGACAATACAAACAGTTAATAGATGGAAGTGTTTTTTTGTTGGTTGTTGCCCGTGAGTAATGATATCATTACTCACGGATATGTCTATTATCCACGGCATAGGTAATCGGTAACATTATCTAACTAAAATCGCCTTTGTAATAAAGGTATTATTTGGTAGTCGTAGAAAAATTAAATTATATACCAAAATTGTTGAGGCGTGTGTGGGTTAAATCTACTGAACCTGAAATTACTTAACGCGTCCATAAATTTCCTCTCGTTTTGCGAATATTCACCTTTAAATTATAGTAAAATAATGTCTATAGAGAGCGTGAATTGCCTAAGAAATGTAATATCCGCATCTAGTCCGTCTCTAGCATTCCCAAACGTGACATTAGGTATTGAATTTCTTATTCTGTTCTCTGTTGTGTGTTCAATTCCTCATACCAAAGCATAACTCATACCTACAGATAGCCTTAGGTTTTAGGCTACCTTTTTATAAAATTGGCCATAGTAAAGCGTTTGCTAATTTGTACTTCAGCTAGATGAGAGGCATGCATTTTCTACTAATGAATATTGAAATATATCTACAATCTACTACTTTCGCCAAATTATGCTATTAATTTAACAGCAAGTTGATTTTTGAAGAATATAAAAAATTCATATATGTACATATGTCTGTTTGTACAAGTTAAAACTTAATGCTTTTCAAAAAAGAAAAAAGAGAGGAAGCGAAAGAGAGCGGGCGAACGCTTTGTTATACCTTTCTAACATATAATATGTTGAATATAAAGCAAAAAAACATTCAGATGACTTCAATTATTATCTTCGGGTATATTTTGAAAATGGGTAATTTTTTTATCAGTAGTTAAAAAAATTAATTATCTTCCCGATATAATTATGCATAAATATATTTTCTAGTTTAAATCTTTTAGAAAAGTGAATGTTACTTAAATTAATGCTAAGGTGGTAGCGATTTAATCTGTTAGAAACTGGGACATGATAGGGAATAAAAAATTAAATATATTTTAAATTATTACATAGGTGTAAACCAAATAAAAAATATAACCTAGTCATTTACATTAAATAATAATAATTAAAAGAAAAACTTGTTCTTCAGAAGGTAAAAAATGCATGCTGCAATACGTTATAGAGTATTCACATTTATGGTTGTTTTAAAGGCCTAAATCAATTTAATACATTTTTACCTTGAATATACTTAGGTATTTTTATTACCTTTGCCAGTGAGTAATTTTTCGGTAGAAGCCATTTTTTAGCACTCGAGTAGACAAAAAAGGTGCAAGAGACCATTGTTTACTTAAGTAATGTATAGAAGTGTTATTTGCATCAACTTGGAATTCTTTTTAATAGATCTTTCAAGTAAAATCATGACTTATTGTAAAAATAGATTTTTTTGTACTATATATTTAATATTTTAGTGATTCTATTTGAAAGAAGTTATTTATTTTGGGTAATATTTAGTTTAATGTCAATATGTAATATAATTTATTGATTGTGATATTAATAAATATTAAATTGAATAAGAAGTTTTTATTTTCCTTCCCTGTATGTTGTTTCTATAATATCATATGAAAGAGTGCGGATAGTTCTGAATTGATTTTATTCCCATATAGTTGAAGTAGAATAAAAATTCAAAAACAACTCAACTTGTCGGTCTACCTGAACATAACATAAAAAACAATTGAACTTCATATAACGAAATATAGACTTAAAAACTGATTTTTTCCCTGCACAATTAAAAGGTAATTCTACAGTTGGGGCTGTAGGACACGAAATAGAATTTTCTTGTATTCCACGAAATTTTGTCACAACTATAATAGAGTTTTTTTCTCGAAATTCCAAAAATATATCTGAATATAATATATTGCCATATGTAAACGATTATTCGGGTAGGTTGTGTTAATTTTTAAAAGTGAATATGTTGAAAACTAAATATATAAATCTACACGTTTTTAAAATCAAGAGAAAGAGCTATATCGACTTGTGCTAAAACTTAGCGAGGTTATGCACGAAAATAAAGTGAAATTTAAAAACCGAATACACAAAAAAATTTTTCTTACATCTCCGACTGTCAGTCCCCTCATATAGGTATATAATGTCAAACATTTTTCACACATCAGTTTTTCTGTCATATTTTTTTATTTGACATTTCTTTTTACTTCCCTCGGAAGAGGAATTGTGAAATAATCAAACTCTGACCTTTTTTCAAATCTTCATGTTCAGGGTCCCTAGGTGTCAAAAACATGTTTTCCTCTGTCTGTCTGTCGCAGCATAGTTAAAACTACCTATCCAATTCATGCATAGTCGCTTCATTGTCTACGATGTAATAATGTTGTTGACAAAACATGATACAAATTGTCTAGCAATAGAATTATTAAGAAAAAAAGATTCAAAATACAACACACAAATATAAAAATTTTTAAACGATTTAAGGGAATAATTAGAATTAAAAACATTTAAATTAATTTAAACTATAGGAAGCTTTTCCAAGCAATGCTCCTTTTACAGTCTTTTTGAGCAATTTTAAGTTCTGCAAACGTTTCAGTAGGCAAATGATTAAATAGCTCTTTCCCTTCATCAAAATTGATTTGTTAATCAGAGCAGAGGTGGACAAGGCCAGATGAATATTAAAATTAACGTAACCTCTAGTTCCATAAACAGTAGCTGCTTCGTCAAGATTTCCTCTGTTTTGAAGGCTAAAGTTTTCCAGTATTAACAGTCAGGGTAAAGTTAGTTAAGGATCCATACGGAGATTAAAAACGGTTTGCCAGGAATCACTAGAATAAGCCCCAGACAACAGTCGACCATCGATCCGGGATTTCATTCTTAGGAAATGTGATAAGATCAGTTTGGATTTGTTATAATAGCGTTAATAAAATCCTGTGGTTTTATCAATAGCCTAGAAATGGAAATTTTACTTTAAATCAGTATTTACCTAAGTACTCAAAAAATTTGTCTTCAAGATACTTATGAGAAAGATATTTATCGTAAAACAACTTGACTCATAAGTGCTTTAATTCTTTTTTCTTAAGTTAATTTTATTAGCTTCTACATAATCACCTTTGAACCTTTTTTGACTAATTGGTTTTAAAATGTCTTATACTTACCTAACACATTACCTCCGTATTCACTAAAAAGGTTTAAGAGTCTGACCAGATTTAATCGCCATGACAATTAAAACTGTTGACTTGACTTATCCTGTTACATAACAGGACTTATTGGCCTTGCTACTAGGCAGTCGCCAGAAGTCGACCCTGCACCTTATTCCAGTTTGGAGACGTTATCGGTAGGATGTCCGGATGGCGAACTCTAAACTCCCGGATACCCTGAATCTTTAAAATACTTCTTGACGTTTCCTCTTTTAATTTCTAAAATGCATCTTGGCTTCCACTAGGTGCCCCTTGAGAGTACTACTGATATTACGAGATGACTCTCTCTTTCAAGCTGTCCCCTTACCCCTCCCACTCCCGCCACGTAGCGGCCATTAGGCTAATATTCTTTGTAGAACTGCGGCAGCGAACGGGATAGAATGCAGGAACAACTAGGCCTCACACGTTCACAGCGTCTACTCCCTTTCTAGCGGGGTCGTTAGTTTCCACACTGAGCGGTTGAGTCTCCCGTTTCCCCCCGAAATAAAGCAGCAAAGCCGAACACGAGGAACAACTTATGTTGATAACACAGAGCTCTGCATTCGACGAGACGAAGCGGAAGACTGAATAAAACTCATAATTCACCAGACATGTTTTGGTTATGTCGCTGTCATTTTAAACGTATAACTGTTAAGTTAGACCAGGTCTAAGTTTGTACCTCTAATGAATACAGGTGTTGGGTTTTATCACACATTTATGCGTATATGAAAGATAATTCATAAATATATCCTTAATATATAAATGCCTTAAAAACCAAAACTTTCAACGTTTCAAGTTATTTTTCAACTTATCACTAACTGGAGGTAGTTTTACTCCTCCAAATATTGATATTTACTGTGGCTTTCAACCGAAAAAATTGTGATTCAAATGTCGTTTTCGCAGTAATTAATACTCGGCGAACATGTCACTTATAGCATTTTTATATTAAGATTTTTCTTTTATTAATACATGTTACTTAAACGTTTTCGACATTATATTTCACATATTCTTTAGGGTTTTTTAGTTCAACTTGATAATTCTTAAATACATCAAAACTTATGACGGATTTATGAGATATTTTATGTAGGAGTGATACATGGAAAATAAAGATAGAAGTGGTTATTTTCTGTAAAATATACTTAAGGATGGTTTTATGATAAGGCTAAAGTTCATAAGAGTAATAAAGTCATAACTTTATGACGTATTTATGATTTAAAAGATGTTCTCAAAGTTCTCTTAGATAGGGTCTTTTTAGCCTTTATGACCTACCGTTGCCCCCGAAAATTCTTTTAAAAAAATTTTTTTTTTTTTGGGTTATATGGTATTGACTTCTTATAGAATCCCATCAAAAAAGGTATCTCACCCAATGAAAACTACATTATTTATTACTTCTGCCATAATCTGATGATATATTGATTATTGATTATACCAACGGTTGCTATGCGTCGTATAGTTATTGAACAAATATTTACATCCTGTTCTTAATTTCGTTTAAAAAGCCTTGTATATATTTAATTACATTTCCTAAAGTAGGTAATACACTCTAAAAGTAATGGTACTCTGCATCGGACCTGAAGGCTCTGGCAAAAGTCTTCTCTTAAAAAAGATTCAAAATCCAGAATATGTTGATAACACCACAACGTCTGTTCCGACAGTAGGCACAAATATCTTAAATTTGAGACTTGGAGATAAAATTTATACCATCAGAGAAGTTGGGGGTGAGAAATATTTATATCGTTTGTATTTTCACTATTAATGAATATGTAGTATTATTTAGTAAAGTAATGTGAGATGAGAATGAATTTTCAAAACTAAACAATCAATTTTAACAGTATTTTGAACTGTATTTTAATGACTGCTGATAAAGGTATAACAAGAGGAGAAAACAAAAATATAATTTTTCAAAAAAAACTTTCATTAAAACATTTATTATTGCAAGTTTTAGATTTTGTCGTAAGGTACATAAAAATACAAGAATATCAGTGTTCTTAAGAGCAGCCTCTCCTTATTTTGCATGTCAGGTAAAATAATATAAAAACATAATTCAAATTCGACACATAGATCCAAGATATCTGTGAAATATCCTGAGAAATCTCTTAAAAATGAATTTGTTGTATAAGTATTTTTCTGCTTTTCTAGTAATTGTGTTAATTATGGGTCTGGAATGAAATATCGCCGTAAAAATCAACTATGATTAAAAAACACACTGAAAAATCAAGTTTTGTTACTGTTAGGGGGGAGGAGAAGGGCAAACAATCATTTAGCGACTAAAAAAAGGTCCTTGATTTTTCTTAACACAACATAAGCACAATAATCAGAGTAGACTAAAAAAATATATATAAAATCATGGAAAGCTACTATAAAATTGTTTATAGTTTCAAATATTTTGCTTTGGTTAGTAACTGGGGTGTATTTGCCCCCATTGTTCCCATTATGATGAGGCAATGCAAAGCTCTGTCGCGAAAATAATAACTTTGATACTCTCCACGTCTGAAACGTCTGTTTTAAGTAGGAAATCTCAAAAAGAAATCACAAAATAAAATTTTAATCTTTACCCAGAACTTTCCTCGTAACGGACTCCACCACCAGGGGCGAAGGCGGACTTAACGCTTGGAAGAGTTAAAAATGTTTCAAGATGGTTGTAGGTTGTAATAACGGACTTTAACAAAAGGGCATGCTCCTAATTTCTCTTTTTCAGTGACAAATCTAATGTGCGCATTTATCGGTATAGTTTACCGAGAAAAATCTAAAGACAAAAAAATAAGCACAATCCTAAAAAAATAAGCTACGCCACTGTCCATCACACATAACAGTTTATGTGTGCACATTATGTAAATATTACTGCGTCAGTTTTCATGTTAAAGAGATAGTTTTACTACAAGAAAAGTTCTGTTAAAAGGGTTTTACCTACATCTATACCACATTATCCAGAACTCCCTTATAATAAAACTCGTTTTATTAGAAATAGTGAAATATGTTACAATTTTTACAATATTGTCAAATAAATAAATATATTAACCTGTGTTATCTGTGTGTGTGGTGAATTTCGTTGCGAGGTATGTTCCAGATTTATACCGAGTTTTTTTGAAATTATTTTTCTTCATATCTATTGTTTTTGCTACATTTTTATGTTGTACTTGTCAAGCCGAAATAAGTCACCGTTCTTTTTGTAACTTTATTTACATAATCTGTAAAAAAATCAATTATGACATTTATTATTTTGCCCTATAAAAGGAAACTTTTTATTATAGAAAATGGAACTTTACCGATTTTTTAAACATTTAATAGAGTTCCATTTGGTTTTGCATTAGAGGAATGGCAGAATGTTACCAGTTAATCCCTGTTTCAGACTTGATTTTTGTGCAGACTTTGAAAGTAAACGATCCAGCTTGCATTTGTACCAAAATTTATCCTCATATTACCCCGAATTTTTGAGCAAAATTTAAAGTAAGTTTTTTTGGTAATAATTTTTTAAATCTTTCATTAGTACGTCATTTTGTATCGTGGTATTAGATTTTTACCAAATTATTGCCATAATATCCCCATATGACCCTTAATTTTTGACCAAGATTTGAAGTAAATCGAATAAGTAGTTTTTGAACTATGCCGCGAACTGACAGGCAGACCAACGAAATTGTTCTAGGGACCCTGAAACCTAAATATCTGAAAAAAAGGGTATTTTTTAATGTTTACAATACCTACTTCCCTCTTACTGGGAACCTTAAATGGGAACGAATTAAATTTGTAACTGATGTGTTGACGTAAACTGAAAAGTAAGATAAATAGAAAGGAAGATGGAACAGTTTTACTTTTCTTCATTCACAATTTTCTTGCAATGGCGAATTTGTTACAATAAGCGCTGTGTTGCTGTTGTTTGAGTTTATTCAAAGGTTTTTTTGAACACGAATTTGTTTCGCGTGTTTTTTATTCAGTGATCTTATGCTACCATCAGCGCTATTTCATTCCAAAGCGGTTATCCGCTATGTACGAAAACTGTGTTTGTTTCGCATGAATAAATTCAGTTTCAACAAAATTTATATAGAACTTTTTCTTTTTTAAATTAGTTGTATACAGATTTTTAATTATAAAATTTTATTTTAAGGTGTTATCGCTCCTTTATGGCCAAAATATTTTCACAACGTCGGAAAAGTCATGTACGTAGTGGATGCCTCAAATTTATGCCAAATATCTGCCGCAGGTGTTCTACTTTATACAGTTCTCGTTAATCCTTTACTGAAAGACGCTAAGGTACGCGTATGTTTAATGTGACAAAAATTACATAAATATAGCTGTCGAATACATGTATGTAGCAGTAGAACTATGCAGAAATTGCCTGTCATATATGATTTAACTAGATACTATGGTGGCCTGATGAGCTCAAAAAGAGCGAAATCGTGATCGTCGTTTCACTGAAATGGATCAATACACTTGTTGCATTGATGGAGGTATCGGGAAATTGGATATCTTAGGTGTGTCCCAAAGGATCTTCAAGCTTCTTAACGGCGAGGGGCAGTAAAATGGACTTTTGTCCGGGTCAGGGGATGCCAGTGTCCTCTGCAAGTCTGAGTCCCTGATGGAACTAAGGTGGTAGGGGCAGTGCCATAGAATGTATGAGTTCCCGGTATTCCTGGGATAGAAATGGCAATAGGTGACCACTGGCTTTTAACCCTGCCTTAGGGGGTTAGGGCATACGTCTAGACTCTTACTTAGGGTCAGAATTCCTGGGACCAAGTTTTAGGTCGACAAGATCAGTGTTAAAGTCGTCTTCCCTTTTGGCCATCGCTGGTGGTGCGGAGAGAAAGAGATCTTGTCATGACACTATTGACTGGCATCGTCCTTTTCATTGTGAGGTTTAAGAGAGATGGCATCGAGATGTTGACTCCCACGTAATGACAGGGCACACGCTAAACTGTACGGAATTCAAAGCTGCATATCCGGCCTTCTCTACTGACACGTAATCCTTAAAATCGTCAGTTGAAAAACTCCTTCACTGGCTTGTTTTTGCAGAAATTTCAAATTCTCGCGCTAAAGTACTTGCGTTGATACAGGGCTACGTAATCGGGGTGGCAACTAGGGTTGTCAACTATAAATTTCCATAATCCAGGACAGATCAGTCAAAATCCGTAAAAAATCCAGAACACAGGGTAATAAGGACACCTAATCATATAAATATTTTATCAATTTTGAACGTAATAAATAGTATTTTAATTGAGTAAAAAAATTTGAAAATCACTTATACAACCGCATTTCAACTTGCAAGTAACTTGTAGAAAGTTGTAAAAAAGGACTGTACTATAAAAGAGTATCTACATTACCTTTCACCTCCTAGGTATCAGCACTGTATTAGGAAGGTGGCAGATACTAACTATTAAAAAGAAAATACAAACTAAATATATTATTATAGAGGAACAAATAAAACATTGGTTTAGTATAATTATTATAATAATTAATGTGTCTGCTTGTTTCCTATTTTATTTTAATATAATAAATGTAAAAATAATATTTTCAGTGAGTAAAAAAAATTAAAATTTGAATATCACTTAACACATAACTGCATTGCAACAAAGTTAATATAAAATATATCTACCATTCCTTATCTATAATACAAAGTAGGTAATAAAAACTGAACCAAATATATATTATGAGCATATAATATTTTGGTGTAGAAGACGTATTATTATTAATAATGTGTCAGATTATTTCATATTTTATTATTAATTTTAAACAAAAGAAAACGTAATAAATAATATTTTCAGTAAGCCAAAAAGAAAGAAAATCTGAAAACACACAACTAACTTTTAATAAAGTGTTTACCTTTTACCTCATAGTTTTTTGATATTACTAACTCACAACTTATTTAGATAAATACAAATAGCAGAAACCACAAAATTTCGCTCTTTAAGTGCACATTTTCATCATTATTTCGACAGTCGACATATGATATAACGCAACAAAACGATATTGTCGGAAGTCATTAAAAATAATAATTGTATTTTATGCTGTGTTGTTTCAGGAAAAAATAAAAATTGCAAAAATCCAGGGCAAAATGCGTTCTTCTCGGAACATCGGAAGGACAAATGCGGTAAAATATACTAAAATCCAGGACGTTCTTCCAAATACAGGACGGTTGGCAACCCTAGTGGCAACCGTGTCTATATCGATGGGTTCTTGAAAAAACATCCTAAAGGAGACAATCATTTTATTATTTTAACACCTTTCAAAGAAAACGACAATGTTCCTGTACATTTTAAACATTTCTATGTTTAAAAATACTGTATTTGGTGGGAAGCAGAATTTTTTGAAGTCAACAGTTTACAAGCTAGAATATATTTGTAAAAAATATATTGCAGATAGACCAATGATGTAAATGAAAAACAAAAGACAGTTCAGAATGTCCTATAAAATGGAATGGAACATCGTCTTTGTGTACATGGATAAATCAGCTTTTTAAATTAGTGAAAATGCATCACGTTAAGAACGCTCCGGCAGCTGCCCCATATTGTGTGCATTCATTTATGCTCAACTTTCAGCTAAAGACTAATTATCGCTTGTTGTAGCCACGGATTTTCCCTTTCAAATTTATTTTATGAATATCAAAAAATAATAAATTTGCTCATTGTAAATTTAGTCCTCTACTTATTCACAACTTTCAGATTTTTCTTTTGACAGAAAATGCCACTATAGATTCCGATCGACTTATCGCAGAGACTATCATATTTAGGGAAAGAAAATCATGGGGACCGATTTTTGTACAGGATGTCCTGATTTTCATTTTTACACAATTCCCTTATTTGCCCTATTTGGGTATATTTTTGCAGTTTTTGGCTGAAAAGATTATTGTTTTGCATTTATTTTTATGTTGTATAGGATCTCTTAACTCAGTTAGTCTAAAGAGATACAGTTTAAAAAACTGGCCAACTTCTTAATTTTTCTGAGGTTCGTCCTAATAAATGCTCTGTTTAATGGCTAAAATTTAATAATGCTGTATAAATGTTTTGCCTCGCAAATGGTTGCTGTAACATGTTTTTTCCATGTGAGGCTCGGCCCTTTGAGCCCCCTTAAGTATGCGCCCCTAATGTTTCATCTTCATTTTTGACTTTCAATGTATTAAAGCGGCAGAAAAACATCCGACAAAGGCTTTCACCGAACACCACCATTTATTTTGCTTCTTTTCCTTCTCACTTTTATTACTTGTGTCCTCTTTTAGTTGGATTGGAAGTGTATTTTAGTTGTTGGGGCCGCTTCAGATTATTATCCAGTAAAAGTAAACATAGCAAACATAGCATCCCTTCCATGGGATTCGTTGGTGTAGTACCCATGGTACGCTAGTGATCAAAAGCCCAGGCAATAGCTCCAATAGGCAATGACCGATCTTGTGATAGAAAGGTGTATCTACTTACCATCTAAGTTTGATCCTAGATCTTTGCTGTGGTATCGGCAATATTTATATGAGATCTATATTATTGGTTCCAAGTAACGCATGATGGTTCGAAGTTAACTTGGAATCTTGGGGTAATCCTAGATGATTTATCTTTAATACAAATTTTAATTCAGTATTTAGAAGAATAACAGCTTTTTGTCGTATACTAAGAGAACGTGGTATCTGTATTCTGTATTATTCGAAGGAGTTTTGTATTTTGCGCATATAAATATTTCTTAAACTTTCTGCTAAACAGTATCAAACATTAACGGAGAACCCCCGCAAGAGTAGCACTTGAGCTTGCTGAAGCCCATTATGTTATCCCTCCTCAGAGACATCTAAACAAACACATAGTCCATTCTTTTTCAGAAAGGAAAGAATACTTTCGGACCAAACATTATTATAAGCTACGGCTCGACATAGGTGTCCCTCAAGTAAAACTTCATATCAGCAGACCAAATGCTCAGTAATTTTATTTACCTTCATACCTGTAGTATGGTTTGTTCCGGATTCCAAACTGTACTGGTGTTAAGTTGACCGCGGATCAATTTCAGAAACCTGTTAGTCTCAGAACGGCTGAAAGGGCCTGGGATAAAGATCCCAGTCTGTCTGAGTTCTGCTTATTCATGCCATTTTGCACTGAATTAGTCAACATGATGCTGATCCAGAATATCATTCCATATGCTAGTCATGTTACCCTTATGAAATGTTCTTCTGTATGCAGATCAGAATTTCTGTAACCTCAGCCTGTTGCAAAACTGATTTTTGCCCTAAGTCGTTCCTCCTAGACTTCCACTCCAGGTTTCTTCTCCATTAAAGAGCCCTCTACGTAGCAAACAACATCCTTTGATTTGAAGACGGGGGTCCTGCCATTTCTTCTTGTCTGGAATAATGATTCGAAACCTGCTAGAGTTTACTAGAAGCTGAATCATAGCAGCTCTACTAGCTAGAACAGGGTCAGATCTGATTTGCTAAGTAATATAGTTAAGGAAATGATTAATGAGTTGTGTAGAAGCCTTTAACGTTGAAATAGGACCCAAAAAATGTAGGTTAGGTTCCATAGTAAAAATAAGAACCATCCATCACATGACCTTAAATATCACGCGGATCATACTGATCATCACTTTAGAGTGCGCGCGTGTTTCAAATCTGACTTCTGATTATTTGAGGAGTGGTTTTATAGCTTTAATGATGGTTTATAGTATTAATGATGATTTTATAGACAAACCTGGGCCAACCTAGCACTAACGGGACAGGTCCACCTGACAGTCTAGGTTTTGTTAAGAAAAACCCTACCACTGAGCCAGAAAGCTCACATTGAACATTCAACAAAACTTTTTTATACTCCGCCCAAATAAACGACGAACCAATAGGAAGCACTATGAACCATCTGTGTTACGATTGGCATAATCCGCGTGAGATTTAAGGTCTTGTTACATCCTAGGATATAAGCTACTTTCCCCTTTTGAGATTCCAAATCTCGTCTCATCTAAGGCCTCACACTTCCTAAATACTTACAAAAAAAATAATTTAAATCTAATAAAATAATAATAAAATTGAAATAATTTATGTTAAAATATTTTTATGTAGCTTCATATCTCCTCCCCTAGATGTCTCACTTTTTATTACTCTAGTATCGAATTATTAAAAACTACATCAGTGTATTTAACATTATTTCGTACAAAGGTCTACTTGTCATTAAAAAAATAATATTTTCAGTTTCTCCTAGTTCTGACAAAAATGGATGCTAGTTACCGCCAGATGCGAAATGAAACATTGCTGATGCTGCAAATGAAGAAGCTTCAGAAGGAAATAAGGCAGAAAATATCTATAGTTGAAGCAAGTGCCATAACTGGAGCCGGAAGAGATGAAATATTAAAATGGATAACAGACATGTAAAAGTTCAATAAACAGTGTTGAAACTATTTGCTTTATTTCCTAATTATTCAGATACGTTTTTAAAAACAAAGAATGCTTGATATTCAAAGCCCACCATTAAGACTGGCGTATTACTAGACTAAACTTGTTCTTTATGCTAGATAAATAAAAATGTATACGTTTTTTCTATGTAGCATTGAAACATATTGTTATTATCATTATCATTTTATCTCACTGAGTCTTACTGGTACTGTTTTTTACTCGACGGACTCAGCCTTTTAATACTTTTGATCTATGTTACATGTGTTCAGAAGGGTGGGTTTTGGCTACTCACTTATTTTGCATGAGTGCTTTTGAATTATCAAAAAAAGTATCATTTTTTGAATGGAAGTATGCTTTCAGCTTACTAGTTCGACTTTTATAGGGACCCATTACGCCTGTTATGCCCTTGCCTCCCTGTAACTCTAAATTCTAGAGTTCGCCCTTTCGAATAATTTGATAGCCACAATAAAAATGACCCAGTGATGCGAAATCAGTGTACTTTAACCCAAAAGTTCAAGTGCCTATCTAAATTCTTTCTAGCCAAGTCATCTGCCTGTGTTTAGTTTTGCGAGTCATAGGTTATTTAAATGTGCAGGTTGGTGGCTGATTTAGACACTCTATTAAGTGTTGAATTGTGTGTCCGTGTACAGAGTCTTTGGTTCCCCTTTTGATAAGGTTGGCCTCAATACGGGTCACTCCTGTTCTGATTTAATTGAGCATCTTTCAATTTTCTCATTCAAAATATTGGCCTGGGGACGGATCTCGTCTGATGGGGTCGTCTCTCGGTGGACTGTTTCCAAGACGTTTCTGTGTTTTAATGAGTCTTCGAATCAAATCAAATAATTGTGTTATCCAAAAGACACTTAAATGTATTATATTTAGTCTGATAAAAGACAATGAAAACTAACTATTATACCTGGTGTAATTATGAAAATGAGTATTTTTACAAAACCTCACAGTTTTTAAAAACAAATATATTTCAGACCAAGTTTCACATGGCAGGTAAAAGTTTTAACCCCTTAAAATATACACTGACCGGCACGAAAAACGTGCACCTTAAAATTTTTGATGAGTTTTAGAGATCAATATATTTTTTTCAAGTGGGCCGATTTTAATGAACCGCCCGTCGAGGGTAAACCAATTGACCCTAAGACCTACTAGAAACACTATCAATAGTTCCACTGTTAACTCTTTAACTATATCCGAAGTGTCATCAGCATACGTAGTAACATTGCTGTAAACTCATTCTATAATTATAGGGTTTACAAAAGGTAAAATTATCGGGAAGATGATAGCGTCCTGCGGCAAACTCAACGATTTCGAGGGGAGGGGGCGAAAAAGTCAACCTCCCCTCCTCCCGAGCATACCCAGTGGTTATAATTTCATGTATAAAACAAGCACCGCATAAACTGAAAATCGTCATTTTACCCCTCTCCCTTAGCTGGATCTATAGGTCCACCCTTTTTGTTTTATAAGTTTTTACACCAGTGGCGGCTCGCGGGTGAAAAAGTAAGTGCAAATGAAGCAAGAAAATATCGCAATAATTTTTTTTCTAGAATTTTTTTATATGTGGAGGGGGTAGAATATTTTTTTACGACTTACCTAAATTTTGAAATGAAATATTGCCAAGAGCAGTAAGTCTTTCTTGAGATATTGTATCTCTTAAATAAGTTTTTACACATTTGAAGCAAGAAAAACTTTTTTCCACTTGCTTCGGTAAAAATATATTTATTTTTATTAATTTTTTTCACTTGCTCTTGCAGCGATATATTTCAATTACTCTCACTGGCAAAAATAAGACCAAGCCCATTTTTAAGTCGTTGACTTTTTGAAATATTTCCTCATATAACTGTAACAAATTTTCAAACGGGCCAGTGGGAAAATTTAGCAGAACCCGGCAAACATGAAAATGTAAGTCTTGAATTCTTAGTATCATTTCCATTAAAATATGGTTCAATATTTCATTAAAAAGGGTTCTATACTTATCCCTAATTTGTTCAGGTGAAAGCTTAGCAAGCTCACGTTTGTAATGATTTATTTCTATAATAGAATTTGCTTTATCAAACATGGTATTAAAAAAATGTTCATTTCTTTTTTTACAGAGCGCCTCACGACAGCGTTTTATATTGGATAAGCATTATCCAATATAATAATAATAATAAATTCAATAAACTTGAATGTCAAGCGATTTTTTTTTTGAAGAACGTCAAATAGTATGCCCGTGAATGAGAAAATGTCATTAAACACTAATACCACAAACGTGAATTTAAAATCGTTCATCTCACCTAAAAATCCTTTCGCAAGGCCGATTGATTTTTCATCAGATTTGTCACAGTTTGTAATAAATTCAAAGGCATCTTTTA
Source organism: Kuschelorhynchus macadamiae (assembly GCA_030620095.1). Lineage (NCBI taxonomy): Eukaryota > Metazoa > Arthropoda > Insecta > Coleoptera > Curculionidae > Kuschelorhynchus > Kuschelorhynchus macadamiae. The sequence continues at coordinate 420,531 of JAUTXW010003612.1, forward strand.
ATTTATTCCAGTCTTGAACAATCACATTTACTAATTTCGAATTTGAAGTTAAACACACATACAACACCATAAATAAATATAACACAAAACAGTCAAGTTAACTGCAAAGGAACTCACCGGTTGCAGCGAAATCCGCGAAAATAAAAGTAAACAACACCGCAAACTGAACGATACGTGGGTGTAGTGTACTGCGCCTGCAATTCACCGAGAGCTTTGTATGGCGCTGGGCTCGACGTCATCGAGTACGCGTTGTCATGGCAATATAGTAGGAAAATCGTGTAAACTAAACACAGCACCTCCAGCAAAGTCAAAGCGGTTTGCGCCACTTATAGTTGTTATAATAAAGTTCGATTGAAAGTTTTAAAAAGACATGCCGCCAACGGTCAAGCAAAATATTTATTCGAGATGTACAGTTTATTTTTTACCAATTAGGTGAATAAATGAATGTAAAAACTAAAATTTTAAGAGTAGTTAGATGTTCGCTTGTTTATTTTTCCTGGTGAAGTAGCACTTCACCTACTTCACCTGAATAGCCGCCACTGTTTTACACTTTAATAAAGTTCGACGACCAAAGAAAACGTCGTCACTTTACTCTATTAGTTTTTATTTTTTGCCCCCCACCCACATTTTATTCAAGAGTTGTTGCCCCTCCCCCTGGAAAAGTTTCTATGGGCGTCCATGCATGTGAGAATAGTTCCTCCAAATATTGGAACGAAATTTCCCGATACCTTGCAAGATTTTGACTTTTTGTCGTTGAAATTAATAATCAAGTTTATCAGGAGCAGCCACCTTTTAGAAATGTCACTCCAGGACGCCTAGGAAGAACGACATCCAACTATCAAAACATTGCTAAAAATAAGTAATTCGGTTTAACCTGCGATTTCGGGATAACCTCGGTATCTCGGTTGAATTATTTCTTCAGTTGGATATCATTGGACCTCATTCCGGGACAATCTAGGCCAAACCGGGACGAGTGGCAATCCTATAATAGAATTACTGAAACGCTCAATCAGAAGTGGCCCTTATGTATGAATGTGTCATCAATTGGCCGTTGTTTAGTTGGATCTCAAACGCAAACCTGAGTTCCAAGAACCCAATTATTCCTGACATCCTGTAGATTAATTAAATCAAGCTAAGCTGAAACGACCCAGTCATACACAATAAATGTCGCTAGTTGCTAGTTAATAATTTTTCTTTTTTGATCCCAAGCTAATTGCATACGATAGCCATTGGCGCCCACTTTTATTTAAAAATGGGTGTGGTAAAAATGTTTAAAATTTATTTTTTCAGAAGAAATTTGACTCTAACAAAAAATTGGCAAATTGCTGCAAATTTTATCTATACAATTTTAGTAGTGCGATAAATTAATGGTTCCAATACTTATCATTATTAACTCTCATTGTCATTTCAATTGTTAACGCAAGGACTAAATTTAAAAAATTGTATTAAACTGGCAATAACGCTATTTTCAAAAGTATTTAAAAGTATTGAAAAAATATTTTAAATATCAACTTTCAAATTTTGCGCCGACATTTCTTAACGCAAGGACTAGATTTACGAAAATACCAAAAAATATATTAAACTAGCAATAACACAATTTTCAAAGGTAAGTAAAAGCGGAGAAATAAATATTTTAAAAATCAACATTCAAATTTTGCGTCTGGGCGGGTCAATCAAGCCCGTGCGCACGGTTGACAGTTGATGGTGGCGCCGCCAACAACAAAAAAACGACAAGGCCGATCTAGTTTGTCTGACGACATGTTAACTTTAGCTGTATACATTAAAAAATAAACGTTTTATTTGCAATAAAATGGTTTTGTGACTCGCGCTCAAGTCCTCGGAGTGCGTTACAAAGATTTTGCTTCGCGGATCGTGATAAAAATCGGGTAGGGATCAGCGTTGAGGAAAGCTAAAGTCGATTTTGAGACAGGGTGTATCGAAGTAGTTTTTACGGGTCCCGTCAGAGCAATCGCTATCAAAACGGATAAAAAAATTACCGAGATCTATTTTTAAATGCGCCTTTCTGTTATGTACCATTAATATATATCTGTCTCTACGGTCTAGGCTATTTTCGCGATCCCGCGGGGTAAAAATAGCTGCGGTGTCTGCCGACAGTGGGTCGAGGATGTTGTCGCGAGGCCATTTTTCAGCTCGAATTTTTGGCTAATTATTTTTGAGTTGTGCGAATTTTGAACATTTTTGCAATTTTTGTAGTGTCCAATTATAGTATTCTTTAGATTATCGTCGAAACTGCTCGTTTTTAGCACTTCGGGTGTGATTTTCATCAAATTCAGTTTATTTTACGCTAGTTCTGTAAGTATAGTTTGCTTCTGTGTATTGTTCTATGAGCTTTTGCTATGGTTGTTTCTTTTATCCAAATAAAAGTTCGAAACTTCCCCTTGATAATTCAGGCATTTTAAATTATTCAGGTATCGAATTTTGCCCAAAACAAGCAAAAATTAATCCAACCTCAACCTTCAGCCATTTGCAACGTTGCCAGATATTTTTAAAATTTCCAGTTTTTCTTTCCAAAAACATTCACCTATATTTGTATATAAAAAAATGAATTTGACAATAATTATTCTTTTTGATGTATAGATGTATTGTTTACAGTTTTTAAGTAATAATTGAACTTTCTGGCTTTATCAATGAAGGAATACATAGCTGCTCCATAAAGTAATATATTATATTTTTAAAAACAGGTATTTATTGTGACTTTGAATTTTGATATTTAGAGTGCTTTTGGTTTAGAGTTCTAATGGCTGTCAAAAGTCTATTATTTATTTTGAATATTTTGTTTCTCTCCTGTAACATTGGCAACATTGCTTTTTTTTGCAAGTAAGGATTCAGAATTCTGGACCCTGATACTAGGAGAAAATAGGGATAGATTCCAGCCGAAAAACTGCCATCATTGCAACCTGAGATTTTTTCTGATATATTCATTTGTTTCAGTTTTGATCTTAATATTTAAGATTAAAAATATTTCTTCTACCCACCTAATACATAGGTAAAGTAATGTAACATCATATAACTATTTTGTTTTTACTTAAAGGTAGCTGCATTACTCATGTAATATTTCTTTTTCCATAATTTTAGTAATAACTTCTTCAATAATGACATCTTCAGATTATTTTTAGGTTTAATAGGTACTGACACAACTTAATTTGTAATTTTGTAAACTTACAAGTCATTAATTTGTGGAAACTAAAAATGAATTCCAAAAATCAGCTTAAACATAAAAAAGTTTGGTTAAGTTGTGAAATATGAAATATGCATTTTAACATGTCAAATTTTAGTGTTTAGTTGTAAAAAGATAAATATAAATGAAATTAATAGATAATGTATAATAATGTTAAGCACTAAGAGACAAGTTAGTTAATGCTAGTATTTAAAACTTAAGGTTTAACTTTTCCTTATTACTAAAGTAATGGAAAGGGAAAAATAACATGAACCCACATTTAATGTGATATTATGCCTGTTCCATTATTTACTTAAGCACTAGTATATATCTGGTATTATCTCCTTTTACTTTAAAAGCCATTGTAATTTTTTAATGTTATTTGTAACTAAAATGTATTTGGGGAGTCCAGATTAGTTTTATAATGTGATGTTCATTAAGATTACTGTTGTCAAGTTCTAAAACAAGAGAAGTCTTAGGTTCTATTTTCTTACATAATGCAAAGCATGTTTTCGGCCTGCAGGGGTAAATTCAAGATCAATGTCTGGCTGTTGGGCATTATTGTGTAAATAAACATATATTTTTATTCACTTGAAAGTAAGAAAAAGTTATAAATGTCAAGCTTAAGAATATGTACTAAATATTAAAATAATATGATGTACTATAAATACTCTACTACACATATAATATTTATCCAGACAGTATAAATAATCACACAATAACAAAACAGACATTGTGCAATGTGTTGCAGACCATTTTACGGGCCATTTTACCATTGTAATTCTATTAAACCTAATTTGTATTAACAAATAGGACATGAGGCAGGTTAATAGAATATTTAGTATAGTGGGGTAAATTAACATAGTATAAATAATCCTTAATAGACATTGTGCAATGTGGTGTCTTATATTCAGACCATATTTCTCCAGAGAATTGATCTTTTTTAAATAATTAATAATTTTTAATAATAATTACATTGTATTATTTGTGTTAACAATAAATGATATTTTTCAAGAAGTTCGAATAAAAAACATTTTTTTAAACGCATTTCTAATACACGAGCGAAAACCAGGTGGATAGCCATCTTAACCTGACAATTTTCTCTGATGTCAGGCCTTTGCTAAAAATTTCCTTTGAAAATGTACTGGTAGTACAAAACTGCAGTCACGGCTAGTGCAAAAATAAGAAAGGTGACAGTTAACAAAAGTAAAACCTGTTTTCATTTATTTGTTAAAATTTTGTAAAAATAATATTTAATATGTACTTTTGTTTTTGATAGACGTTAGATGGATGAATGAAAAGCAAACTATTATTAAATTGTTTGTTTACAGGATTCCCCAAAAATAAACATTTAAATTTTGGGGCAATGTCATGACTTTCAGCTAAAAACTATTTTTGATTTGAAAATAAATATAATTAAATACATATAAGTAGTTTTAAATACATATAAATATTTTTAAGTACATCTAAATATATCTGTATGCATCTAAACACATGTAAATATTTTTAAAAACAGATAAATATTTTTAAATACCTACATATTAATATTCTCAAATATACATAAATACTCTAAAATTGTTTTTATAAATAGGTGTACACATTTTCATGAGTGACTTTCCCCTCCACATGGGTGTATTCAGGGGTGTTGGGGGCTTGTACAGCAACTGTGGCCTTCCCTGTACATATATGCTATATAGCCATTCATATATAAAAGTGAGAAATTTTTAACCCACAAGGACCTCTTAACCTATGCCTGTCCAGCCTCCCCCCAAGCTAAAAAGCTGATTTTACCACTGCAACTCGCCATGTTATTCTGAATCACTTGGGGAAATTTATTATATAAAAGTATCCAAATAGCCCTCTCTTGACCAGTTGTAAATTTAATCATTCCGAAAATATAGTGAAATATGTAATGTCACATAATCTTGGTTATAAAAATTATTTTGTATACACAAGCAAAAGCTCAGGAAAACTGTATAGACTTTATGTGCAATTTATCTAATTATAATTAATAAACAATATGGACGAAGTTCACGAATACATGTCACAAAGTTGTTTGACAATGCTATAGCTTTTCTTTATGATTGATTTGAGCCAACCTCTTACAGCTGTATTCACTAAAGAGGTCTAAATTTAGACAAGGTCTGATGTGACAGTTTTAGGCTTAAGATGAATGCATTAATGAAACAAATAATTTTCTTAAGGTCACAATTTTTAAAATAAAAGTAACATAAGGAAAACATAAGTGGATCTGGGGGTTTTATTTGAATAATATGCAGAATATTTTTTTTATGTTATTTCTATGGCTGTGAATGGCATATTTACAATGTGTCCGTGCAATATTTCAGATAATATCCTTTTGGTCTAAAACTTAAATCTTTTTAGTGAATCCAGGGGTTGTTGTTTATAGTTTGGGAACATCAGAAATAAGATAATTTTTACTTATCTTATATTTCAAGTGTTTTTTTTCATATCCCACTTAAAGGGTATGCATGATAATATTAATCCCTCATTTGGAATTAATATTAATATGAATTCAACACTTTTTTTTTTGGATCTTTAAATTTGTTTGTTGAGAATGTTTCAGGGCACAGGGATAGACCCACAATATAGCGATAAGATTTACATTGCTTTGCAGGTAGTTTAAGATCTCTAGCATATATTGCACAGAAAATTAAACAAATACTAATATGCTGAACATTTAGATTGAAAAATTTTTACACTTGTCTATAATGTAATGAAAATGTATTTATTTACTACCGTCTTTTGTCATTTGAAGTTTGTGTATGCTATTTTGTAACAGACATGAAATATATTGAATATTTAATCCCAAATTGAGTGTAGATAATGTGTCTAAATTGGACTTGTAACTAGTGGTGTGTGTAGGCCTTCATACTTGGCCTATTACTGTTTCTTTTGTTTATTGACATTATAACAATTTCTTGATGTAGTTGGCTGTAACCTTGGGTCTAACTCCTTGTTTATGACACTTTCATTCTGTGGTACTTGGATATTAGATCAAGATCTGATATGAGTAAATGAGTGGTCTGGTGTGACCCTGATATGTATTCAATTTTAATATCTCCAGAACAAATATATTATCATTTAAATACACAGTTAATGATGTTGCAATAAACTCCAAAGGACTTTCTTTACAGTCACTAAATTTTTAGGAGTGCAAATTATCAACCGAGTTATAAAATTTGGGAATCATATTATTCCTTTATCTAAGAGGCTTTCTGCTGTTTAACCTTTAGAGTTCTTTCCCAAAACTGGACATAAGTACCTCAATTACTATTGGGCTCTAGTAGCAGTGGCATATATTGATTTTGCATCTGGGGGGGGGGGGGGGGGGGGGGGGGGGGGGGGGGGGGGAGACCATAAAATTTCGAAAACCAAAAAAAAGTTACTTTATTTTTATGTACTTAAAACAGGCTTACACTACTTCTGGGGGAGGATTTGCCCGCAAATCCTGAAAAAATGGTCCCTATTTTATACTATTTGAACCATTTAAGTTTAAATAATAGAGGCTCTGGGGGGGGGGGCGTTAACCCCAAACCCCCCTTAAATATGCCATTGTCTAGTAGAGTCCCATCTTAGGTATGAAATTGATTTCTGGAGCAGCTGTAGCCTGCAATGAATCTGACCAAATGACCAAATGTCTGCCATGTTGGTTGTTAAATTTTAACATATTGGCTAAAGATCAGTAGTTTGTATGTTAAACATCCCCATATACTAATTTACAGTTAAATCTTCTCAGCCGAGAAAATTTGTTTGCCATTTTTATTTTTTGAATGTTGATTCAAAATTCATAATTGCTCACTTAAATACCCATAGATATTGGTTTTCAGTTGATATCAGACTACAAACAGTACTTGTCCGCCATACTGGAGCCACCATCTTGAATTTTTATATATGAAAGTGTAGAATTGTGTTGTAAAGTGAACTATATACATGTGCCAAATGTACCCTCTTAACTCTAGAAATTTGGTATATACTCTTAACGTTTAGTCAAAGGCAGAGCCAATAAGAGTGCTGCGCTGCTCAGTCTCTGGCCTAAAGTGGTTATTTTTTCTAATTTAATTATCACAGTGCATATCACATGTCTTTGAAGTATCACAAACATCAAAATATCACAGATATTCATCATAATATTTTTTTTGAATGGACTTTCGCTACCCAGAATAATTGGCGCTAAAACTCAATCTTCTGGCATTCAGGGTAGACATTAGCAGTGTTGCCAAATCATTCAAGTAATAATATAAGATGAGAATTTAAAAAGAAGTAAGTCTTGTAATTTTTTTATCAATAGTTTAATGTGGTACACCGAGATAGTTATTTAGCTTTATATACATTTTTTTTATAAAGTTATTGGTATGTTGGATATTTGTCAAAATTCCAGATATATTTGTGTTTAATTTATAGTTTCATTTTTACTTTATATTGAAATTTTTACTTTTTCTGTTCTTTTTCATAGAGGTTAGTTAAAACTTCGGTTAAAACTTATGTAGGCATACTACTTTTCTGGCAACTTGGACAAAACTTGCCTCTAATAAAATAATGAAGAATGGAAATTAGTTTCAAGGAGAAATCTTTAGTTCAAATTATTTGTAATTATTCATATTATGTTTGTATACTTTTTTTTCTAATAGTTTTATAGGCATAATTAACTGTGTAGTTTTTAGTTTAGATTTAGATTATAAAATATTTAATTTTTAATTTACTCTTTGAAAATTGCAAGAATGGGCTTGTCCCATACCTACATGAATAAATGAACAATAAAGCATATATATTGTTTGTTTTATTACTTATGTATTTTAGGTCCAGTGCTAAAATCAGTACTTAAGCGCATTACATCTCTTTTATTTTATTATATATTTAATGGTGGATTTTATTATGGTTATGTTTGTGCCTTTTTGTATAATATGTAGTTACTTAGTTAAGAGTGCATGTTTATTTATATTATTTTTTAAAATTCAGCCTGAAAAACTACTTAATTAATTGATGCCCTAACTAATTGTGGTATAGAAATGAATTAGTAAAATTGTGGTACTAATTCAATATGGTGGTCTAATAAAATATTTATAATCGTGAAAAAATTACCGTCTCAGGTTTTACATGTTCACATTTTAACATCTCTAGATGCCAAGAAATATGTTTTACCAATTTCGTCGGTCTGTCTGTTAGTTCGCGGAATAGCTTAGAAAATACTTATCAGATGACTTCAAATTTTAGTCAAAAAATTAAGGGTTGTCATATAGGGATAACATGCTAAGATTTTGGTAACATTCCAATGTCGGGACAAGATGGTGGCCTTGTGAAACATTAAAAAAAATTATTACTAAAAAAAATTACTCAAATTTTACTACTCTTTACTATTCCTAATAAAAGGAAAGATTCATAACGAGGGAAGTTTGGGGTAAAGGAAAATTACCAATACGAGGGTAAAAAATGGTATATATGCAACACGGTGGAAGGAAAACAAGTAATTACGAATTGGTTATCATTTTCTCTGTATACTCAAAAGTCTTTGAATTATTAATTAGTAATAGGATATATAATACTGTAATAATAATAATAATATATATTACGTGTCAGGAAAAATACATTTTAACACAAGTCAAATCATTAGAATTATATAACAAATGATTACTACTCTAATATACATAAAAAAAAAATTGTCCAAAAAAAAAAGCAATACATTTAAAAGTTAACACACAATAAAACATACATGACAGATATAAAACCAGAAGCGAAATAACTACAAATGTGTAAAAAAAGTTTTTGATAAAAAGTGATTCAAATATTCCTCATGTGAATAAAACGTCTGTTCAATTAGCAGTTTCCTCACCGCATTTTTATATGCATTACCATTTAAAGGTTTAATCTCAACAGTTAACTTATTGTAGAATATCAGGCAAAAATAATTTAGAGAGTGTCTACTTCTATATATACTTGTATATTCAACTGCAATGTTATTCATAGTCCTAGTACTGTAATTATGTAAGTCACTCTGCAAAGTGTAATTTGTAAGGTTCTCCCTTACACTCACTAAACACTTATAAATATATGCTGAGGGTGAAAATTCTGCCTTGTATGCTGAATATTATGTTGCTATGTACGGAGTGGCCCCATGCTAAGAGGGAGTAGCACATTCTGCTATGAAAGAGAGAATGATATGCCATCAGGACAGTTTGCTGGTCAACAGCTTTACAGAAATTGTGCAGGCAATATACTACACTGGACAACCTTCCAGCCAAATAGTCAATGTGGTACTTCCAAGTAAAAATGGTATCTAGTCTGACACCAAGAAGCTTTGCTGAAACTTCATCATTTGAGCAGTTTCTCTGAGAAAAAACAAATTTATTTGTTTTATCTAGGTTAAGTGCCAACTGATTGCTCACGAACCAATCAGAGGCACTCAACTGCACTGCATCAATCCTGGCCAGAGCCACATCAAGATCCCTGTCAGATACAATTGCAGTGGTGTAATCTGCATACAGGATCAGCTCTGCACCAGGTAGCCCCTTATACAAATCATTGATATAAGGGGCTACCTGTTCCAGTTGTGTAACCCAGGGCCAAGAACCGAGCCCTGGGTTACACAACTGGAACATTCTTCATACCCGGAGAATAAATTATTATAAAAAACAGTATGTTTACGATTTGCTAGGTATGACTGCATTAATTTAAGACTGGTCATTGAAACCATAATGTTCTAATTTAGAAAACAGGATGAGAGACACAGTCGAATGCCTTTGACAGGTCACAAAACAATGATCCCACATATAGACGGTCCTCAAAACCACTAGTAATTAAATCCACTAAGCCTGTAATTGCAGATTCAGTAGACCTACCCCTTCTATATCCGAATTGACTATCCACAAACAAGCCATTTGTCTCAAAATACAATGAAATTTGTTTTGCAAGAAGTTACTCCAGGATCTTACCTATTAAAGGTATAACAGAAATAGGCCTGTAGTTCTCTACATTGTCGTAGGAACCTTCCTTGGGAAGAGGAACAATCTTAGAGAAATTCACCACTCATTATACACTCATTGGCAAGCTTAGTTATTGGTTTAATAATAAGGTTTTTTATTCGTTTTATCATTTTCACATCTATTCCATAAATATCACAGCAGTTTTTCAGATTTGAAATTACATACTTTAGCTTCTGAGACCAATGCAAATGAAAACTTAGAGTGGACAGACAAGCCTTTTAGATAACTACAAAAATGTGTATTGTTTGAGGGCAAATTAGAAAGAATTTTTTCTGAGATTTTAGAAAAAATGCATTAAAGTCAGAGGCACTCACTCAGAAGAGAAGAGACATCTTTTTATCTTTTTTTTTTGTATAATTCCCTACAACATCCCACATGGCCTTTGGTTTATTTGATTTGCTATTAATGTAATTCACATTGGCCTTCCTTTTTGTCTCCTAGACCTACCTCTGTAATAGACATTCAAACTAACATCATGGTTTTCTCTCCATGCGCTCAACTGTAACCTATCTAATGAATTTTATGCATTATGTACATGAAACATTAAAATATGGATATCAGGTTGATGTGATATATAAGGATTTACAAAAAGTATTTGATAAAGTTGAATTCTATAAAATTTTGATGGCACTACAGGATTTTCTAGTAAATCAAAACTGAGTAATAGGAATTTCTTTGTAGAATTAAAAGGCTGCTCATTATTTAGTTATAGCCCATCTTCTGAAGTACCTTGGTATAACCTATATTGTTTTAACTGTATAAATATATGATAGAATGATGATAGAAAAAGCATTTTAGGGTTTAACGTAAGAAGTAAGCAAATTATTTCAAAACATTGAAACAATGAAATCATTATATAACTTTTTAGTTGGGCTTTGTGTCAAAACCTCAGTATGCTTGTCTGATTTGGGATTTACAATATGCAGATAAGATTAATGCCCTGGTATTTACTCAAAGAAAATTTTTATAAAATCTTTTTGAGTATTCTCAAAGAGGATTTCATCAAGTTATATTTTACATTATATTATGACATTTTCCTAGCCTTCAGCTGTTAAGAATAGCCAGCTTAATGTTTTGATATGAACTTTTTAATAATAAAAATAAAGTTTCAAAATAATTAATTTAATTCAAATTAATTCACTTAATGTGTAATAAGATAATAATTATAAATACTGTAACAATACTTTGTGGTTAATTGGATAATTGGCTATGTACCTAATCATACATTATTTATATACTAATATTGTAAATTTTAGGCCCTGATACCAGTGGTTCATCACTGATTAAGGGTCAGTTATAAATAAATAAATAAAAAAAAAAAAATTCTGAATTTTTAGGACTGTTACCTTTTCGGGCAGGTTTAGCCAGTATTAAATCCACAGACCTAGTTTTATATTACTCCGGCCAAAACTAATACCTATAAGAACTCTTACCTAGGAAGGTTGTGTTTGAGCTTTTATAAATGCTGCCGCTTAATAGATCCCTTTATTATAAACCCTTCCAAATTACAAAAAAAAGAAATAAGAACCAGTTTGTCTAGGCAAAAATAGAAGTTTAGTTTAGTGTTAGATAATAGATGGACTTAATAAGGCTTACCTTAGTTTTGAATAACTAAGGTAGTTGGAAAGCTGGTTGTGTTAACTTAAAAAAAGTGTCTGTAATTAGCAAAAAGCTCTTGATACAATTAAGTAAATAAAAACATAAAACTAAAAAACCAATTAAAACAATATTAAAATACCTACAGGCCTGTTTACTTATTTTAGTGATCAAATTTAAATTTAACTAAGTAAACGAAAACACTTAAAATTTCCACTTAATTTATTTTACAAAAAATGAAATACATGACAACACTGTAGCTTCATCAGATGTTAGATCTTAAATAAAAGTGTAACGCAAACTGTAGGTGTTAAGTACCTGAATCCATATTGCGGATATTATATAGGTAAAATGTTCTGGATTGTCTATTATAGCCTAATAAAGATTTAACAATGGGGAACTATTTAGGTTCAATTGATGGTTTAATAATGTGTTGTTTTTTTATGTTTGTTTATTTCCCTTCTTTTTAGTAAATTATGGTTTTCACTTTTTTGTTCTACATATAAAATTTAAAAGTTCTCATCAAAAGTATGGTTTTCCTGAATTAAATGTTTAGAGTAAATGTATGCTCATTAATTCTATTTTTAAACGTTATGCCTGTTTGACCAATATAAAATTTTGAACAGGTTCCACAATTTAATTTGTAAGCACCACATTTATTCAGTTTTTTGGTTTTCATCTTATTAGTTTTGATATATCCACGAAGGCTGTTGTAAGTCCTAAAAGCAACAGTTGCACCTTTGTTTTTAAAAAACTTAGCACCATGTAGTGTTGTTTTTCATGTAGAAGTGAAAGTATGAAATTGGGTATTTTCTTTGAACTTAGTAGGATAAACTCACTGCAATGCTTTTTTTATATTGTTTCTTTTTACCGCTATTTGTTTTATTATACTTTAACTCTTTAGAATAACTTTCACTGCTTAGAGGCTGTTGATCAATCTATAACCAAAACTATTATATGGTGATATATTATGTGCAAAAGGTTGTTTAGAAGTACTGTGTATTGCAGTGGCGGCTCGTGGATTTAAGAACGGGTGAAGCGTAGCGTAGCTAGGTGCATACCCCGCAGGAAAAGATATCGACGCAGGCGAAAAATGTACGGGGTGCCACGCCCAAAATGGCTATTTTATTACCTTTTATGAAGTTAATTATCGTGAGCTTTGAAGCGTTTTTTAATACTTGGGGGAATAATACGAATTTAAAAGGTTTTAAATATATTTTTTGTTCTTAGAAAACAGTTATATACCACGATAAACGACACGATGCAAAACTGTTGCTCCGAGGATCCCAACGCACTAATTTACATTAATTCTATAATAAGCGCCTGCAGCAGCAGTTTTATGCCGCTCCCATCTCTATTTGGCTTACGGATATTATTCACCATAGCGTTGCCATAACAACTGCCGTAAACAAATCTAAGCGCGAATGCTGGCGTGCGCCTGAGGCGGAATTTGTTAACTGCTGATTGCGCTACGTTTTTTAGTCATTATTTTTTGTGTATACAACGCACTAGCTTTGATAGAAAATAATGGTATAATTAAGTAAATAATTTGAATTTATATAAAACATACTACTTTTTATAATAGAAATGTAGATTATAAAATACTTAATATCTTCAAAATATTTTTATTGTTAAGTAAATTGATTGAAAAATATAGGTGAAGCGGCGTTTAGTGTCCTCTGGCGAGCCGCCACTGGTGTATTGTAGTGTCCGTATGAGATGTTATTCTTAATAGTTACTGTTGAGTCTAAGATATTAATTTCTTTGTTATTTTCCAATTTAACTGTAAAATTTATATTTTTTTGAGGGTTATTTATGTAATTTAAAATGGTTTTAATTGTCTGTCCATACCAGTAAAAAATGCTAATATATCAACATATCTATAACACTAAATGAAAGTTTTAATAAGTGAATATTCATGAATTCAGGTCCTTTCTATAAATTTAAATTTTGCCTAAAACTGTTTAATATCATTAAAATTATTAATCTCAAATAGAATCTCATTAAAATTTTTCAATCCATTGGAAAATAATGAGTTTCTTGTATTTTTGAAATGTATCTAAGTCCAGAATAAATAAATAAGAAAGTGAAAGTTTATAGTGTGAACAGTACTTGTGATAAGCAGCTGAATGCTTTCGGTGGGTTTTTGTGTAGTAGTATTGGTCATTTGTATATTTTGAGAGAAAATGTAATTTTTTTAATATTAAGGAAAAATTTTATTTAGAATTCAAATAAGTACAAAAATTAGATAAGCAGTAATTTTATAATTGTATGATGAAATAAAGTTAATTAACCTCATTAAAATACTTAATCAAGTAAAACAAAATACTATTGGAAAAAATATTTGAAACGAATGTGTTAGATATTGACTATAATTATTTAGTCACTGCATTTTGAAATTTTATTCAGTGTTTTTGATACACTGAATTTTTATATGGGTTTTTGTCTACATATGGGGGTCTGTACTTTTGTGTATAGGTTTTTTTCATTTGCTAACTCTGTAAATCATTATTATTAATTATGAGTTCGAAAAAAATACATTTTTACTTTTCCTTGTCATCATTTGAGCTCTAGCTATTTTGTTTGCTATAATTTACAAATTTCGATTAACCTAATGGGTGGGTCTGCTTTTAAATTAATTTCAGTTAGCCATGTTTGAATAGGCATAGTAGCCAAATTATTTACAGTAAATAATATATCTATTGTTTCAGATTTATCTGATACTTGAACAGTGCCGCCGCGCCACTTCAAACTACAAAGAACTGCAAAGTCTACAAGTACCTAGAATTTCCAAGAACAACAATGAAGGTTGCAATAAGTTTCCAGTGATGCTTCCATTCGCATGCTGAAAGGTAGGAGTTGAATCCCACAGGTATCCAGACCGGATGGTCAGGATCTGAGCCGTTTGCCAGCAAACTAACCACGGTGGCTTCAGGCCCAGAGTGTGGCCCCGTGGCCGCCGATAAGGGGGCCGATTGTTGGTAAATATTATAATACCTTTGGCTTTTGTTGTCTGCCCCTTTTCATGTGGTTTTATATTCACTCTGTTATTAAGATAATGAAAAGAAAAACACTTAAGGTTTGTCAAAATTATGCAAATTATGTATATTAAAAATTATAATATTTTAAAACAAGGGATGAAGTGAACAGTTCTTCACAAAATATTGTATGAATTGTATTTATTAGCAACCCTATATATATATATATATATATATATATATATATTTGTATATACAGGGTGGGCCAATGAAAACTTTACCTAGCTGAGGGGAGAACAACCTCCAAAATTTGAATAGGGGAGAGGGGTCGTGCCATACCTCTTTTTAAAGGTACCATCGAGTTCTTTATGACCCTGTAATTTCGCCTTATTATTTTCAACCACAAAGAAATGGCAGCTTGTTAAAATTTGTTAGAAATTTAAAGGACTCAATATACAAATTAGACTTCATTTTTTACGTTTTTGTTTTAAAAAAAAATGAAGAACTCTCGTATCCCTCGATTTCTGAGCCGAGGGAGAACAACTTGTCGGCTTTTTTCATCCTCGTAACTTTAACCCCCTAAAGGAGGGAAGCACAACCCCTGATTTTGAATGGGGGTAAGGGGTGTTGCGATACCTCTTTTTTTAAGATTTTATCGAATACATTATCATTGATAACGAAATTAACGCTAAATTAATGAAAGAGGGAATGTGGAAAAATATCTACTTATAGCCAACAAAAAAGACTTTACTTTTGTGATCAGTTTATTAATTTATTAACTGCTGGAACATATTTATAAAACCATTAGTAATATAACACTCTATATCCTTTATATTAGATGCAGTCCTCTATTTTCCCTCTCTATTGTCATTTTATAGTGATGAGTGTTCTATCTAAGTTAACATGAGAAACATTAAAATGAAAATAAAGCACGAAAAGGAATAAAAACCACTTACTTGGTTACCAATAACAAATTTGGCCTCTGTCCATTATTTAAATTACTGTTTTGAACTGTCATATTCTTAATAAATTTATAGCACCTGAATCTGAAATGATTTCAAAATATAGCTGGCGTCTAGATAATTTGGCCGATTGTTTTATTTTGTGTATTATTTATATATTTTAAAGTGGTAGAACGTAATATTGTGTATAATAGATGTTGTCATCTATTATACAATACACAAAGTGCCTACTGTTTTCAATGTTTTTGACATCAAGTAACTAAGAAAGTTATAGAAAACAATTTGATACAATAATTAAAACAATTTTGGCATAACAATCATATTTTAGAAAATATAGCCCCAAACATTTTTTTAGTCCACCACAAAATTTTCCTGTTGAGTATTGTTGAATGGTTAAAACAACAATGATATAAATTTGCAAATAGACTTTTTACAAAACTCAAACCACTGGAACAGGTGGTGCGTTAAAAACTAAAATAATAAGCTAAAAGTTAAACAAGTTAAGGACTGGATTAGAAAAGCTCAGGAATTCCACTTGTGAAGGACAGAGATTATGAGCAAGTTGCAAAATTTATAGTTTAACAGAATTCAATAGCAAATCAACTTAATTTCTATATATGTACAAAGTGGTTTTTATAATTTAACATTCATTTTGACTTTTTATCATTTGAGATACAAAAAAAGTCTAAATACAAAACTTTTTTAACATGGAATATATTTTAGTGATATGACAAAAAACAAAAGAGAATCAAAAAAGTGTAAAAATTATACAGTTTACGCTTTTTAAAGTGTACACCCTATATTTTTATGTTGGTAGGGAAGTTTTTATCCTTATTTCAAAAATATATAATATGGTCACATTTGCTTTAACCGTTTTTAAAATAGTTAGCGTTAAAATTTTGTAAAAACTAGGCCTCTTTCCATCATATAAATTCTGTGTGTCAAGATATACCAATTTTGTTTCTTTTAACTCTTATTAATATTATTATCTAAGGCTAGTTTGATTCTTAAGTGTTTCAAAACCGGTTAAAGCAAGCAAGTGTTATATATATATTTTTGAAATCAGGAAAAAAGATCTTTTTACTTTTATAAAAAATATTGGGTGTTACACAAAAAAAACATTAGTGTAATTATTATAGCTTTTGCATGCTCTTTTGTTTATTGACATCACAAAAAGGCATTTCACCCCTATATCTTTAAGTTTTGTATTTACACTTCTATATCTCAAAAAGTACAGGGGAAAAACGCATGCCATAATATAAAAAAACAACCTGTATAAAAAATACATACTAGGTCTTTCCATATATGTAGGGTGAAAGGGGTATGACTGTAAGTAAATATCTTAATAGGTAAAAGTACAGATAATTTCAAGCAAAGAAGTCCTATATGATAGGGGTCACCACCAAAGACCTTTGGACTTATGGTTATTTAAAATTTTTGTTTTTTTGATTGCAGATTTTTGTATTTAATTTAGAAATTAGATTCTTAATTTTTGAAAATCGTTACGATAAATTACATTTGAAATTAAATAAGCATATTTAACATTTTAAAACACATGGGTATCTTGTTAGGATTTTAAACGTTAATAATTTGTTGATGACTGCCAATTTTGCAAGATATGACCATAATTCGTATATTTTTAAATGAGTCACTCTGTATATTATATGTTCATAAAATCCTCTTTAAAAACAACCCAGAAATTTGAGAAAAACCCTGCTATAAGAGTCAGTGGGTTAGATAGAGATAGAAAAAGCTTTATTGCATAGTGGAGTAGATGGGGGAAAATGCATAGCCTCTTATGGTAGAGTTTTCTTAAATGTTTTTAAAGATAAAGGTATCAAATCTGGTATATGTAGCAGCAAGAGGCCCATTTTATGAACATAAAATATACAGGATGTCCCATTTAAAAAAATACAACTTAATATCTTGTACAGATATCTTGTGCAAATAAAAAATATTTTTGTCTTTATCTGTTGACATTAACAAAAAAAACAACTGCAGGGTAGGTGAGTTTCTTTGCGTGTTGTCAGATTGTATGTTCTAAAATAAAGATTATTTAATAGTAAAATATTTTTGTTAATTTTCAGGCCTTATTAAAATTATAATGATATAACTAATAGTCTTGCATAATAAAACTTAAAAAATATTAATTTGCTTAAATTAATTTGTTCGGACCATATGGCATACAACGACTTTTTGATCAAACTGCACATTCTCTTGAATAAAAAGAGGATTCCCCAAAACGGTCATTTTGCTTGTTAACACGACCAGAAAGGCAAAAAATTGGGTTCTGCTTCCACTAAGTTACAATTTAACAATTTCTGCTAGTTCCCGAGGCGAGTAACGCTCCATAACAAAATTCTGTATCTTTCTACTTTAATATAATACTTTAGTTTTGGCAGTTGTCAAAAAAATATCAAATTATAATATTCGATGACTGGCTATATTTTACCGTACCACAAATTAAAGAGTAATAAAGAAATGTTAAATAAAATTGTTTTTTTACTGAATATTTAATACCCGTTCCCAGAAAATACAAATAAGCTTTAGAAATAAATGTAAAATGTTTCCATAATCTAATTTTTTGTGGAAAACCCCTTATATTATATGTATTAAATGGGTTGCTAGTTGTTGGTTGTTAATATTCTAGATTTGATTTCAACGTAACTGATAAAATTTACAAAAACTCTGCCATTGAATTTATCATAATATAAATTAGAAGTTGTGTTTTCACATTCAATCTTATGGCAGGGTTTTCTTTAAAAATAAAGGTAGTTGATATAATATTATTGGTTTTATGTGAGACATTTAATATACCTAGTACCATGGAATATAAACAGGGCGATAAAAATTTTACGCATAGATGTTTTCGTTTTCATTTCATTATTATTAAAAAAACTGGAGTTTTGTCGACTTACCCAAAATGGCAAAACTTTATGTTTGTTACAGTTTCTTTACCCAACTTCATGCATGCATGTGTTAACTAGAATTTCTATCTCTATCATAATAGTGCAGTCATACAAGCAAAGATTTTTATAACTTATTAGCCTTCTGATTCAAATTCTGTAAATATACCAAAGAAAAAGTTGTGCTTAAACCACCATCTTGGAAAATGGCTACATAAATTCGTTTTTTTAACCATCCAAAGGCAGATATAGAAAAAAGTTTATCTTGTTTTGTACAATATTTGTCATTAACATTTTAGTCTCTGATTCCAATTTGTTATGTATACAGGTTGTTAAGATCAGCAGGAAAAAAAACCATAGCCTCAAAAAATGAAACCCAATTTCCCAGTACCATTAATACAATTTGATGATGACGAAGCGATGCCAGCTAGGTTAAGGGATGCTTGGTTTCCCCAATTTAATTAATCATTTGAATGTTGTAAGTTTTAAAGGATTCTTTATGATCTAATGAACATAACCGTGATTTAGTGTCATTTTACTTCCATTCTTTAATTATTTTATCTTTTTATTATTTATTAAATTAATAAAAAATCATTATCCTGCGTTTTTAGTCCATTTTAGTTTTGGAGACAGACTTGGGAAATTGTATGATGGACTTAATTGTGCTATTGTCTGTATAACAAAACAATGCCATGACTCAGGTCCTGTAAGTCATATGAAAAGTTTTTTTTCATACTTTTTTTTCGATCCTACAATAATTTAGGTCCTGTGGCATCGACTTAACATTTTTTCAATGGAACCCTGTATATTTTTCGCTAGTTTTGGTATAGTTGTGATTTTGTCTGCCTCACATTTTTGTCCAATTTTGCTTAAGTCAAGTTTGCCATGACTTCAAAATACACTAGAAAGCAATAATTGAATTGTCATGTTATACCTGTCAAAGCAAAATTAGTAATCATAGTTAGAGGCTTAATAACAACACATAACCGAGTGGTTCAGAAATGCTCCTTCTCTTTATTACTGATGAATATGTAGATATATTAGACAGGACTGTAACATGAGAATTCAATTATTTTCAAGCATATTCGACAGACATAGCCAACTTGAGTTAAAAATAAAAAAATCAATTTTCTGCTGCATTTGTTGAACGATTTCAAATGGGAAATAAATGTTGGATGGACAAATTAAAACTAAAAATTAATCAGTGTCACGTGACCCAAATCAAAGGACCGAAAAAGAAATTAAAAATGGCTAAAAAACCAAATTTCATTTTTAACATACTTCGCGTGTCAGAGAAATTTGAGACACCTGTATACAAGTGGTTTATCTTTCCTTGACTAGGTATTAAATGTTTTATTTTAAATAAGACAACCTGTTTTTTTCTAAGACGAGTTCAAAAATATCTGATCTTGGACAAGCTTGCGTATGAGATGCTTCATTTTTGATTTATTGGCGTATATGTATCTTCCATATGTCACCTGTTTTTAGAGTGATATAACTTTTTAGTAAAAATTTGCTTGCACCAAAAACGTACTGTATGTAGTATCTAATGTTTTTACATAATTGAAATGATACAGTGTTGCCACGTATGATATGAAAGCGGGAAGTGTGTGAAAGATGTCAGTTTATGGTTATGCAAAGTTAGCCAATCTCGCGTTCTTTTGTTGAACTCGATATTTTGGAGAAACTGTACAGGAGCCCCTTGAGCACTTGTCACCCTAATATCAAAATGGTGTGAGGTGTTTTGTCTGAGAAACAGCCATTATAATTGTTGTATTATGGCTCAGCTTGGGTAAAGGAAGAGAAATAAGGAAGCCGACTTAATTAGACAGGCTTGGAAGTGTGGGAAGGTGTTTGTACGGGTACTTATAGTTAACTTGTTTTTTTTGTTAATTTGAACGTAGGAATGAATGAATAATGGAAATATATAATACATAGTAAGGCATACAGTTTATTTTTTGAAAAATCTTTGTCCCCTAAAATATTTAAAAGTTCGCTTTCAGTAAAGTAACTTTTGTTCCATGTTGTGGAAAGTATTTCGAATTTCTTTCTTAAAGGGTTAAGAAAATAAGTGAAAAGAAAATTCCAATATTGATTTTTTTTTCTAAATTTACAGAATTTTTATCCGTATGCTGGGAGGAACTTGTTAAAAAATCCTTGCTTGTATGCTTTTTTTGTTATACAGTATGTCCACAGATTAAGTTGTTTGTTTAGTAAATAAATAAGAATGACATTAAATAATTTCATATGTAATCTACAGGGTGATAGGAAATTACAAAATTTGACTTTAAAAAATATTGGGGACATACTGTAAATGAATGCGCTATAAACCTAGTCCGCTGATAGTTTTGTCTGGTGTTGGCTGTTACTTCCACGCACCGTGTGTTTTTTTCTAACTTTTGGCCGTGCAGGTGGTCCCCTCTGGCGGCCATGGGCTGTTTCGGAGACCGGGACGCGGGCCATGCCAACGAGGACATTCGATCTCAGAAACGCATCAGCGACCAGATCAACAGGCAGCTTACGAAAGAGAAAAAGGTGAGGATAAAACTAATTTCCAAACTTGTTAAGTATACAAAAATGTTAATAATAGAATTAACTTTAATTATTAATAAATAATTATTTATTAACTTAATTTCTTTAATAAAACAAACTAAGACAGGGTTTCCAGCGTCAGGGAAAATAGGGAAATGACAGGGAATTCAGAAACCATCAGAGAAAATGTCACATATCGTTAATTTTAATGTTATTTTGTTACATACAATTATTAAGTCATTATTGGTAGCTCCTGGTATATTACAAATTTCATCACATTTTGGCGCCCTTATAGCGCAAAAACTAGTACAAACTTAACCCAATAAATAAATATGGGCAACCCATGAATTAAAAAAACAACAGTATTATACCCAGCACATCTATTGAATAAGAAAGAAAATAAAACTTGCATTTCTGTCTAATCGAACTCGTTGTTATTTACACTTAAAATTATTTTCATAAGAATCTAATGGAACATAGTACCTAATAATTTTAGGCAGCGAATGTGTGGAAGTCTTATTTCTTCGATACACGTACTGATATATTTATTTTATAAATATGTTAGATGAAGAGGTTCTTGACAAGAATGTTGTTAACTTTGTATTAATACTTTTCCATGATAATACTGCAGTTGATTTGGTTTTCCAACAAGTAAACATTTATTCATTGAAAACTTATTTGGAATAATTTTAGTGGGGCATTGTGTTTATAATAGTATTAAAGGGGGTGTTTTTAATATGAAGAACGGCCGGACGGACTGCGCTTTTAACGGCAATAATACGGGCAAATCTGTGAAAAGGTAATAATTATCAAACATTTTTAAAAAGCAAATAGGTCACAATACAAATAAGGAAAAAAAAGCAGGAAAAGGTGGAACAAACTTTATTCTGTTCACAAAACCGAATATATTGATTTTTTCACGTTTACCATTCCAGATTTGGCCGCTGCGCCAGCTTGTAAAAACGCGCAAAATTGTTTTTCGAATTCTCGCTTAATATCATATTTAGAGTAAAATGTTTTATAAGAAAAAATAATATTCATAATATTTCTTTTAAAAAGGTTATTCCTTATTTTCTTGTAGGGTATGCTGTTCACACCCCAGAGACCTAGGAAGGAATTTTATTAACATTTCTACAGATTTGTCCACAGAAATGAATTTTATTTTTTTATTGTTATCGCTTAAAGCTAAAACATTAATAAACCGAATTCGAAATGAAAGTGTTCAGTTTAAACTTTGTACAGGGTATCCCATTTTCGGCACTTTTCCGGGGTATCTCTTTTATTTTTAAAGATAGAGGGTTGCGGTTTCCGCGACAGAATGCTACTTTTCTGTGAAATAAGAAATGGCGCCAGGAGAATTTTCATAGCTCTTTTGGTTTTTTAGATACAGGCCCCTGTTGCTTCAGGCACCCCTCTTTATTTTTTTAAATGGCACACCTTGTATATTATTCTTTATATTTATTAGGAATAATGTAAACTTTCCAAAAATATATACATGTATGCAGTTATTTTGAAAAACAAGCTCAAAATTCTAGATTTTCTAAACATTTTGCTTGTGTCCAATTAGTAGGGAGTAGGCTATGGCTAATTTGTTTGGAACAAAAAGCAAAATGGCAAAAACTTTGTGGTTTTTAGTTTTTGATTATTAATGAAATATTTTTGTTGTTTTGGTGTTTGTATTTAACTATATACTATATTTAATTTACTTTTTTTACTAATTACGGTCTACGAAAATTATAAAAGTATGATATGTTGGGTTGTTTCATACAATCTTATGAAAATTCCCAAGAAGCTTCGGAATTATATTTACAAATGTGACGTATTTTGGGCACTATGGTTAGGATAAATCTTAGAAATCCTGTTTGTTCATATCAGATATCTAGAGAGAAGACAAACTTTCTGAGACATCCGCCTTAAATCAAATTTAGTAGAGCACGGTCTATTGATCTAGCCCCGTCCTAAATGATACAAAAAAACAAGATCGAGGGAGAAAAGAAATAAACGTATTGGGTTATGTAAAAGCGACGCCTTCCTCTTGTCAGCAAATAGAGGTGTATCCAAATCTAATGCTCAAAGAATTTTGCAAAAAAATAAGTATCACTCATATAAATTCCGCATAGTTCAACATTTACACTCCGGCGTTGCCGAGCGCCTAATGTTGTTTTGCCAGTGGTATTTACAACAAATCCATACTGATGAATCTTTTGTCAGACTCGTTTTCTGGTCCAATGAATCTTATTTTTCAAGTGCGAGAATTTTCAATTGCCATAATACAAGAAACTGGTGTGTAGAAAATCACCATTTAATTTTTGAGAGGGCAAAACAAGGGTTTGGGGTTGGGGTGACGTGTTTCATTTTTGGAAGGAGCATAGTCTATAGAATTTTTGAAGGAGGGCTCACAGGGCGTCAGTACCTGGAAGTCCTTGAGGAAGTTATTGCACAACTGATGGTTTTCCATTGGCACTTTATAATTCCATTTATCGTCAAGAAGAAGTTGCCCCAAGCCACAACTGTGCGCTTTTAACTGCATTTTTAGACGATAACTTTCCTCAAAAATGGATTGGTACTCACGGACCTGTAAGATAGCCTCCACGATCTCCGGATCTTTCGATTTTAGATTTTTTTTCTTATGGCGTTTCACGCAAAATAAAATATATAAAATACTTCGTGCGGCAATCGATTTAACGTCCCGAAATTTGCAAAGAAGGCTTGATTCTTTTGAACGCTATTAGAAGAATAACGAGAATGTGTCAATTTTGCATACGGGAAAATGGCCGTCATTTTGAAAAGCACCTTTGAAAATTCTTTGCTTTCTCAAAATTTTGCTTATAGAAAGTTGCTTATAGAAATCTAGGAACTCGCTGTCAATTTTGACATTCCGTTAAACATTCTAAACTTGAATTGAGCTTTCTGCAACCGCCCATTAGTCATATACACTAAGATAGAAATTTATCTCTAGACACTTAGATAGTCAATGCAATTATGTATGTAAAATTCCATATTTGTAGATTTTTTTATTTGGATACTTCTTTTTTAGTTTGCCTTAGCAAAATGCATTATACTTGAATACAACAATACTTTTTAATTAACCCAAAAATACATAATGGAAATATATACTGTGTATAAAAAGATTTTCCTTTGACCACTTTTAGCAAAATATGTCAGGGACAGACCCTGTATAAAATTGTTGGTATATTCTGTAACAGAATATTTTAAGTAATAAAAAAATAGGTACAGGGAGAGTCACATTTTGACACTCCCGTACAGGGCGTAAAGTCGTAGGATTTGTAATTACTGCTGAACCGCCAGGATGTTCTATAAGAATAAACAAAAGAATATCGCAAAGCAGAGAAAAAACACGACATCATATTTTTTTAGATTCCTTAAATTATTCTTAAAATTCGTATATGCTTTTTTATTGGCTTCCCAGAGGTCTCACCTGGAAACAGAAACTTTTTTTAAAGAAAATATGTGTTGGTAAAAAAGGATGTTTTTCGCAAATTTTCAATGCTCTAACAAAAATCAGGATGAATACTGCAATTCTCTTGCCAAAGTAAATATTGTAGATTGTAGGGAGTATTCAAAATCTGGTGACTTTCTCTGTACAGATGTATATTTTGTAACGTTATAAAACACTGACGTCACTTTTTTCTGAGGAAGTGCTTTAATGTAGTCCCTAACTTCTTTCGTGAAAAGCAGGTCAAACTAAATTAAATGAGATTAAGTTAACCAGGGGATATTAAGGTCTACAAAGCCCAAATTTTTCATAATTTTGGTTTCCTTACATTATACAGGGTGTTAATTCATGTCGTGGACATATTTCAAGGGGTGATAGTACTCGACAAAATAGGAATAAAAGGCCGATATGTACATGGTCAGAAACGCGCTATGTTCGTTATACAAGGTGTACAAGTTTCAATTTTTTTGTATCGTTTTTTACGTTTTTTTTTCGAATACAAGATAATTAGTTCAAATTTAGTGCATATATTATTTTTAAGAACCTCTATAATAAAATATCAAAAATCTTGGTCGTAGTATACAGGGTATTAATATTTTTACATCACCTCCAAGTTTATCTTTCAGAACTTTTTTTTGGAGCACCCTGTATGAATTCTGATATGAAATTTAAACTATCTATTCATTTCTTTACCTTTTTAGTCTTTTACATTATTCTCGTATCTGTCAGAGTTTTCGACTTGTTTACAAAAATTGCCATCGATGCTAATTAAATGTAGGCGAAATAAAGCAAAAAGTGAAAAAAGTGTTTTTATTTGAGTTGAATTAAAAACAAAACTTTTTTATATAAAAGGTGTTGAAAATGTACTGTTGCTAAAATGCAAGAATCAAGTCTTCGCCTCATGGACTGATGGACTCTGTTAAATATTTCAGGAGTATTGCGAATAATGTCACATTATCAAATGCGGATTCTGGCCAAACATTATTGTTATGAAAATTATTTATGGTATGCCTTGAAAAATTTGCCTCATCGCTAAATAAAATCATGTCTCCAAATAATGGATTTTGGGCTGGCATTTGTAGGATCCACTGGCTCTAAACTCTCCACTGGTTCTAAACGTAGTGTAAAATTACGTGGGAGAAGAGCTTGAACCCTTTGGATGTGGTAAAGATACATTTAGTTCAAATTTTCCATACTAGCACAAATGAAATGTTAAGTTAAGTGCACTCTTCGATTTGGATATCTCTGTTCATAGAGTCGTCCCGCTTCATAACAGTTGCCATTGGCAAGTCCATAAATAAAATGCATTTCTGCATATTCTTGATTTGTGAATCAGTGGCGGTCAATGACCTCCCAAAAATATTTCAGAAAATAAATTATTCGTTTGAACGCCCCTCCTAATAATACCTAAAATAACCGAATTCAAGGTAAGTGGTCGCAATTTGCCAGAACTTAGTATACGGCAAACTAGTAAAGACAAAAATAAAGAGGTTCATCGAAACTTTGGCAAAAGTATGTACGATTTAGCTAACTGGATATGTGGTTGTGAAGTCCCTAACTCATTTTACTGTTATGTTTGTTTGTTGATTTCTAAGGACTCGTCGGACTCATTATGGTGCAAAACCGGTGTAATGTAGTCTTAAAACACAAAATAAAAAATAAAAAAAACATGCGTTTTCTGCAGATCACATGAAATGTTCGGTGAACTATGCTAGGGTCGGAAGTGTTGATATTCGCACTTAGGCAGACACAGCTTATAGAAAATCCCTTAGAGATGTTAATGAAAATGTATCCAATAATCGTTATATTTTGAACAACATTATATATTGTGTAAAATTTTGTGGGGCATTCAAGTTGGCACTACGTGGCTATGATGAAACCGTTTTGTCTGAAAATACAGGGGTTTTTCGAGAGCTTATACATTTTGTTGAGAAATTGGGCCAAGATAGACTATCTGCTTTAGCAATGTTAAGTATCGAATGTGCGTGCAATTTTAACGAACGTGTCATTCAGTATTTTTCCAATTCTAAAGAACGAAGAGTAGACCTGAACTTCAAGAGAATTTAAAGCTCAATTTAAAGATAAGACTTTTATTTTAAGTATGCCTATTTTTAAATTTATTATTGACCTCCCAATATAATTCACCACGAGCCGCCACTGTTGTGAATCAACCATCATTAAACAACTCGAAAATGTCAGATCAAAAAACAGAGGTAACAAATGACCTGCCTCAGCCTACTAGTTTTTTTTCAGTTTCATTATTTCGCCTACATTTAATTTGCATCGATAGCAATTTTTGCAAATAAGTCGAAAACTCTGATAGATACTAGAATAATGCAAAATACTAAAAAGCGAAAGAATTTATATTAGGATTTATACAGGGTGCTCAAAAAAAAGTTCCGGAAGATAAACTTGTAGGTGATGCAAAAAATGTAACACCCTGTATACTGCGACGGATAATTTTTATATTTTATTGTAGAGGTTCTTAAAAATAATACGTGTACTAAATTTGAACTAATTATCTGTGAATGTGCTGGAGAAAACCGCAAAAAACGAAAATAACATTAAAACTTTGATACCCTGTATATATTGGCATTTTTTCCTATTTTGTCGAGTACTATCACCCCCTGAATTATGACCACGACATTAATTAACTCCCTGTATATATCTTAATAAGAAACAACACTGACCAGCGGTCCCTATTTTACCTTAATGTGTCTTAGTTTATTTTTAGTCTGGGTGGACTTGACCTGAAAATAAGATAAAATTTGCGAATTTCCTCAGAAAAAAACAACTACAACCTAGTGTTACAGTGACTCACAGAGGCAAAAAAGAACAAAGTCATAAATATATATCATTTTGGCAAAGGTAGTTAACAAAATATAGTAAGTTCTCCTTTTTGACCGTTGTAGAAATTGTTCATAACAATTTAAAGAATAATATATATCTGTTTCTCCACTCAGGTTTATCGAGCGACCCATAGATTATTACTGTTGGGCGCTGGTGAATCGGGCAAGTCAACCATAGTTAAGCAAATGCGCATTCTTCATGTAGACGGCTTCAGTGAACGCGAGAAGAAACAAAAGATTGAGGATATCAAGAAAAATATTCGAGATGCAATTATCGTAAGTACCTTTCAAAACTTTTCGGTAAAAACTAGTCTTAAGTTTACATTTGAGTTTGATGTATTTCTCTAAATGCCATATTGGAAATATCCTTGAAACCTCGGATTCCTAAAGATTGAAACAGGTGTCAGATTATCTTCTTATAATTTCGTAAAGGGTATCGCGGTCAAGATATTTGAAGTTTTGCACCAAATTCCTAACTGTACCGAATGTACCAAAAAAATGGGCTTAAAACTAGAGATGTAACGGGTAATAGTTTTTTGGATTCGGCAAAACCGAGTACCCTGCCGGATCGGTAATGTAATAATTTCGCTCAATTACGTTTTATTAACATTATCTACAAATATCGCTTATTTTAGGGAATTGTTTTTGGTTTCGCAACATTATTAAGACGCAATAGATTCGCGTTTAGGCAACTACACTTGATGATTTATATGAAACTCCGTTTTTAGCGGGGATGAAGTGAATTTAGTTGAGGATCTTCAAGATTACAACAATGGAATTTACTAGCCACTGAAACCAAAGTTACAATATTTAGGAACCGTAACGAGGAGCTATCTTCGTTTTTTGGGTTTGTGTGCTTGTTAGTCCAAATAGTGTTATGGAAAAAATTAGGCTTTGCACATATCCTGGACGAAAGGCGCTTATTTTTAGAATCTTCTGAAATAAGTTTAAAAGCAGTCCTGCTTCATAATGGCAACAAAAGTCCTTCTATTCCTCTTCCACATGCAGTTGGCATGAAGGAAACATGGAAACATACGAAAGTATGTCACTTATTCGCTATGCAATAAGTTATGATACCTATAAGTGGCAGATATGTGGTGACCTAAAAGTCATAGGACTGTAACTAGGGCTTCAGGGTGGATTTAACAAATGTTGCTGTTTTCTTTGTCTTTGGGACAGTAGAGCAGCACACTGCCATTATCAAGGAAGAGATTGGCTTTAGAGAGATCAATTTATTCCAGGTCAAGCTCCCTCTTGTTGATCCTAAAAAAGTTTTGTGTAATGGAGGTTCCATTACACGTTAAACTGGGATTGATGAAAACTTTTGTAAAAGCATTAGATAGAGAAGGGGATGCATAAAATACCTTAAACAAATTTTTCCTAATCTAAGTGATGCTAAGCTTAAGGAAGGGATATTTGTTGGACCACAAATTAGAAAAATACTAAAGGATGAATTATATCAAAATCCCTAAACATTTCGTAGAAAAGCTTAAAGATTTTACTTTATATCACGGTGATATTTTAGTCAGTTTCGATGTTGCATCCCTATATACAAATGTGCCTAATGACGATTCAATTTCTATAATTTCTGACATATTTCATCATAAAAACCTTAATCCAATCTTAATTGAATTGATACGAGAATGCTTAACTCCACATATTTCATTTTTAATAGACCTTTTATGTGCAAACCTCGGGTGCCGCTGTCTCCTGTGGTAGCGAACATCTTTATGGATGCTTTCGAGGAAATTGCTTTAAGCTCTGTTCTTTTACAACCTAAATGTTGGTTTAGATATGTAGATGATACTTTTGTAATATGGCCTCGTGGAGAAGAAAATTAACTATATTTTTAGATCATCTAAACCAAGGGTCTTTAACCTTTTTTAGTGCAAGGGTCACAATGGTCCACGTCACTTTACCACCATATGAATAAAATAAAAAACGTATAATTTCAAAGTGTAATAATATTGACAAGTGTGTCGATATTTGGTTTTATTTTTGTAGTTGCAATCCGCAAACTTCCAAATGTGCGTCTGTAATTCTCGACCTTGTTTTAGACTTCACATTCTTCATACGAGAAAACAACTGCTCGCACACATGTACTCCCAAATAGAGACATCATTTTCTGGGCATGTTTTCGAATTTCAGGAAACGAGTTTTGATCGACATATTTTGAAAAAAAAAAAAGAAGACCCATGTCGAACTTGTCTTTCAGTTCTGAATTACACTGCAAGTCGATAAGCTCCATCTGACAATTTTCTGGTATGTCTTCAACGGATACACTAAATGGTCGGGCAAAGAGATTGATGTAATTTTCATTATCTCTGAAGTCAGAAAACCTTGATTGGAACTCTTTCTTGAGTAAATCTAGTACTGCGACATATTTATCTACATTTGTACATTCGCAACTCTTCGGTTTAGGAAAGTGCGTAAATTCTTTTTTCAACAACTGATTTTTCCATAAACCCAGTTTAACAGAGTGTCAAGTAGGTTGTTGATGAGATTTTCTTTTTCTTGTAGTTTGGTGTTCAAGTCATTGAGGTGCAGCGTGATGCAAAATCGCGCAGCCAGTCGGGGTCACTAAATTGAGGAACTGGTTTCCCTTTGGTTCCCAGGAAGGAGGCGATTTCCTTCTTGAGTTCAAAAACGCGTTTTAGCGTTTTTCTTCAGCCAACGAACATCAGAAAAATATATTACATCACCATACTCTGCATTAATTTCGTGTAAAAAATTTTGGAATTCTCTGTGGTTGAGGCCGCGTGATTTGATTAAGTTTACAGTTTTTACGACCACTCTCATCACCTCATCAATGCTTGTGGATTTTGCAGAAAGATTTTGTCGATGGACGATACAATGGTAATGCATCAAAGGAAGATCTTTCTGCTGTCTTTTCATCAAACCCACGAGCCCTTTATTTTTTCCTACCATGGATGGTGCACCGTCTGTTACAGCTGCAGAAAGGTTTGTTAATTCTAAATTATATCGTCTCAGTACAGTCATCAAGCTCTTATAAATATCACATCCTTTTGTAGAACCTTTAATCAGAAAAAGGGGAGCCATATCTTTAGTGATTTCAAAATTATTGTCAATGCCCCAAATAAATCTAGCTAATTGAGCGGTATCGGTTAAATCTGTGCTTTCGTCGAGCGCAACAGAATATTATACGAACTTCGATGCACGTTCTTTTAGTGAATTTTCAATGTCTGCCGATAACTCTTCGATTCTCCTGGCGACAGCAACACTGGACAAACTAATTTTAGAAAAAAAGTTGTTTCTGAGACGGGCACAATACTTCACCGGCGGCCTCCATACATTCCTTGATAAATTCACCATCAGTAAAAGGTTTTGATTTTAAAGCTATGTTTTCGGATACAATGTAGCTAACCTTCGCGCTTGCTTCATTTTCAATGTTCTGCTTCGAAAACTATATTGCTGTCGTTGAAGCTGACGTTTTAGAGCTCTCACTTTATCTTGCCGTAATTGTCCTTTGAATATCTCAAACTTTATGACATGCTTTGTATCGTAATGTCTTTTTAAGTTGTATTATTTCTAAGCTGAAAGAGATTGTTAACACACCAAACAAACGGGTTTTTGATTAACACTAACGAATAAGTACAACTCGGTCCACTTTTCTTGAAATATGAGCTTTTCTTCACAAATTTTTCGTTTTCTACCCGAAGCATAAGCCACTTTTAATGTCAAGGTCGAAAAAATATTATGCAGGGGACCATTTGTTAAACCTAATTTTGACAATAAAACTGGTATAGATAAAACTAAAAAGGATGAAATTAAAAATGTTATAAAAAAAATGAAACCGAAAAAATGTACTAAATAGTGAAAAATAATATTTTATTCCACCTTAAAAATTTTAGTGCGTGAAGTTGGCGCTAAACACTTTTTAGTGCATTTTCTTGAAGTCGGTTTAATTTTTTTTTAAATTTATCTAAAATGTACCCATTCACATGTTTCTATTAAAACTTGTAATATGTTTGTTTCATTGTGTAATGTATTTCAAAACTTGAATCATATTTATGATTTTTGACAACTAACTACTACTTAATATTGTCAAAAGATACATATGTATATCATAATTATTTTGAACAAACTAGATTATTCTCAGTGTAAGTTAAAAATGCTGTCTAATTTTAAGTTTATGTATCTTTATTTAGACCATAACTGGGGCAATGTCTACGCTTAGCCCCCCTGTTCCACTAGAGAAGCCGGAAAACCAGGTCCGAGTCGACTGGATTCAGGACGTGGCTACTGGGCCGGACTTTGACTATCCGCCAGAATTTTATGAACACACCGAAGCTCTCTGGAAGGACAAGGGAGTGCAGGTAAACTACCACTCAAAGAAATTTGCTTAATAACAAATTAGTGGTCCTTAAAATCCATAATATTTTTTACTCTTAGCCTCCCAACAGGTCCCTATTGGCCTCAAAAATTCAATATTTTTGCCCTCGTCTCTAACGGCTGTAAAAGCAGTCGGTCGGCCGTCGGATCATCGGTATTGGTTTAGCACGGCTAGTGATCAGTATTAAACCTTTTGTTTTCGACGGGTCCCGAAAGTTCCTGTTTTTTAAGATTTGTTGCCCCAATTGAGAAGCCTAATTTAACATTTTCCGCAGGGTGTGTGGATTTTGGCACGTCCTCATGTCTCTAACAGCAGTTTAGTTGCCCCTTGTGACTGTAGAATTATTATAACTCTTTGTGAATATTATGATTTTAAGTTGTTTTTTTATTGTAAATCAACATAATTAAGAGGTTTTACAGTCACGCCGTCGTCGCTTAGATCTGCATAGTCAAACAAGTATTTAATTGAGAAAGAAGAAAAATAGAAAATACTTTAATCGTTATATAATATCCCAGTGAGCTGAAAAAAGTATGTACTAATTAAAAGTTTATGGTACCTAAAGGTTTTGTATAGCAACGCTCCGGGAGTAACAAGCATATTTAAAATTATCTCAGAAAGTAGAGAATTTAATTAACTATTCTTATCAAAGGCAATGCCACTACCAACTAACACTAATCATACATTCATACACCCCACCACCCTAATAAATTGCATGTTGATGTAAGAATGTTCTATTTTTTGTCCCTAATTTTCACTAGGGTCCTTAATTGGGCCCTGTTTTTAAAATGTTGTTCCTTAAAGTCCATAATATTTTACCCTGAACTGTTGGGAGGAGTGTACAGCGTGTCCGGATTTGGTTGCAAAAGCAGGGTATCTCGCTTATTTTTAAAGATAGAACCTTGCGGTTTTCACGAACCTGAGCTAATTTTTTGTGAAACTCATGAAGCCGTAAACAAAATTTTCATAGCCTTCTTCGTTTATGAGATACAGGGCAAAATAGAAAATTTTGCATTTTGGGGTCCCCTCGTATCTCGGTTATCCTTTAACTTAACGCAAAGGGAAAAATTGCTGCTTATGCAGTTTTTTACGCTGGATCCAGTGGCGTAGTCATATTTTTCATTTGAGTTGTTATTTTTTAGATATGACCCAAAGTTGTGTTTTTTTAAAAGGGACAACCTGCATATTTGTCCAGAAATTGATTTGTCCTTTTAAAAGCTTCTCAAAAATATATAATAGTATGGGTATATTTTAATAAACAACAAAAATCCTAATTTTTATAATTATCATCCCAAATTTTGCAGTAGACCATGCAAAACAATGCTGCCTTTTATTTAAAGTCGTTAACAATATCTACATCCTAACAATAAATCAAAATAAATATGTAATTAAATCTATTTATCAAAATATGTATTGATAATTTCGCACCAAAAAAGTACCACCTACCTAGATTTATGTAACACAAGAACAAAACAGTAATAAATTATTATTTACAATTGCAAAAATCCATTGATTCAAAAGGTTAACTGAATTTTGTTTTGTCGCACAATTTTCGTATTCGTTTTAGGGAAAGCAAAATAACGGGATGATTTTGTAAATAGCGAAAATTTTCTCTTATTGCATATCTTAAATCTTGGACATTATCATAGTGGTCTTTGTAAATTCTATTTTCCAGATATCCCCATAGAAAGAAATCTAAAATCGACAAATCTGGGGACCTAGGAGGCCATCTTATAGGTCCATTTGTTCCGATCCATTGATTGGTAAAATTTTTGTCCAGAAATAATCTCGTCATTCCAGAATTTTGTGCAGGAGCACCGTCCTGTTGAAAATAAATTTCGTTAATTTGCGCTAGAGGAACATCGTCAAGTAATTCAGGTATAGCTGCCTCTAAAATTTCTATATAGCGATTGGCTGTTAGATTTCCCTCAAATGTATAAAATTTTATATGTGTTCCTAATATGAAGCAGGACACATTTAGACCAAACCTGCCCTGCTGTCTTCTGGGAAATATTTGGTGTTGATTTTCCTGGGACCAGAATCTACTATTGTGCCTATTGAGTATACCAGAATTACTGAAATGTGCTTCGTCTGACCATATAACCTTCCTTTCAAAATCTCTAACCATATCGCATCTTTCTCGAAACCAATTGCAGAAGACTACCCAACGCTCTGCATCCCCTGACTGTAAGTGCTGCACGAGCCTAAATTTGTATGGGTGGTATTTGTGCTTTTTTAGAATTTCTTGAACTCTAGTTTTTGTAATCCCTATACTCTTTTCACTGGCCCTACAAGAGTTTGTAGGGTAAGCTTCTGCATTAGCCAAAACCGTAATTTCCTCAGCCTCCCGATTTTCTTTATTATATGTTTTCGTACGAGGTTTGATAAATGATCCGTGATTAAGTAAATTCTTTTTTATCTGATAAAAAGTGGATATATTTGGTTGCCTCCTTTCTGGATATCTAAATAAAAATTAAGCAATAGTATTTCAACATACCTAAAAATTAACTATTTACCTGTTAAAATACATCTCAGAAGCCGCTTCAACATTTTCATTACTTAATATAAAACAAGCTAACATATCGTACTTTTCATAATGTTCGAAAGTTTGGTTTTCTTCCATAATAATACAAATATATTTTTACACAATAAATAAATACAAAAAACTAGCGCTATTTTATATACGCGTACAAAATTGTGAAATGTCATTTGCTTCCAAGAAAACAAAAGAAAACGGCATCGTTTTGCATGGCCTACTGCAAAATTTGGGATGATAATTATAAAAATTAGGTTTTTTGTTGTTGTTTATTAAAATAGACCCATACTATTATATATTTTTGAGAAGCTTTTAAAAGGACAAATCAATTTCTGGACAAATATACAGGGTGACCCATTAAAAAAAAACACAACTTTGGGTCATATCTAAAAAGTAACAACTCGAATGAAAAATATGACTACGCCACTGGATCCTGCGTAAAAAACTGCATAAGCAGCAATTTTTCCTTTTGCGTTAAGTTAAAGGATAACCGAGATACGAGGGGGTCCCAAAATGCAAAATGCAAAATTTTCTATTTCGCCCTGTATCTCATAAACGAAGAAGGTTATGAAAATTTTGTTTACGGCTTCATGAGTTTCACAAAAAATTAGCTCAGGTTCGTGAAAACCGCAAGGTTCTATCTTTAAAAATAAGCGAGATACCCTGCTTTTGCAACCAAATCCGGACACCCTGTACATTTTACGCTATTCCCTTCTTGGTAGCACTCATGGCATTTCATATACTGTACAGGTTAAATAAATTATAAAAAAAGTCTGATATTTTTAAAATTGATAGACCAAGTGTAATTAGGCAGATCATAAAAAATTGTTGGTTTGGATTAAAGAAATTACTTTTTTTGTGATATAGTATAATGTTTAAAGATTCTAAGTATATTTTTGCGAAAGGAAATAACAAAATCTGAACTTAGGCAAGTGCCATAAACTGTCTTCCAATAGTAAATATTTCATAATTCATATACATAGGTACTTGTGTCAACTTGTCTATTATTTAATTTACTAGAGCTAATTATAATCTAATTTTCACTTTAATGATAGGAAATTGGTGTTAGGTACTTGATAGTCTCACTTAATTCGAGCTTTTTAAGTTTATTTTGATGATATCATGTTTTACACCTGCTACTTCAAAAGACTCCTGAGTCACTGTATTTTTTTTGTATCGTATGGTAGTGTACAATTACAAATGATTTGTTTACCTGAAAAAGGTGTTTTATGGCCTATTCAATTAAACTGAAACAGTCAGAAACAATTCGTTGTTATTGTGTGAATCAACACTCGATTGTTTACTAAGAATTGGCTCCATAGTTCCTATCAGTTTTCAGATCATTACCTTAGGTTGTGACATATGTTTACAAAACATTTAGTTATGTGACGCCGGTTTTATGGAGTTGCAAATGAATATGTGGGAATCTAATATAAAAAAGAATAAAAACAGGCCACTTTGTTAGATTATACTTTAAGCACATTCTTTAATCGAAAAATCTAATATGTTTAAAACATATAAATTAACAATTCTCATAGCAGTATATATTGGTTCTAGGATAGGATAAATTACAATTTTTAAATGTAGTTGTAATCAATAATTAGTTCAGTCAGTTAAGTATAAAAAATGTTTTGAACAGTTTTTACATTATTTTAAAGGTTTTTTGGCCTTTTATTTTTAATCCGTCGGTAAAATAGTCTTGACAAATCACCCAATTATATTGTCGTAGGTAAAATTCGCCTAGCATAAACTAACTGAGAGGGGAAGTTTTTGGGATAAGCAAAATAAAAAAAATCCACCAGACAAAAAAAAATATAATCAAATGGTAAAAAAACACGAACAAACAAAACAAATAGGTACTCTAAAGTAAAAAAAAAATAACGTTATATTACTCTTGAAACAAAACGAAAAATAAATATCTAAAAGTTTAAACAAAATAGAATTAAAATAAACATTACATTTTAAATATCAGAATAATTTAATATGTTAGTACTTTCTGCATCAACCTACTGGACAAAGCGAGTTTATTAATGATTTCTTCGTTGTCGATTTTATTTAACAGTTCTCGCATCATATTCATCAGCATAAAAGATTCTAAATGTTCCTCTGATAAGGAATTTCTTAATCTATTTTTAATATATTTTAAAATTGAAGAGCTCCGTTCACAAGACTCTCGAGTCACTGGAAGAGTTAAAATTTATTGATATATAACATATAATCTTTACTACAGTAAAGTAGCAACAGAAAACGCAGTTTTGGAAAAGATCACTTTCTTTTTTACATTGATTTTGAAACTCAACTTGTTCATTCTCATCAATTGTTAAGAATGTGGCATCTTTTTCGATAATATTTGCAATTAATTTTTTAAAGATCCCAATTATTTATAAAATGTAGACATTCATCTTTACTTCTTAAACATGAAGCATCTGGTTTAAACTTTAAATTTTTTTGTAAAATAAACTGTAAACTTTGTTCTAGAAGGCACTTATTTTTTTATTTCGTCAAATGACAAGGGATTAAAAATTGATATGTCTGCAATTAAATTTAAATTTTCTTCGTAGAGTTTTTCCAGGGACTCAACTGCAATATCCATTGTTAGGTAAAAAGTGTTAACAATACATTTTTCTCTACGATATGCAATGGACTCATCTGAAACATTTTGATCAAAAAACTTCTTAACTTTTCTTCTTCTAATAATTGGAAATTCTTCTTGTATTTCAAAATCAAGACCTCTCTTTTCGATTTCAGCATTAATAACTGATATAAATTTTGTTGAATTTTCAATTATGTCAGAGTAACGTTGGTTTTTTTTTAATTCATCATACTGAATTTTTAATCATAAAACTGGCTTTTATAAGATCCATACCTTGCGTTTGTAAATATCGGGAAAGTGGGCCCCTAATTGAAAATATTTTTAAAAAATTTGAGCTGTAACAATGATTTCATATTTTAAAAATGGTGTTTTTAAACTATCTGTTTCGGGGTTAAAATTGCGGTTTTTGGAAATATTTTTTTCATTGTCCCGGTGGTCCCGTCCGTCCCTGTTTAATAGTCTATGGCCGAAAATAATTAAAATTAATAATTATATTAAAAATAAAATTAAAACATTTAAGAGCAGCTAAGTCTGAAGCAAAGTAGCGAAATTGATTTTATTCAGTTAATAATACCTTAGTTTTTGAATGCATTGCAAGCTATTAACAAGATAAAGTCCAGTCTCCGCAATCTCATCAGGTTCAGCACCAGGTTCTTTAGAAACAGAAACATTTCTGCTCCCTTTTCATTGAACTGGTGTCTCACCCATTAAAAACGTAAAGGAAAAGAATATTTTTCCTGACAGCAGAACTACATCCTAAAGGAATTAAGTATATTTTGCCGTCAGCGATTTCTTTTCCATGTTTTACTACATGAAAATTTGTTTTCGTTCCAGCTAAGCCAGTGAGAACAACCAGAACAACATTTTCGCCAATGGTATTTCACTTGCTGCCTGAAGATGACAAAAGACTTGAGAAGATTTTGCATACATAAAATTTCTACTAGCAGGAAAATAGGGGAATAGTTTTAAATTGTTTCTAGACATACCTTGCAACTTTCACAAAATTCTCTGATTTAATAAATTGCTTCAAAAGTATAAACATTTCGAAGTGTACGTCACACAAAGTTGAAATAAACACTAATTTTCGAATTCCTCTCAACTGAGTATGTTTTCCATCTTTTTATATTTTACGATTATCACTATCAGTCAGAAGTCCCCCGCAAATTATACATTTTTCTGGTGAAGATATTATCATACATACAGTTCAAAAACCTTCAGATGATATTATTTACATCTTAAATCAAATCGCAAATCCTTTTTTTTTTTCGAGCAAAAATTTTAATAAAAAATTAAAACATCTTTTTTTTAAAGTCACTGTGAAAAAAATTGTAGAGTAATTATTAACATTTTTCTCGAAACATGAATTTTTTCCTTATTTGATTTTTTTATGCTTTGCTGACTGACAGTGATTATTCATTGAGCAATTTTGAAAAAATATACCTGTAATACGTATCAGTATTAGTGTATGCTGCCATTAAAAGAAATATTTAAATCTGCCCGCAACTTATTGCAAGGACCGTCAATTTGGCAATGCCATTTTAGGTTTTTGTTGAAAATGGTCCCCAGCAGTTCAGATTGATCAACTGAACATACATGCAAATCTTTATCTTAAAATAATTATAAATTTACATTGTTAAAGATTACTGAAAAGTTAATATTTGTTGTTTTATAGTTAAAAGATGTGGGCTTTTCTTTAACAATCGAAATATTTGTTTCGGTAGCGTATGATATAATGAATATTTTTTGGATAGTTATTAATAAAATGTATTAAGTGGTTCACAAAATTCAGAAAAAAGAATTCCCCAAAATTGGGCCTTGTGGAACACACTTCTCGATGGATGCATGTCATTAACAAATTCCATTTAGTCAATATTGAATTTTACCTGTTTACAAATTACACTTTTTCTATAATGATCCCAAATCGTTTTTCAGTCGACATACGAGCGAAGCAACGAATATCAGTTGATCGACTGCGCCAAATACTTCCTAGACCAGGTGGATGTGATTAAGCGGTCCGACTACACTCCCACCGAACAGGACATCCTGCGCTGTCGAGTCTTGACCAGCGGAATCTTCGAGACGCAGTTCCAGGTTGACAAAGTCAACTTCCAGTAAGTTTATATTTATATAGTATATATTTCATATATTTTTTTATATTTGGACAGATTATGAAGCCCTGAGGTATTACGTACTGTTTAATTTTTTAATGATAGCACGGGCGAATATTATCAAACGAACTTACGATAATATTAGGTAAATTACGGTAATGTTACAATAAGCTTGGGTAATATTAGCGCCGGGGTAATATTTCCAGTAATATTACCAATATAATTTTATATAACTATGTTAAAACTTCTCGGGGATTTAGCTGCTTCGACCGACAAACGGGGGATAACCAAGAGCGCTGTATTACCTGCGACCGTTTCAAATCAGCGTATGAAAGCAATGGAGTTTATTGACAGTTTAATTGATCATCCTCTCGTTGTAGAAAATAAATAAGTATCAGCCGAATCAAACCAGTTTCCAAAGTAAAGAATAGTTTATTTCATTACAAGTCTAGAAACTAAGCTTCTTCCCTGTGCGTACGAAAAGATCTTAAGGGGATCGTGCAAGAACTGGAAAAGCAGTTTATGGACATATAATGAACGATATTTTTCATTACATCTCTCCGAAAACAACGTGTGAAAATAAATAAGGACGATTAATTCAGATTACAAATAAACGAACATTTTTTGATTTGTGCGTTACCATGTAGATTTCAATATGATTAACGAAACGCATTCTTAATTCGGTTGGCTGTGATATATCATGTTATATTACGTCAGATAGTTGTAAAAATCGGTAATTTGGATTTTACTCGGAACTTTCGTCGAAACGGATTCCACCACACATATATAACAGTTTATTTATACATTATTTGGTAATAACTTTATACACATTATAAGATTAAAAACTGTCGCTATCTCAGTGGCTAAAATTATTCGTCAGACTCCTTCACTTAAGAGGTGAGAGGAGACCGTCCGGCTAGGGCAAAATATTTTAGCCAATTTTTCGGACAAAAAATTCGTACACCATTTTTGTGTTTTTTTTTTAAGTGTGCCCTGACAGCAAAAGCTGAATAGTGAATGAAAAATCAGTATAATTGATAATAAATAAAATAAATACATGAACAATAATATTCATTCAAAGTTCGAAAAATCGGATTTTTTTTGTTTATATATTAGATTAATAATTAATTTTACAAGAATTGCAATTATTTTCCCCTGAAACATTTACAGTTTATTTCAATGAAATAGCAAAAACATGGGTTAGTTCATTTTGAATTTTTTTTATTGATACACATTTAAATTTGGCATATTTATTAATTAACATAACAAAATTCAAATTCTACATAAAACGTTTCAACGTTTCATTTTTTTTTTAAATTTGTGTAGCTTGTATGATCAGTTTGTGCCTAGGAAATTAATGTATTATCATTGCATTCCCATTTATCACTTTAACACCCTGTATTTTGAAAATGCAGCCTTTTTGGACCTGTGTGTATATACATTTATTAAAATTATCTTGAGTAATATTTAAACACACTTCCATATTTACATTAAAATAAACCATACAATAATTATAATATTTTATTTCACACTTGATCGACCACAAGACTGAAACAGAATAAAGGTATATAAAGAAGGTAATAAATAAAAGCTACCGATTTTGCCGATTCATTTTAGTCATCTGTCAGATTTGTTCCATATCAGTGGCGGCTCGTGAGTATATTGAAGGGTGAGGCTACATGAGGTTAATTTTGTTTAAATGTGAATAAATTTCCGCGTCACCCATAAGGTATTATTCTGCGACGCGTTGACCTTTTTTTTTAATGGAGGTCATCGCCAATAGCCCTACTAAACCATTAAAAACTAAAAAAATAAACTCTAAAAAAAGTAAATAAAAAGTAAACAAAACAAGTAAAATATGTACACCTATCACTAAAATATAGCGGTGATTGCGATAATAAAAACATAATTTAGTTTATTAAAACTTAAAATAAATAGTTGTATGAAATAAGATAAAAAAACTACTTTTTGTACATTAAATCTATACGTCTGTCTTTTAAGGTTGCAAATTTATCTATAATTTGGTCTTCACTAAGTTCTGACAGTAATTCCTGCTCTATTGACATCATTGCTAAACCCGAAAGCCGTTCTTGTGTCGTTGTGTTTCTTAGGTGGGTTTTGATCCGTTTAAGACATGAAACATTTCGTTCGGCCGATACACTTGCTGCGGGAATAGTTAAAACTAAATTAAAAAGCTTATATGCTTCCGCAAAAATTGCTTTAAAATCTTTAAATAACAAAGCTAGACTTTTTTCGATATTTAAATTTGAAAATTGTTCATCCCTATACAATACAGAAAGCTCATTCTTTAATCTATCTCTGTCAAAAATGTTTGGATAATTTTTTAATAAATTATTTAATAAGTCGTCTGGAAAGCATTTAACATATTCCGAATATTTTGTGCAATCGACTAAAGCAAAGAAATTTAAATTATTTAAATTTTCAAACCGCGTCCCTAATTGAAGAATTATACAATCTATTATTTCGAAATATAATATTTTATATTTAGTAAAAATATCAA
This sequence comes from Kuschelorhynchus macadamiae, assembly GCA_030620095.1. Lineage (NCBI taxonomy): Eukaryota > Metazoa > Arthropoda > Insecta > Coleoptera > Curculionidae > Kuschelorhynchus > Kuschelorhynchus macadamiae. The sequence continues at coordinate 462,099 of JAUTXW010003612.1, forward strand.
AGTCGCTAGAGCATTGCCCTCGACGTGTGTTAGTTGGCAGAATAGTGGCTTTTTTAGCAATAATGAAAAGTTCTTTGAAATGGTCCTCGTTTCTAAATTCAATAATTCGTTGCTTGGCAAGGTTTATTTGCGAAATGCAGTAATTTATATCTAAATGCTTTAACTGTAATATTTGAAACAGTACATCAGTGCAACTAAAAATTTGTTTATAAATATGCGTTAAAAGGCAAAATTCGAAATCATTAAAATGCTTTAGAAATCCTTTTGCACCATTAATAGATTCTGTTCCAGAACTTAAGTCATTAATAATAGTTTCAAATACTATAATTAAATTGTCCCATTAATTAGCCACTAAGTTTAAAATTTTAGACCGTGTATGCCATCGCGTTTCTACAGCTCGCGGAATTCTTTTACCTACTATCTGATTAAGCACAAAAGACCGTTTTGGTGATTGGTGGAAATAATTTGGTATTCCTAATAAAGTGGCAAAAAATATACGACTTTGGGTAATCAGTTTTGTTCCCTGTTGTAAAACTAGATTTAATCTGTGAGCGCAACAATGAGTAAACTTAGCTAAAGGAGCAATAGATCTAACTTTTGTTTGAAGCCCATTTATTTCACCTGCCATAACACTAGCCCCATCGTAACACTGCGCGACCAATTTATTTTTAAAGTCATAAGGCTCTAAGCTGTTTTGTATTAAATGAAAAAGACTCTCTGCTGTTTTATTATCGCTAACGTCAAAAAATCCTAAAAATCTTTCTTTTAAAGATCCGTTGGTCACATACCTAACTGTTATCGAACACTGTGATTTTTCTGTTATATCAGTACTTACGCCAAAAAAACAACAATCGGTGTCATTGATTTCTTTTTTTATATATTCTTGAATATAGTCATGTATGCAACCAATTAGTTCATTTTGTATAGTCTTAGATTGTCCCGTAAAAATATTACTAAATTTAGCACAATGTTCAGTAAGTTCGGCATTTCTTTTTATTAAGCATGCAAATATTTCCTTAAAATTGCCACGGTTAAAAGAATCTGTTGTTTCATTATGACCTCGAAATGCCAAGTCCTGTTTACCCAAAGTAATAGTAACATCAATTAAATAATTTAATAATAAACGGTTTTTTCGAACATTTTCATTATAAACAATTTTATTAAGACTTGCATTTTCTTGTAGTGCATCCGCAATAGTCGCCCTATTTTGCTCCAGTCTTGTAAGTGCTACCGAATTTTTAATATGCTCTCTTGAACTTTCATGCGATTTTACTGCTCGTGAAAAATTTTTTTAAATCCGAATATCCGCCCCCTGAACTCCAATTATTTTTGACGCAACCTAATAAAATACAAGGCCAACAATATAAGCTTTCTTTATAAATACTTCCGCATAGCCACCTATAAGTTTCGTACCAAGATATTTGAAAAGTTCTTGAATATTTTTTACCTTGCCTCTTATCGTTAAATATTGCTAAAATTTTCGGCGTCAGACGGCTACCTAATATCTGTTTCTTTTCAGTTTCACTTCTTCTTAAAAAAGGCGTTTCAATTAATGAAGCAATAATGTCGTGAATAGGATTCATTTCAAAAGCAAATACAAAAAATGGAACGGTCCAACTTACCAAATCAAAACAAAACAAAAACTTACGCGTATTTATTCACCTTAAAAGACAGAACGCCCTCAATCAGCGATTATCGCAATCTATTTCCTATTTCTTTCTCAGCCGCACGCACCACGTAAAAAGAAGCCGTTGGAATATTTCGCTAGTCATGTGATTTAAATAACCAATAAAAATATATCCAAGCTACAGATTTATCGCCTCAAGAATGCAATAGAAAACGCGTGCATCGGCAATCGCCATCCCGCTCTGTCGTAATCAGGTGACTCGCCGGCATCGGCACCGGCCGTTGATAAATAGGTCAGAAGTCGAAACTTTCCAAGCTAAAATTATTTCGCCTCATTCGAGAGCACTTTCTTTAGGAATGGGTTTGCACGGATTGCACGGTCGGTTTTTTGATGTGGTCAGAATTTATTTTCTAAAATATTTATTATGGGATTATATTTTGTTTTTTTTTAATGTTATGTTGTAAAACTGTTAAAAAGTATATTTCTAATTGGTAATAGATAAAAAGTTATATAAAAAAATTCTCTTTTCCTTTATTTTGGGGGTGAGGCGCGGCCTCAGAGGCCTACCCTGACGAGCCGCCACTGTTCCATATCATTACAAGTAATAGCTGGGGATTTCCCCGATTAATTGCGTATGAGTAGGTTTGTTGCATAGACAAAAGTGACAATATCGTATAGTCTCTCATTTTTTAAATGGTTTATTCGAGATTTTGAAGTTTGCTAGTGACTGAGCGCTCGTAAGTTGGTTTCAACTGAGAAGTTGCCAGATCGACCGAACGCCCGCGCCGCTCGCCGAATGGACATGGAAAATATCAAAGTTTTTGGAAAATGTATTTTTTTAATAAAATGTCCTGAGTATTATTGTTTTTTATTTGTATATGATATTCTAAGATTATTTGATGTAACATACCCTATATCTAACTTCAGTTGTTTTCGAAATATTGACTTTTGAAAATTATAATTTCCATATTTACAATAACTAGAATCTAATTGCTTAACTTAGAGTGAAATGGTTCTCACTTTCCTATCTTATCTTTTTAGGATCCATCCCATGATACTACCTACCAAACAAAATACAGGTACCAAAATTATTACCGCAGCTACCACTTATATTTGGTATCATAAGATAGGTCTTGAAAAACTAAGAAAAGAATGTGAAAACTATTTCTCTCTAAATTAAAATTAAATGTTTTTTTTATTTGCTCTCAGAATTTAGCAGACACCGGGCAATTATACACCGTTTTAATAGGCAGGTTACGCGGATACATTTCTGAGCAAAAAGATTCAAAAGACCTAATTTGTCACTAAAAACGATGCAAAATAATAAACGTGAGGATTTTAACATGGAGTAATTTATTTACACTTGTTGAATATGGCCGTCGTTTTTATTTACGCAGTTCGGTAATCATCTAATTTATTTATTGCATGTACAACAAAAAAGTCGACGATTAACATAGTTGATAAAATATAAAATTCTCCCTTTGAGATATTCCAGGTTTCTACTATGCTCGGAATGTACTTTATTTTTAAGGAAACCCCATAAAAATTAGTCTAGTGACATATGACCTGGGCTGTTTGGCGGACACTCAATAGTTCCATGAGTCCTAATCGATGTTTTATAATTTTTCTGTAAAAAAATAACTACAGGCATAGCATTATGCGTAGGAGCTTTGTCTTACTGTTACACCAGTTGGACATATTGCCACAGTGGAATATTATCTATGCAGTTTGAATTTCTTCTCTAAGAAAGTTCAATTATCGTTTTACATTTAAATTATTTTCTTATAAAATTGGTCCTATTATTTGATTGTTTAATAAACCGCACGGAAAGAAAACCAATAAACTTATCTTTACTGTGTAGGCTCGAGATCCTTTAGTACACTCTTAAAAGGGTGCAGGTACGGATTTTGTCCCCATGATAATAGAGAATTTTCACTTGTTATTTTAATGAAAAAGAAAAGGAGTTAAAAAAACTTATTATGTATTTATTTATGATATTAATCATTATCAACAAAACTTAAAAACTATATTAACGATATGATAAAATGCATCTTAGTTTTTTATACAACTTACTCTATATACAGTTCCGTTTCACTATCACTGTCATCTTCGTCTATGCCTAAATGCCCTAAACTAACTATTAAGGGCTCAACACTACTATTTAAAAAATTATAAGTATTCAACCTTAATTACATGTCTAACAGAATTTTTCCAGCTATGTACAGAAATATTATTTACACATTTTTAAATTTAATCTATTACAGAAGTACTTGTGTAGTGTGTTAAGTGTAGTTAGTGTTAAAAATATTTTTTAATATTATAAGCTTTTAAAACGTTTAAAATATCTTTTTTTGTATACATTTCTTTGAAATGTATACCATTTTTGATAATATAGTTCTGAAGTTTTTTTGTATTGTTTGAATTTGGCCATTTATTGATTTGGCGGCTGTGGTACCTGGTGTTAACAATTACATGAATATTTGAAAGGAGGTGATTTTGAAACCAATATTCAAATAATTTTGCATCTGTGTCTTAATAATAATCGATAGATGAATTGGCTTTGTTCTTCGAAGACAGTAACAAAGAGTTTGGAATAAAACCATTTTCTGAACCTGCATACACAATTGTAATTCCTTTATTTGAGGGAGCTTTGGTTTGGCACTTACTTGTTGAATCGTTCCATCTTTTTTTTGTGGTTGATTTCCTGCCCTATATTGCTGTATCGAATTTAAATAATCCAGACGCCATACTTGTACTCGCTGGTATGCCTTTTATTTATGGTTTGATATTTAAACCCCATTGTTTAACTAGAGGCTTGTTCTGTTTTTTGAAATATGGATTGCGGATACACTATTACCATCACTTATCCATGGACTGTTTTAAAAGTTGATAACACAATAACGCAGCTCTAACTCACCAGAGTTCAAGAAACTAATAACCTTGTCAACATAATCAGTTCTTTTCATAACTACCAAGCAAGAGCCTTTATCGGCCTTAGTGCAGATCAGACTGTTGGATCTCATGTTGTGTTCCAGAAATTTTAGGTGAGCCCTGTTATAGTTACGGTTTGTATTATTCGGAAAATTAGAGTTTAGCAAATTTCTTATTTTAGCCCGCAATATATTTTTGTTGGAAATATCGGTCATTTGAATAATTCATTCGGCCTCTATAGCCAAAGTTTCTTTAATATCAGTATTGATGTTCTGGGAAAAACTATATTTTAAGGTTAGAATTGAGTGTATGTTCCTCTTGAGGAGTAAAAGTTACATGAGACAAATTAATAAAACGTTTGTTAAAACCAAAGTTTGTGCTTCCCAAACCTAATCTGTATTCATTAATATTATTGGATAAAAGATAATATTTGATCAACACTAAAATGAGGTTAAGTATCACGTGAATAAACCAATAAAATTATTAAAAAAGATGCATGTCTCTAGCTGGGATCGAACCCGGACCGCCTGAGAGGGAGGCCAAAGTAAGTACTTATAGACCACTGGATTGGTCAACGAAAATAACCAAAAACTCCACCTCTATAAAGTAGTGTATGAAATTACCGGAAAGCATCGTCCCCAGATTCAGTATGCTTCAACTCTCCTTACACACATGAATTCGCCGCGTTCAACTCCTTTTTCTATCGATTTTGTAATTTGTCATTATCAAGGGAAGCGTTTAATAAGGAGCGTGATGTTATAATGTAGATTGCTATGATCGGCGGTTTTCCTTTGGAGTCTATCAACAAAGTATATTATAAATTTATAAACAAGTACAAAATGACCTATAATGCCATACATTCAAAATTTAAGGATGAGACAAATATTTTCAAGTGCATTACTTTTTTCGGAAGTATTTCTTTCAAATTGGCTAAATTTTTTAAAAGTACCAAATTTTCGGTGAAACGTTTTGAAAGGCGTTTAGATGCTTTAGTTTTTTCTGATCTTCAAGATGTAATAGCAACTTAAATTAATTGTGTTTCCCCCCAAACAGCATGTTCGACGTGGGTGGGCAGCGTGACGAGCGACGTAAATGGATCCAGTGCTTCAACGACGTTACGGCGATTATCTTCGTGACGGCATGCAGCTCGTACAACATGGTGCTGCGGGAGGACCCGACGCAAAATCGACTGAAGGAGTCGCTGGAGTTGTTTAAGTCGATTTGGAACAACCGCTGGCTGAGAACCATCTCGGTCATCTTGTTCCTCAACAAGCAGGACTTGCTGGCCGAGAAGATCTTAGCAGGTAAGTCATCACAATGTAAGTCTTTATTTTATTATTATTATTGATGTAGGTGTTGTTTGCTAGTACTGGGTCAGTAGGTGGTAGGTGTAGTAATCTAAAATAAGTAGTTACTAACTCCTGAAATAATTTGTATGTAACAGAAGGATGCAAGCACTGAAAGTTGGTGCAGAAAATATTCGAATTAAAATTAGGTGAAAATTTGTTTTGCCACCTTCGCAGTCGTTACCAGTGTACAGTACCGCCTGATGAAAACCCTTTTAAAAGGAAGTATTTCCACGGCCATTTGTCAGAGAAGAGTGATGAGAGGGGCAGACACTTAGGTCCTTTACTTGTACTCTTTAAGATTCGTTCTTCCAAGTAGAACAGCTTTTAGAGAACTTAAACTTCTTATTTACAAGTAAAAAGTATGAGGGGAGATGTTACAGGTTCAAGTAGTTTGTTAATTTTGTTTCGATGTTTTAAAATTAAATGCATCTACGTATACATTAATAATATGGTTGTCTTTTGAAATAATATCTCCTGCGACCTATATTCCTCAAAATCATATGTAGACCAGTCCATGTTTTAGCTAAAGATCTGTCGTTCGTCCTCACACTATAACTTGCTATCCTGTGTTATCGGGTTGTTAAAAAATTCATAAGAATGTTTCTGATTTATTGCTGCCTTTTCAAAATCATTTTCTTCTTTATCTATTGCTGCCTTTTCGAACGATTTTCTTTCGGAGTATTTTTGTTAGTGCAATATTTGGATTTTCCTCACTCCAGGTTGGACGAACGACTGTATTAAATAAGAATATGCTTGTAACAAACCCAGAAGCTGTCATTTAAAAAAAATGTCAATTTCTTAGTTCCATTTTGGCTGATTAGATATTTAAAAAGTTGTTAAGTTGTTTAAAAAAGTTAGCCACAATTTTTTTTAATTTTATTTCTTTGTAAGTCTAGGCATTTATTGATATTGTCTTCTTTTCGGTGGTTAGTAATAGATTGGTAAAGTCCTTTGCTTAAGTTTTTCACGTTTATAAAGGGAGGTAGAAATCAGCCATCATGGATATCTAGAAGGGAAATAAGCCGGTTCATTTTGAGCAGTAATTAATTTAAACTCTTGAAAAATAACCAACGGAGTAGTTTTGCTCTTTCACCTTTAAATTTGTTTAACTAGCTACCTTAATTAAACTTGGAGTTTTCATATGAAATAATGTTTCGTTGACCTCCTGAACCCCACTCAAATAAAGCAGCATCCATTCCCTCTTGGCTGACATCTAACTGTAAATCATATGATTTCTTAAAATCTGCCCTATGTAGGTTTAGTTCTTAAAGTGCAGTTTGTAATTATAAAAAAGCATGATCTGCTTGTGGGTCCACTGGAAATGGTAAGGTAATAATCTCAGCACCTAGAAATGATAAAAGTATTTTTGTTTTTGTAAAGGTAGTTCAGTGTTTTTCATGTCTGAAGCATCTTTGAGACTTGAAAAGTAAAGTTATTTGCAGTAGTCAGATTTAAATATGAATACAACAATAAATCCACAAAAAATGTCTAATATAATTTGACATAATTATTAAATTTTCAATTGCATGTATTTTGGGCGAATAAAATATGAAAAAAAAAATGGAATTTAAGTCATTATGTTTTCCTCACCAGCTTTCCTACAGTTGTAGTAACAGTTACACTAATGTATTAGCCTTAGCCGCTTTAGTTCTCACTCTGATTAAAATCGAGATTTTGTTTTATCTGTCTAATTGATTGCTTATTTGAGCATACAATGAATCCATTGATATATCTTTTTAAGTTAATCAGTCTGCATTGCAATTTACCTGTTATAACCAATTTTGTGTATTATTCATATATGTGCGTCGCAAACAGAAAACTCCAAAAGAATTCAATATTTATTTACTACACTTCAATATAAAAATAGTTTAGTGTACAGAAAATACACACAAAATCAATAAGAATGAATTAAATTTTATATTTCTAAGGCAACAAGTCATGTCCCCATTAAAATTTTATGTGCATTTTGTGTTTCTAATTTAATGAAATAAAAAAAAATGTTAACGAATAAATGATGGTCGAACCAAGTTTGGAAAATACTCCAATCTGATAAGGAGTAAAAAGTTTTAAAAATTGCCATGTAATGATAATATAAAAAATAATTAGTCGATTTATTGCGAGTTAGGTTAGAAATTTAAATTTAGAAAATATGTAAAATATGACTCATTTATACTTTATTGTTTCTTCAGTCAGTCAGCCTAGTGTAAATAAAAATAATATAAAATTGTTTTCGCAAATTTTTGAAAAAAAAAACCAGTGTGCGAAAATTGTATACTTTTGTAAATAAATCAGTCACAACTAGAATTAACTCTATACTTCTTGAAATATTTCAGTTTATTTTGTGGTAAAAAAATGTCGATTATTTATATATTTAAATTTTCATACTAACGTTAGCCAAGAACTTAATCAGTGCAGATATGCATTCACAGATCATTTTCTCTTGATCAGTTTACACTTTTGAAAGATGGTATGGAAAGCAAAAATAAAGTGTTTCATATATTACAGGTAAAAGTAAATTAGAAGACTACTTTGCGGAGTTCGCGAGGTACCAACCCCCTCTAGAAGTACCAAATGAGAATCACGAGCATCCCGAGGTATTCAGAGCCAAGTACTTCATCCGTGATGAGTTCCTTGTAAGTATTGGATATTATATTCTATATACATATATCATATTCATGAGATCTGGAATATGACCGTAGAATCTATTAGTATTAATAATAATAATCGTTATTAGTGACGTTAATACACCAGGAATTTTCGTTAAAAATGAATTCCACAACGGGTAGTCATTTTTTTTAGAATATGGCATTTTTTACTTTTTTTTTAACAATCCCATAAATATAGCAGTTATTGGTTTGAAAAAAGCAATTTCTTTGTTTTTAAATTTCCAATAAAACTGCGCTAGTTTCACAACGTCTATGTCCAATACATAACCTACAAAACCGCATGACAAAGAATTTTCCTCATAATTTAACTTGCATTAAATGAATGTAACTAGTAAGCATGCCAAGTTTTAACTCCTTGTTTCTAATACAACGGCTAAAAATGCATTTCAATTTGAAAATAGAATCGTCTGTAGTTTTTGTGTAAACCGGCCAAATTAACGGTTGTATTTTTTAAATGTAGGTGTTTTTATTTTATGTCAAAATTTAGTAAATAAGAAATTCTATTTAATTTCTGGATTAGCAAAAACGACATTTTTACAAAATTTGTTTTTTTATTAAATGTTTGTTTTTTATGGTTAAATATTGAATAAAAAAACAAATAATTGCAGAAGCTTATTTTTAAACAAATTAAAAGATTTTTTTTCAATAAGAAGGAATATTATTAATTGCTCAAATATAAAAGTTATTTGTTATTTTATTTAAAAATAGAATAATAAATATAATTTTGTTCTGAAGCAAAATACATTTTCTTAATTTTTTTCAATAAGGACTATTAGTCAATGATTAAATACGATATAATGTAAGAAAGGTTTTGATTGGGTTAATAGAACCCACTAAACTTATTTATCCTTTGGAAAAAATTGTCAAGGACGTCAAGTCACAACAAAAAAATTTCAATGTAAATCGACCCACCAATGTGTTTATATAAAAAAAAAACCCTGTAGAGAAACCGGTTCATTTTTCGCGAAAATGTCCGGTAGTTTGACTATTTCATTGTGAACACAATTACCTACAGATAACATAGCAACGTGAAATAAGTGAGCAAGTACTATACTATTGGTATCATTTATTAAGTTACTAAAGTTGGTATTAGGATTGTTAATACATCATTTAGTTAAAATGAGGATAATTCGAAATAGAACACATTTTTGTTCAAATGTAACTCAAACTCAAACGTCTTTATTATCAAAGAAATCAGGTTTCCATTGACAAAGCATACTACATATAAAAACGAAGGTCTAATAAAAAAAACTTTAAGCAAGCTAAAACAATATAAAAGATAAACATAAAAACAAGTATATGTAAAAAAGTACAGCTAAAAGAATGTTATATAATTAAATATACATAAGCTTACATACCAAACCAAACATGTTAAACAATCTGGTCAGCATAAAATTCAGCAAGGTTATAGTAGGCTTTACCTAAAAATACTTTTTTAAGACTCATTTTAAATTGTTTTAAGCACCCAATTGTTCTAATATGAATTGGCAAATGGTTAAAAAGCTTCCTTCCCTCATAAATTAAAGAATTCTTAGTTAAATCACTAATCGGAACTGGCAAAGGCAAATCCAAAGCTATCCGGGTGTTTCGTTGAGTTGCAGGACGTTGGATGTTGTTTCGATTTTTATATATTAGAGTTGCTGTCTTAAGGACAAACAAAGAGCTGAGCGTCAGAATTTATTGGGACAAAAAATAGGGTCTGTAAAATCCTCTTTGACTTACACCAGCAATGAAGCGAACGGCTTTCTTCTGCAGCACAAGCAAGATATTTAGCAAATATTGGCTACTGAAAACCCAGAATGCAATTCCATATGTGAGGTGGGATTCAAATAGGGCAAAGTAAACCGTGCGCGCCACTGCCGACCCAAGTTCACTCTTCGCAATTCTAATCGAAAAATTGAAGAAAGTTTGCTCAAACTCAAGACGTGATCCTCGAATCGCAAACTTTTGTCAATAAATACACCCAATGTAAAGAAGTTTAAAATTCACAAATACTACAAATAAACAGGTTAAAATATAAAAAAATTGAAAAATTTAAATCATACCTACGTTCCTTGTAACAGCGGTTCCTTTAGTAATTTATTTCTTCCCTAAAAATTTGCCATTTTTTCAAAATTTTCTCCTTGAACTCTTTTTAAAAGGACTTACTTAATTTTCTTAAGGATAACTTGAAAACTACTATTACAATTTTACAATAATACATTCTAATTAACTTTTTCAAATCTTGTAATTTTTTATTTTTTAAAATTGGGGTTTTCTCCTGAATTCTATAAAGATATTTTTACTTCTCTGTATTATTAGAGTGTTTTCAAACCGCGAGACAGTTTTTCAGCCTTGTAAAATTACTAACCAAAGGCGGACTAATATTGTTAAACTGAATATTGGTAAGCAGAAATAATTTTACTTCTTAAGTAAAATTATACCTTTTTCTTTATCAGTAGTCTTTCACATACTGGATAACCAAAATAAATATACATAAGGAATATAAAGTTCATATACGGGATCCCACCACGCACAATTTTAGTTTGTTATTTGTTAAAAGGAGTTACCCAAAAAACAATATGCAAGTTGTAGCATACACAAAGTGATTATTATGTTTTATACAGGAAGACCCAAAAATTTAAGAAATTAAAAAAAGTATTCTTTTTATATTAAAACCCTGTATATTATTTGGGTGTTTTTTTTAACCTAAGACCAATTATGTGTCACAGTTAATTTTTTGAACATATTGTTTTTCCAAATGTAGTGTTGTATTGGTCTTCGGGTATCCAAAACTCTTATATCAGATGGCATATTATTAAGTGGGAGATCTTTAAAAAATGTAACAACCAACAACAGTCGCATTATCAATAAGTTCCAAGACTAAGATTTTCTCGACTATATTTTCCATAGACTATTAATTGAACAACTTTTAGGACATAATGTACCTGACCCTGCAATCATAAGCATTATTTATATTAGCAGCAGATTCAGACTTGACTTGAACCTCATATCCACACTAAGTGGTGGGAAATCATTTCAGATAACTACCCCTCCCCATATATCCTAACCTTAAGCCTGTCTAGTTTCATTAATTTGAAGTCTACATACTCAGGACTCTAAAGCCCCATTAAGTATTTGTAATTCTTAAAGACCCCAAAATAGGTAGATGATCCGAGCCTAATTTCTACAACTAGATGTAAACGAAGCCCAGCCAATATACCGAGTGTTTCATAAAGAAATGTTTTAGTTTGAGCTACGTATCCTAATTTCACGTCGGCGGCCTTAAAAAAGGGCCCAGCATGACAATATATTATTTAAAATTATGTGATTGATAATTGGGGGCCAGAAGATTTTAAATTGCCATCTTGTAGAGGACGAAAGTTTCAATGGAAATTTTAAATTTATTTTTCTGCAACACCTCATTGTTCTATAAAAAAAAGTACTTTCAAAAATTTCTGTTTTTTTTTTCGAAAGTTTCAAATACTAACTACAACTACAATACAACTCATTTATCAAGCAGGTATACTAAAAATGTATTATTAAATTATTTGAGATTTGCAAATTATTGCTCTTGACAATTGTTCATGTAAAAAAATCTATTTTTGTTCTACTACTCACTCACATCTTACAAAAACTTTAAGAAAACATGTGATCCTACGAAATGTAAAACGCCGTTTGCAAATAAACCATTTTGTTTACAAGTTATGGCCATTTAAAATTAAAGTTGATTTTAAAAAAATGCACTTGTAGAGATATTATATTAAAGGTTTCTTTTTTTTTCAGCGTATCAGTACGGCCTCGGGAGAGGGCAAGCACTACTGCTACCCGCACTTCACCTGCGCCGTTGACACGGAAAACATCAAGCGGGTGTTTAACGACTGCCGAGACATCATTCAGCGCATGCACCTGCGCCAATACGAACTGTTATAACCGCCCCCTCTTCCTCCTCTCAACTACACCACCACTTCTCCCCTTCGTCGTCGGCGTCGAAACCAGTTTCTGGCATCTGCTGCCGGGGTAGCCGCAGCCGCCGCTCTAAAACGTTTCGTTTTTTATCGACGTCCGTCATCAGGCGACGGCGTACCGTGCGCCAGGTCATACGGGTAAACGACAACTCCTTTCTCAAGGCGAGAGGGATTTTTAGGATGGTCTTTTTGGTTGCTCAACGTGGTAGGACTCTGCGCGGACTATGTACTTTTTAGTGTGGTGCACTAGTTAGCTGAGTAACTAGCCTGTGGTGTAGAGATGTATGATGTGTCGACAAATTTTGGAACTTATTCGTCGAAATAGTCTCAAATTGACGGTAAAGGCGTTCCATAATTTGCTGACATTTTATATAAACTTGCTTTATGGAGGGGTTCAAAAGTGTGGTATAGGTCAAGTAATATTTTAAAGTTCTCTTAAGCTCGGGTTCTTAAAAATGATAAAGCGGGAATGTCGAGTTATACGAAGAGATTGTTAAATTATACAGAATGATAGCAAATTAGATTGACGGTTTGTCAATTTTTTTTTGTGATTATAGATTTTTCTAATATAGCTGTGCAGGTAAAAGATGCTTCCTTTTTAACTACTGACTAAAAGCTAAAGATAGTATATTAAGGAAACTGTATGTATTTTATTTATTTCACTCGAAACTTCCTAAATAAATAATGAAACATTCTAATCGAATTTGGTGTCACCCTGTATACTATGTCAATTTTTTTCATTATCGTTATGTATATAAAATATAATTACTGCCATTTTTATGTATTAAATAAGAGATAACAAATATATAAGCACAAAAGTGGCTATTCCATGCTTTTGCACCGTTCTGTATAGAAAAGAACCTTTCATTTGCACTAAAAAAATTCAACTAATCTTTTTAGGTATTTTTCAGGATATTTTTGATGAATAGCTTCCATTTAATGTTTGTACTGTAAATAGGAAATGTGAATAAGTAGCGTCTGAACTAATTTATGTGAAAGGTAAAACTTAATTGAACTAAGGTCTTCATTTCATATGATCTTTTTTCTCTGACTATTGACAAAATGGTACGCTTGTTCATTAAACAAATGAAAATCTACTAAATGATTTTCATGGAGGTTTTTATGTTGCCTGGATAATGCCTAAAGAGATCAGAAGGACGGAGAGAGTCACAATTCTAACGATTTGTGGTAAATATGAGCATGAAGTGAATTTCTTGTGTGAACCAAAACTCTAAAATTAAGAGTGCTTTTAACAAAGACGAATGGGGTTTAGTTCTTTGTGAAATATTTGAATTGGCAAAGTAACTTAAACTTTCGTTTATTAACTTTTTAAATACTTGGATACTCTCAACTCCTTCATTATTTCATTAGAATATGCAGGGTCTTCAGAGATATTTAGGCTCATAGCTACAGGATTTTCTATAAGAGATCGCAAGGAATACAGAACTTAGATTTTACATGAATTGTCACAAAATAAAAGAGAGGTTAAGAAAAAAGAACAGTTTGGGCTTTTTTAATGTATATTTTGCATTTTATTTGAAATATTTGTCTCTCTTTAAAAATATATGGTTTATCCACATTTATGAGCTGTTTTGGATATGCTAATAATATTAAAGATTTTGATACAGTAAATCCAAAATACCTTTTTTTATTTTGAGGATAGTGAAATGAATGTTTTTTTTTAATTTTTCGGGTGTTGCTATATCTTGCTTAAGTTGCGGATTTTTCCTACTATATTATTTTTAAATGGGCACCCTATAATATACTCTGTTGTTGCATTGTTTTAAATTCTAAACGCATTTTAAGTTCCGTGATAACAACTTCAATTGTTATCTTAAAAAGGGTCTCAAAATCGTCTTTTGGGACCTTCTGAAACCCTCTATCGGCCAAACGATTAAACGTGGAACAAAACAGATGGCATTTTCTTATTTTAACTTTTTTAGATCATATGATCTTCCAGAAGTGTAAAATTTTGGTATTTCCTTGACTTTGGTGGAGCAAATAGAGCGACCTCATAGAGAGAGCTCGCTACCAAATCAAACAGGTTTGATCGCTCGTCTTTTTAAAATTTCGTAACCTTTTAGTTACCCTATTGTTTACTTTGGGCACATAGCCAAAAATTCAGTTCCGGGAAAGGGGGTCCTATCTGTTGATCTTGACGATATTCTAAGGTTATGTTACTACGGCAATCATCCATTTAATATAATTAAGATATGTCGAACGATTTTGTTTTCATATACAAGATTCGTGACGGTGTGTAGGTTGGGGAACAGTTTAAGACAATATTTTTTTGTGGCAAGGTAGGATCGTTTTTGCTTGGTCTTTTTACGTCTTAAAGATTGAGCACCTAGTTTGGGACACACTGTATATTATGTCATATACTAATATAAAACTGTTAAATTTAGAGTTTTGGTTTAAGGTAAGGATTGTGTCACTCATCAAGTTTCACGACATCGAAATGTGTCTACTCTCATTGCCCATTCCAAAGACAGACAGGCTGTGGATCAATACAGCAAAGTAAACATGGGTCGGCAAACGAAGTAGGTTTTCGTCTATTAAAAAATGGGCAAAATTGTGTTAATTAACGGTTCTTTCGGATAAACGCTACCATAAACCCATTCAAATTTCCCTTCTCCATCTATGTCATTAGTTTATCGATGTTCTAGCCAAAAAAAAAATCTTATCATGTATCCCTGAGTTGTATTGTTGGGTTCAGCTTGTATATATTGGTCTGAAGAAAGTAACAGGGCTCAAAAAAAACTTATATACAGGGTTGCTCAAAAACTGAAAATATATATATTTGAAGGGTTTATATGAATGGCGTAAAATGGTACTGTAGGTGACAAATATGAAATTGGGTACATTGGTCTTACTGTTCCTGCTTTGGATTGGTTTGAGTAATAGCAGTAAAGCAGATAATATCCAATTTTTTGTTTGAAGAAAACCAAGAGCACATTAAGTTTTGCATATGCAGAGTATTGTATTGAGTAAGGTATAAATTGGTCGGCGCTAATTTTTGAGCCACTCTGTGTAAGTGTTTAAAATATGTTCGTTTTCTTCTGATTAAAATTTTATTATATGCTCCCATTGCTGGCTAATAGTTTTTATTGAGAGTCGAAATACGATAATATCTTTTGTTATATCTTACTTACCTGATATTTGACAAATAATTTTAACAATTTTAAACGAATAAAGAGGAATATGCAATGAAATTGTCATAAAAAGTTAATAAAAGGATAGTGTATTAGTTAAAATAAAGCCTTTAAATGAGAGGGTAAATGAGTCTGTTAATTTAAATCTTTCTTCAGGCCAATGGGAAGCGAATATACTCCCTAACGTTATCTTCAAAGCTTTCCAAAATAAATTGACAGCTATTTAATAGTGACGCTCCCTGCTCACTTGTAATTAAGGTGCTGTCGTAGATAATAGACGATTTCAAGTTGGCGAGATATTACTGAAATAGTTCGAAACGTGGCAATGTCGCCCCATCTGAGAAATCTACGTTTAGAATAAAAGGGCACATTGCTGGCTCTCGGACTAAGTCGTATTACTTGGGACTGATTTTAAATCGACTACTGTGCCATTGACGTAAGTGTGTGCGATTGAATGTCGGTATTCGCGAACTTTTTGCCGTTGTCAGCAAAGAGTGATATTTTTTAAGTTGGCGGTTAGTGATATTTTTTTACCGAAATTATTGGTGGCAAAGCAACTGGAGATAGTAAGCATTAATATTTACTTTCAGAGTAAAACATGTTTTAAAAAAATTATTGGTAAGAACGTAGAGTTTTTGTCTGTCTGTTTTGAACTAGGCCTGCATAATTTATTTTTAGTTATCTGATGGTGAATTGTAAAATGGTTTTAACGTATCTCTGAGTGATAAAGGAAATAAACAACTCACAAATTAAAGGAAAAAGTGGTATTCAAATTTAATAATTTAAAGTAGCTTTTTATATTTTGTCACTTAAAAAGAAGATATTTTCCTAATTTATTATTTAAGTTGATTTCATCCACCATTATAACTTTTTTAAAGATATTAAAATGAAATTTTGGTAACTTAAATATGGCATATATTGAGTTTTTTAAAAAGTTTCCGGCCTTGCCATATATTGTTTAAATTAGGATTTTTTATACTAACTTGTTTATTTTTAATGAAACGTCGTATATACATCATAAACACATTTTATGTTACTTGTCCTATACCTAAATTTAACTGTCTATGTCTTCGAGAATATACCGTTTCAAATTGTCATTTTAAACATTACAGAACCCTCTGTCGGCCAGCGCGGAACAAATTGATTCACTTTCGTATCTTAACTTTTTTGAAATCTATTAGATGACGAGGCAGCGTGCGGTTTGGCCGGAAATGTTCAAAATTTGACACTTTCGGTCAAACCCGAAGTAGCAGCGATATGATTTTAAAAAGTTAAGATAGAAAAGTACAGACTGTTTTGTTTTAAGTTTAACCGCTTGGTCAAAGGTCAAAAATTACGATTTTGAGACATCATATTCTCGAAAACAGTTGAACTTAGGCATAGAACGCCTAACATAAATTGTGTTCAGAATTTAAAGCAGAATCTAAAAACGTAATAATATATATTTCATCTTCAAATCGAAAAAATTATAAGGTTGTGCTACTATTTTATGGCACCCGGTATATAAATTGGCCAATTTGTCCATGGTAGATCAAATGTGCTTAAAATTACGCACATAAATAAAAATGTAAAAATAGACTATTTTTAAAAAAATTGATTTAGATGATTTCTACAATTTTTGTATCATTCTATATACTAAATACTAAAATATATTCAGAAATGTGTACATTCTTACATCTTTTAAACTTTTGTGTTTAACATTTTGTTTTTAAAACAAGGAAGCTTTCGGATCACGCTGTATATGAAGTAATTTTAGATTATTAATTATTAATCTGGTCTTTTTATAACCACAAGTATTATTCCTTTCATAATATAATTACACATTTTAAGATGTTTTGAAAAACAGTGATTTTCAATAAACATGGTATTCAGTCTTCTTCTTTTCTATATATATTTTTTTACTTTTATTTTAATTTATTTAAAACGAACAAGAAAAATTTTACTCAAATTAACCGAATGCCAAATGTAATGGTTACTTGATTTAGTCTCAGTCAATTTAAATTACCACATCTTTAAACTTGTATATTAAATTTTGATATGTCTAAACATAAATCATATAGACCTCGTTCAAAATACCAACAGAATCCTCTGCGAAAATTGTGTTTTTAGTGGTAATCGGATTATTTGTAATTTTTTAGAGAGAACACTTTGATGTATTTTAAAGTTTTTTAGGGGACACAAGTTGCATACCTAGGTTGAATAAGTCTGATACCTGTTACTTTTAACTGCGATATTAAGAACGTTTTGACTGAAATTTATGAAAAATGTACTCGTTTTAAGCAAAATGTGTGCTCTTCATCGATCCCGACATCTCCAACAATTTTAATTTATACTACATGTGGGATTTATCAGTTCTTTTTTATGTGAATATATACTGTGTATTAATTTTAACCTTGTAAACGGTAGGCTTCAAATTGAAATGTGAATATCAAGTAGCTGTAGACCTTTTTTAAATAGTATCTCACAAAAGTGGTTTGAAATGTTTATAGGTAATAGAATATATATGTCTGGATTTATTCGTTCTGAGTATGTAACTAGACCTCTCTGGAAGATAACATTTTTAGATATATTTTATTTTAAATACACGGGGTATTTAATTTAAATCCCTTTAATGACTACATTTTGTTAAAACATATTTCGCTCCACTATCTCAGGTTGCTTCATAAATTGTTATTATGGGTCACTCTGTATAGACTTAGGTCTTTCTGTTTTTTTTAAAAGGACATTTATATGTGAGCTGGTAAGATATCCGGGAAAATGTGTTAGATATACACAGAGCAATTAAACATAGTGTTAAAACCTAGGACGAGGATAATATTTTTTTCTAAAATAATTTTGTAACATTAATTATATTTGGGCTATTGATGAATTGACGTGAGGTGGTTAGATTGATCTAAAAAGTTAACAAGCGGAAGGTCAGAAAGACCGACAAGTTTTTACTCGACAGATTTTATCTCTATATGAACATTTCACGGATTTTTTTTCTTGTCCCATAAATATTTCTTATCAGTTTCGAAAAAATTAAGCTTTTTCAAGAAAAATGACGTTTTATGAAAGACTGCAATGAAAATTGTTATATAGATGCATTTGACATACTTAGAATTTAAATTCCGTTCCTCTATTCATTAGAGCTAAAGGTCCCATTGAAGCGGGATAATAAACAATCGTCTTTTCTTTTGTCACAAAATATCTCGCCCAGTGGCGTGCGGCTTGGAGGCGATGGCAGCACGGCTACCCTTACTTTTATAAAATCCAAAATAGAAAATCATAAATTGATATTTTTCAAAATGCCTTCATAAATCGCCTCCCATTTCCAAACGCAAAACCTGTAGTGTGTGTCCAGTTGACTTCATGAATCTCCACCCGGATGAGATTAACCATCCACGGCGGCACCGGATCTGGAGATAATCGGAGACCGTGCGTCTAGCCAATAGAATTTCCGCCTATCGATATGCGAAGGATATCGGCGCTTTTTCTCGGTTGTTCCTACGGTGTCTTTTATGTATTTTATTTTTAAATCGATTGCGACACGGAGGAATTTCCTATTGCGAATTTGGCGGTCGAAAAGCGCAAAGTTCGGTCGCTTTTTCCATATTCAGTTGTCTGTTATTAGTAAAGATGGATGAAATAGATAGACCATCAAACTCCGGACTTTCAGAGAACAGAGAATCTCGTTGCATATATGTAATGTGTAAAATACTGGAAAATAGATTTTCTGGGTGCAGTTTTCAGGAGAAATGTTAAAATGGACTTTTAACTGGGTGCAAAACAATAGTTGAATTATTTTTGTTGGCCTTGTTTTTTATATTTTGTCGACCACCTTAACTTTGTTATTGTTTAAACTAGAATGATTATTTTTTTTATCAGTTTGGGTTTTTTTTCTACAGGGTGTTCCAATTTTTCGAAACATTTGATTTTAAAAAACACGTTTTTTTCATTAAGAATGTGTTTTTCTCAGCCCCTGAAAATTTATTTTTAAAGTTAGGGCAATAATTTTTTTGCTAGCGTGTAAAAATAAAAATTTCAGAAGTTGTCAAAACATATTTTTAATTAGAAAAATGTGTTTTTTGAAGTTAAATATTTCAAGATCTGTAAAAGTAAATGTAGTAATATATAATATTTTTGAAAAGTTCTTCGAATGATCTTTCAAACAGCGTGAAAATATATAGAGGGTTTTATTAAAAATTATATATAACTTAAGTAATGCATGCTTTTTTAAAACACTCTATAGAGACATTTTGTCTTTGAAAATAAAATGTACCTAAGATCCTACAAACTGGTAACAAACCCATAATTTTAATTTGAATAGTAAAAAAGTTAAGGGGGTGGACAAAATATAATCAGTAACACCCTACATTTGTTTTCCATGTGGGTATGTATTCTACTATTTATTTAGCCATTATCCAAATCGCTTCCCTCATTATATATTTCACCGCACGCCACTGATCTCGCCTAATTTTATTTTTACAGCTTATAGTCGATAGGACAGTTTTGAAAAATCATCGAATCCTACCTTCCAGGATTTCAGTTTGATCACTTGATTGTAGTATATAACTGTGGTGTTTCATAAAAAGACGTTTTTTTCTCGAAAACCTTTAATTTATTTAATTTGATAAATAACTTTAAAAACATCTAAGGGATATTGTCACTCATATGAAAGTTGGTTAGAAAAATATATGAAAGGTCCTCTTGGCCTGCCACCGATTGACATTTGATGTAGTAAGTACATTGAGTACGTATACATCGCGTAAGTTGCATCTCCTTGAACCGATCTGCTTCAAAGGGGTTTTAATAAAACCCGTTCTTATCGGGTAATACTAGATCGGATGCATAAATCCAAAACTTCAATTCACTATTTTACAGCAAAGAAACAAACAGTGTAGAAAGAGATGCAAGTAGTGGAAAACTGTGGCCATTTTAATTTAATTATCGACAGTAATTAAAACTACACAAAAGAATAAAAACAGAACAGAAATAAACACTGACTCCAATAAAAAGTTAGGTTAAGAGAGAAATTTGCTTTAAAATTGTCAAAATATAATCCAGTCCGATACCAATCCCTGTCTTTATAGTGATAAAAAGATTCCTATCCACTTCAGTTCAATTCAACCCCAAAAAAATACAGTTAATCGCCGTGTATATCGCGATTTTTATGTGGTTAGACTGTATAAGATCGGTTCAAGTGGACGCAATTTACGTAATATATACGTGCTAATTAAGTTATAACATCAACCATCCAAATATAATTAAGTTACATCAAACAATATCAAAATTATATTGGAAAAATTGTTTTCCACCTCCTAGGTTTAAGATCGATTTGGCGAGGAGTTGCCTCTGTCCATGTTTTCTCGGACAACCTGTATAACAAGTGACTTTAAAAACCTCCGACTAAAAAGTGTCACTGTTTGTTTGTCACTGCCATTTGAGAGAAGTCTGACTTGTGAATCTTCTTTATCATAAAATTACCTCACTAACCTCCCATTTAGTTCTGATTTGAACGCACTTAATAGGCTGTTTATTTCTCCTAGCGAGAACAACGTGAATACTACCTTTTAGTAGTGACATTTGCATTACAAGGGGCGGTTGTCCACCCAACATTAGCTACGGGACATGTTACGCGACAGTAAGATATTCTATAAATAACCAACTGTCAATTCCTCACAGTCTTAAGTAAAGTTTAATTATTCATAATAAGGTTAACTGAAATCCCGTAGGTACACGTTGGGCCAACGACATCCGAGATCATTGCATGTTCATATAGAAACGCCAAGAAATAATAAAATCAGTAGGACCAACTAAATACAACGCAAAAAGAAAATAGTGTTACCTCAAATAATATGATATCGGTGAGGCAGATTTTACAGGCGGCTCTGGTAGATATTGAAGAAATATAATGAACAACTGTTATGCCATTGCATTTGTATTACTCAAATACAGCAGTTCGGCCAAATATATATATATATATATATATATATATATATATATATATATATATATATATATTAATTAATTACTATGCTTTCAGTCAATTTTTCTAAGAAATTGGTCACAACCTAAGGCAAAAGACAGAAAGATCTTTATTTCTATTATACAATAATTCAAACAATTTAAAACAGAAAAGCCAAAAAATATCTCTCCGTATTATTTTTTCTTTGTTTGCCATCTTTTAGTTTGGTAAATTAATGCCCTTATTTTTTTCCTTGGTAGTCTTTTATTTTATTTGGGTTTTGTATGGATAAGCCCAGCATAAAACTCTTGTTTTGGTCCGCAGAATTGTTTAGGATGTTGTAGCAAATCTATAAAATAATAACTACATACAAAATATAACACCGTGTTTGTCATACATATCGTATGTTAGATTATTTTATCTACGATTGTGAGATAAGAAGTCATTACCGCAGTAGTGCGGTAAAGATTCCGTTACCGCACTAGTGTGGTAATGATATCTACTAATATTAAAATTAGAACAGAATTAAAGAAAATACGTTTTACAATTACACAACTATTGCAGTTATTTAAATTAATAACAGATGTACTTGATGAACTTGACTTGTGATGAACTTGCATTAAATATGTTCAGTTTTTGGATACTAGTTGCTTCATTTTCCTTATTTCCGAGTATACTCGAAGCAGTCTTCTTTTTGTTGCAACTGTATTTCACCGCGATCCCCCGTGCCTCTTTACGATCAAAATATCCACTCCGATGGCTAATAGTGATGTAGAAGACCTTCTAAAGCAGTGGCCGGTATATTGTTCCGTTCTGGATTGGATAATTTTAAAAACAAATCAATAGTCTTAGGCATACCTCCTAAAATGTTTATTCCCAGTTCCTAAAATGTTTATTCCCAGAAACTAGAAAATAAAGGAAAAATTATCTTTCCTCTTTACAACATATGTCGTATGGGAATTTCATTTCTCGTTTATTTTTAAAAATAATGGTATTACGTATATTTAGATTGAGGAAAAAAGAAACCTATCTATTGAAAATACAGGGTGTCTCAATTAAAAAGTGCAAGTTATATTTATATTTTTGTCAATTGACACTTTGTACATATTTTTACCACAAAAAATTCGACAAATTAACCATGCTTTATTACTCCAAGCAAGCCATAATTCGTACTTAATTAAAATTTTCGAAAAACTTATTAATATTCAAAAATATACAAGCGATCTCAGCGACACAAATACAGGTATTTGCAAACCGAAAACGCCCCCAACAGATAATAGAAAGTTTATTGAAAGCATAATATAAGATACTTAAAAAATAAAAATAATATATTTTTTCTTTATCTGCCAGTCCGATCGATAATTTGAATGTTTTTGAATCTCCATGATGCATAGTACAAAAATCGCACTAAATACCCAGAAAATTCACACTAATCTAAAGCTGCCCGATTTGCTAGTTAGTCAGGTCGTTTAAGTGCATAAGTCTTATTTCTGCAGGATAGGCAAATGAAATTATACAATATATATGTATATTGAAAATGTTTTCAGTTAGTTCAGTTGGTTGCAAAAACTCCACTGATTCGTTGATTTGTTCCCTGTATAAATGTAAAGTTGGTACATACATATACTAGTACCCTTTCTGAAGCAAAATATATGGAATGTGTTAGTAAGCTCGTGCAATTACCAGAGAAATTCATGGAAATTTTTACAAATTATTACTTAAATATTCTTTAGTTCTTTGATACATATCTGTGATTGTATGCATAGTCATGTCCTTATGTGTGTATTTAATATTAACGTATTTATATTTTACCTAGAGAAAGAGAGTAGGTTTTTGTCGAGTAAAGGAGGCAGGTATCTCCTTATAATATCTTATTATGAATAAATTGCTTTTCATCAAAAATTATGTCATGTGTCTCATAAACTTTTCTTTCTTTGGGACACCAAAGATGATACACATTAGGGCAATATCCAACAAAATAAAATTTTCTTGACCTGCTGTTTAATTTTCCATGATTTAATTAACGTGTGCTTCACAACCAAGACTTGGCTTTATATTAAGCCAAGTCTTGTCTATTTGTCTACAGGTACAGGGTCCGTCAACGAGGACTAAACAGGGACTTATTTTTGACTTTCCCTGTATTTTTGGAGAATACGAAAATAGCAGTTCCATGTAACTTTTTCCGTAAAATTTAAAAATATCACTTAAAAAACAACTGAACTTCAAACAAAAGAGCTACGACGTATATATTGGTTTTTTTAAATAGGATACCCAATTTTCTATTCATATTTGAAAAGCGTGCATTTTTTAATTGTGCTGCGACATAAATTTTATTGATTAATGTTATCGTAATATGTATTTTGCTAACAATGAGTAGGTAGTATGTATAATTTTATAAAACAAGTTATTAAACTACCGGTAATATGTTATTGTCAACTTTAGTCATAATTAAATACTGTACACAAGAAGTTCACAAAGAAGGATTCGGGAACATGCCACTAAATTATTTTTTTCAGGATCTTCTACACAAAAAATAAAGCTCGATTAATTAAATATTAACACAGAACAAATAAAAAGGAAAGTTCTTAACACTATTTAAATGTTGTATGTGCCACCCATTGTTCTCGAAACAACATATCTAGCATCTTGGGAGTCTTTCTAAACTTACGGTTAAAATATTATTTTCATCTGTTAATTTCATTAAAAATGTTTGCCATTATTTCTTCAACATTATTGTTCCTCTGCTGGTACCTACATTTTTAAGGTGGCCCAGAGAAACGAATCCAAATGTGACAGTTCCGGATTATTTGGCGCCAAAGCAATCGTTCCATTGTGTCCAATCCATTCCGCATGTCGCTCATTAAGAAATTAACAACAGCACGGATGGTGCGCGGTGAAGCTCCATCTTGTTGCCAAATGAGTGTGTGATACGTTTGCAAAAGTAGTTCGTCCAATAGATTTTCAATTTGGTGTTGAAGGAAGTTGAGGTATCTTTGACCATTTAATGTTCTATTATGAAATATTGGCACCAAAATTTTGTTATTTATCATGTTGCACCAAAAATTGATAAGAAGTGCTTCCTTGTTTTTTAATAGGCTTAAATTTTCTTGGATTTTCATTTGCTCAGTAGCAATTATTATGACGGTTGAATATGCCTAAAGGTGCAAAAGACACCTCGTCTGCCCACATTTTTTTTTACAAACGTCAGGGTCAATATCTTGTCTAATTATAATTTGGGAAACAAATGTTAATCCTAATTCTTTCCGTTCATGTGTCATTTGTTGAACAGGAAGAATGTAAAGTGGGGCTATTTTGTATCGTTTTAATGTTCTACGAACAGTTCCGGAACTGATTCTTCGTCTTGTATGACGATATCTCGAAATGCATTGGCAACTGAACTAGCAAGATCATGGGTAAAATAATTTACAATGGCATGGTCCCGAATCCTACTTCTTTGTGAACTTCTTTTTTTGTCACGCAAATATTTTGTCTCATCAAATAATTTTATTCTTAAAACCTTATTTACGGACATGGTTCTGTGAAAGGTGGCTAAATGTCTTTATTTAGCTTATCCTGCATTGTCTTGACTTTTATATAAAAGGGTAACAATTTGTAATCGTTCCTCTAATGAATATTTCAGTGTGTTAGAATTTGACAAAAACTCTAACGACAGTGACAGTAGGTAACCCTTACTTACAGATTACAGAAAATTAAGGAATAGCGCATTTTTTTCTTATAAAAGAACATAATTGCGATAATATTAATCAATAAAATTTATATCCTAGCAAACGTAAAAAATGCTCGCTTTTCAAATATGAAATAATAAATTGGCTATCCCATTGAAAAAATAAACAATATGTACGTCGTAGCTCTTTTGTTTGAGATTCAGTTGTTTTCTAAGTAATCTTTTTAAATTTTACGGAAAAGTTAATAGAACTGCAATTTTCGTTTTCTCCAAAAATACAGGAAAGGCAAAAATAAGCCTCTGTTCGACCCTCGTTGGCGGACCCTGTACTTTGCCTTATAGAGCACGAGTGGTACATCTATTTATTAAGTATACACTTTAATGCTTTTTCTAATATAGCTCCAATTCCTTCTTTGTGATACTCCATTTTGCATTGGACTGTGGGCTGTAGCTTGTAGTGTGCCACTTCAATTCCTTGCTATCTAAAATAGATGTGATGGAGAGGCAACGTCAAATTTTTAACTCACTTTGGTTTCAAAACTTCTGCATCTGGGATCGCAGGATTTGGACTTCTTGCTGCGTTTGGCCGTGAACCTCTTGAACTTGCTTTTGTACTTGTTCTTGTATTTTTTGTTCCATTTAACCCATTTCTTCTTTGACTTCCTCCTTAGTGAGTGTCATTTCAACCAACATTTTTCTTGATGTTTTGTTTGTTGGTTCTTTCTTACGACTTGTTTGTTTTTTGCTTCACTTCCTCTTGGTTTCTCTTCATATCTCCTTATTTCTTTTTCACATCTCGTATTTCGCATTTTATATCTTCTTGGCTTCTCTTAATTTCTCCTTGAATATCCATGTCTTTTTGACTATTCTTTGAGTCTTTTTGGTTTTTTCTTGGCGTTATTGAATTCCTCTTTCATAGTGCGTACTGCATAACTTTGACCAATATTAGAAGTTATTTTTTTCATTCCATTCCAATAATATTCGTTAACTATCTATCTGGAATTTTTTAATCAATGTATGCTGTCTTATATTAAAACTAATATACCAAAATACGACCAAGTTTTACGTTTTTTGTAAATATACAGATACACAGATACAAAGCGAACAGTGCGAGATTTCAACTTTATAAATGGTACAAACGAAACAACACCCAGAGAAAGAATTGCTGTTGTTATTTACTTATGTGTTAACGGCAGTGATAAAATGAAGGACAAATATCGTAATTTCATTTGCCTAAGGTGATGTGATTGACACCTACCCCTGCCTTTTTGGTGATAGTACTTGTATGAAGTTTGATCGGTGGATGCGCGGAAAACAATCCCCTATCTCCTCGGAATGAATACGTTCGATTCGTATGTATGACTTTGTGTTCTGACTACTATTTCGACGCTACATGCAGGATTTTAAAGAGAGATCGGATAGATTCAGAATCACGTATTTTACGGGAGTTTTAAGCGAGCGGGACGAAATTCAATTTAAATGTTAATGAAGTTTGTATACCTGTACATTTTTCGCATTACGACCTAGTATTTGTTCGCGACAAACGTCCCAGTCGCTTTGTTCTCTCCGTTTGAACTGTGTTTACTTATTGTCTCTTTAAAACTATTCTGTGTATTAGGACTTATTTCAGTTTTAAATGTTTTAGATACATATTTGAAACATGCATAGACCAGTGAATTCTGTTTTTGTATAGTGAACTAGAGACGATTCAGTGTCGGTGTACATTGTTTTCCCAAAAATCGACATGTATTAGAGTGTAAAATTTTGTCTTTATGACGGTCTTTAAGACTGGACCGTTGCGTATACAAACGGCGGCCTTTTAAGCATTTATAAGAATTATTTTTGTTTATCGTAGCAGGTTTGAAGAATTTCATGACCCTCACTTAAGCGTCATCTAAAGGATTTATTTATCTGTGCAAAAGTTTTGCTATTATTTTGTCACAAAAAAATCTTTCTTGATCGTATCTAATTGTCTCCCAAACTTAGTGATAAATGATTTATAAATGTTTTTTTTTTAGCTGTGAAATATTTTTATGACTGTGAACTTCATAACTGACAAAAAATACATCACATTGTTGACATTTTAGTCAACGAAACTGTGGAAATTGCGTCGGCGCAATATTTCAAATAAATGCGAGAATTGATTTGACTGATGGCCCGAATATGGGGCTAAAAAGCATCAGTAAAATGCTAGTGGGCGGAACAAATAGCGCGCCCTGTTTGAAAATCATAATAGCAAAGAGAATAATTATAGTTTTTAATATATTTTTATTGTTTTAATATAGATACACTTTTTGCATCAACCCCAAAAAAGTGCTAACCAAAACGCAACGCTATATTTAAAACACAACTACATACTGCTACATTCGTCACAATAAGACGAACTTTTATTATTATATACTTTATTTATTGTACGAGTTCACTAGGATCTGCTGGAGTCTCTTCCTAACAGTCCACGGTTCAACCCTTAACTTAAAACCCGATTTACATTAATTTACAGACGTGAAAGCGCATTTATATATAACGAGCTTCATTGTTAATGTTTTTAACAAAGTTGGCATCGCATTAAGCACACTATATAAATAAAACAAGTTTATAAAAACAACACTATCTACTCATTGGCATTTGACTGTTCGTTCTCACTTAACAATTAAAAGTCTCTTAAATATTTAGAACGTCTAATCACTCTTTTATCTGGCAATCCAAAACAACTTGACCAACAGGGGTAAAAACCTGAAATGTTCATAGGACACTAATGTTACAGGGCATTTTTGCAAAATATTATTAGACAAATTTAGTTATTTAAAAATTATATGTGCTGAATCTGGGTCGCTTTCAATTTCACTCGATTTTTCATTTTACTTGGGTCTGGGCATTCATGTCTTTTATTTTTAAAAAAGGTTTTTGCAAAATGTCCAATTTGTTGGCAATATGGAAAAGTTTTTCTGTATGCAGGGCATTTATTAGGGACATGTTCGTACAAGCATTTTGTACACTTTTTTTCTATTTTAGAGCTCGATCTGAGAGCATTAACTTCATCCTCTTGATTTAAAGTTTTAATATGTTCTTTGATAAGAGTCACTGACTTATAATAATCTACAATCTTATTTACGTCAAAATCAGTTCTGTATTTGTTTATCATCCAAGCCTATTATTAACCTATCTCTGATCATACGGTCTTCATAACTTGCATTGCAACCAGATTTTTCATTCACAAAGTTGCAGAGCTTTGCTTGTTTCCTCAGCCCTGTTAAAAACTGCGCAATAGTCTGGCCTTTACATTGCACCAAATTGTTAAATTTAAAGGTTTCGACTGGAACTATCTTTTTATCAAGAAATAATCATCACAAGCCTTAAGAAAATCCTCCAGTGTTGCTTTTTTGGCCTCTTCAAAGGTATTATATACATCCAAGCTTTCATCCCCGATGCAACTTACGAGAATCGTTATTTTTATATTCTCACTCGATTTTTGTTTTTCAGTGGCTCTTAAATATATTTGGAACCTTTGCTTCAATTGAATCAAAGACATTAATACCATACTCCGTTTGGCGGCCAAATCCCTAAATCTTAATTTCATGTTTTACAATCTGGCTATAGGTTTAGATACTTTTATCACTAAACAGTAATGAACCCTGGGTGTACGACACCTGACACCATGTTACATTCGCCACAATAAGACAAACTTTTATTATTATATTCTTTATTTATTGTACAACGAGATATTTTAGTTTTTAGCAGTTTAGTAGAATCCGCTGTAGTCCCCTCCTAGTGGTCAACAGTTCAACCCTAAAATTAAAACCTGGTTTACATTAATTTACAGACGTGAAAGAGCATTTATATATATAATACATACAAAGTTATATGTTTTGACAAAAAAATACAATGCGGGGATGCGACCCCTGCAATGAAAGCCAAGTGGGCTGCCGACGAGCTAGATTGCTCACAGCTGAAAGCAAATAAACCTTGTTCATATTCCGATATTTTAGAATAAACTAACACAGAGGGCGCTACAATACCTGTTACTGTTATTTCATTGGTGCTTTTTAGCCCTATGCTGATGCCATCAGTGAAATCAGTTCCCGGCAAACAAAGCACCCCAGTTATTTGTTGCATTGTGAAACACATTTCTAAGATATACCTTTGAAGTAAAAATACATTTCTTTTTTACTATTGAAGCCTCATGTAAGCTTCAATGTTACTGTAAATAATAAGATTCAACTTGTGGTCCAATCTTCATTTCAAATGTTATGATTGTCTCCTGATGCATTAAAATATGAGACAGTATGATTGGTGTTTTGGATTCGCTGGGCCATATCTTCCAGTAGTACAGCTGACATTCCCATTTGTTGATATTTTACAATATCCTACCTCTTTCTTAGACGTTTGATCTTTTGCTACTAAATGTTTCAGTAGCTTTGTTTTGATCTTGTTCCAATTTTTAGGTTAGACAGTGGTTGTAACGTAACAGTCCTAGTTACTGTTTGAGGGTTGCACAACAAAATCTTCGTTGAAATGTTATTGCCAACTTTTCAGCCTTCATTTTCATTAATTTCGTTAAAAGGAAAGCATTGTCGGTGGGTGCAGTCAAATATCGTAAGTTCTAAAAATGTTTATTTTTTTTTTCTGTTTAGGTACCAGGTTCTGTTACCGGTACCAAAATGTAATTAGGCTCTTTAGATGACGCTTTATATTCAGTATAATTTGATGCTTAGTAGAGATTACTGGCATTTCATAATTTTAAATTGTTAAATTACTGTCAATATATATCAAAAAAGGTGCCAAATTACCACCAAAGACCGCCACGTTTGTCTGCGCGACCCCTTGATGAAACGTGTAAAAAAACTATAGTCAACAAGCCAGAAGACCCGCGTATTTAGAACAAATAACAAATGTCAAACTATCATGTTTTATTTTATGTTTTTCTATTTGAAGATGAAAAAGTAATCATTTAATTGTTGTTTATATGTATGTTACTTTTACCCATGTTAACCTAATTTTACATAGAGCATTTTTATATTTATTTTTTGTTACTTATCTGCTAGTGCAATATTTTTACTCGTATGCCTTGTAGAACACATTTGATTCATGGCAGGCTTTACTGGATCAGCGTGTACCGTTTTGGAGCTTTCCTATTGATAAACTAACTACGCAGCTCTACGAGTTTTTTTGTTATATTTGTGTATTTTCTTACATTATATAAATATGTGTACATATTAGGTGAATGTCAGTTTTATTGTGGTTACACAGTGACTTTCTTTCACAATTAATTGCAAGTCTGAATTTTTTTTTCTGAACACACTTTATATATCATAGCTTTGTGTAACTTATACTTCTCTATAAACCTTATTTGTTTTTTTTTCTCCTTTAAGAACTTTTACATGCATTATATCCATATATTATTTTCTCTACAAGTGTCAATACCTCTTGAATATAAACGGTTGGCGAAAAATATTTATGGGTAAATCGCTGGAAATTATTTTCAAGTTCGAAAAATTGCCGCTATAGGGCGTAATAGCAACTTAAAAATGGAAATGCCGATATTCTCTTAAATTTTCCTAATTATAGTTTGTTAAAAATATAAGCATTGTATTCTTCCGGCAATTATGCAACTTTTTGCAAGTTAGTTAAAGTGGTGGGGAAGGTCAAACTTTTTTCTTTCAAACGTTTATATCTCTGTTTTGGATGAACCGATTACATTGAACTTGATGCCAGAAAAAGCGCCTTTTTTTGCTCTTCACGTATAGAGCTTTCAAATATTACCAATTTTCTGAAAAAAAAATCAAATGGTATGATACTACGTATGGTATCGAATAGTGAAATAAAAAAATCCAGGCCCGTATTTAAATTAAAAAAGTTGATGATGGTCGCCCGAATCCGAAACGTCGGATTGAAAAACTGGCCTCACCAATTTCTACAGGAATGATGAAGTGAAAATTATTTTCATCTGTCATTTGAACTAAGCCTAAAATTATAGAAAAACCATAAAAGTTATTTTTTAGTTTTTCTAAAATTGTAGGCTTAGTTAAAATGACAGATGAAAATAATTTTCACGTCAGTGTCATTTTTTTCTCCTCTACAAATTGGTGAGGTTAGTTTTTCAATCTGTCGTTTCGGATTCGGGCGACCATAATCAACTTTTTTTGTTTAAATACGGACCTGGATTTTTTACTTCATTACTCGATACCTTTTATAACCTTCAATTAAATTATGACAAAAAAAGTCATATCATACATATCATTTGATTTACTAGAATTACGAAAAAACTCCATCTAGTTGCCACTGTGAGAATCATTATGGTACAGTTAATAGCTCTACGTGAAAAGCAAAAAAGCGCATTTTCTGACACCAAGTTCAATGGAATCGGTTCATCCAAAACAGAGATATAAACGTATGAAAGAAAAAAAAAGTTTCATCTTATTATTGAAAACAGGAAAAAAACATAAATAGCAAAAAGTTGCATAATTGTCTGAAGAAAACAGTGCTTATATTTTCGACAAATCTTAATTAGGAAAATTCAAGAAAAATTGATTTGATTTGCTGATACGACTTCGAGCGGCCATTTTTCGAACTTGAAAATAAATTCCAGCGATTTTTCTTAGACGAGTTACAAACATAATTTTCTTTCCCCATTCGTGTGGAACGTAAATTTGTCCCATTTCAGAAGTTCCGTGTTTAAATTATATTCATAAATATACAATTGAATATTTATCATAATTAAAATGGAAGGGTTTTGGACCGTACATTTCCTAGGTTTACAGACATCACAAAAAAATTTACCAGGTTAGCCTGAAGGGACATGGCAAATATTTATATTTTTATTATTTTATAGAGAGAAAAAGGTTAAAATACCTAAGGATATTTACTTACATACTTATTGAACAATAGGCGCAATTCATCTGATGTTCCTTTCAAAAAATATGCTCTGTTTTTCGGTTTAACACAATGTTCGTTAAACTTTTGTTGACAAAAAAGTCAAAAAAAAAACAAATTATTTCATCCCCATAACAACGAAACACCACATTACAGCGTGTGTACAGTTTTCCTTAACATATGGAAAAATTTAGCGATTTTACGAAAGTGCTTGCGTTGAAAAAAAAAATAAGTTTTTATATACGGGCTTGTCAAAAATTACGAAAAACGTTAGTTTTACTCAAGAGTAACTACCTTAAATTTTCATTTTTAAGGAAAATGTTATCTGAATAAGTTGTTTAGAATCACGTTTTAAGGTAATACAGAAAATTTCATAAACAAAAAAGAAATAATAAAATAATAAAAATTGATCCTCATCAAAAGTATTTTGATTTTTTATATGACAAGTTTTGCTTGTACCTCAAAGTAGCAGTGACGTAAAAAATGTTTAATACTAAAACAATTCTTAAATAATAAAAAGCACAAAAATCGAATAAGCTATGCTTCTTGCTGATCCGCCATTATTTTGTATGAATTTTACAAGGTTTTTTTGAAATGTTTCCACTACATTGGCAATATCGGTTGGTTGTAACTCATTGCAAGCTTTTTGTTTACTCTTACACATTGTAGTCCAGGGGCGTGAGATCAGTTGACCTCGCTGGCCAATATGCGAAATGAGAATCTAATCTTAATTCCCCTAACGTTCATTGAGGAATGAAGGTGCTTCATCTAATTGAAATATTGTCTCACTGCCAGTGGTAATTCGTGAAGCATGTCGCTGAATCACTCCCCCCCTCCCCAAAAAAACCAAAAAACGAACTCCATTTAAATTCTTGTCAAAAAAAACTGGTCCTAAAATGTGATTCTTTAGAATCCTACACCACACTTGAAACTTTCTGAATTTTGATTTTTACATTCTGCCACCCTGTGCCGATTATCCATACCCCAGTAACGAGAATTTTGTATCCAGAATCTTCGAAAAATGCCATGATTATAAAAAACAAATCTATTCTAGTAAAGTATGTATGCATTTCGGCCTAAAGGATTTGTACTTATGTTTCTTTAATACCCTTCTAATAAACGTTACTTTCAACTCATCTTCGTATTCATCGTTATCATTAACATTATTAGCTGCTCCATGATTAAAAAAAAATTTTTTTGAACAAGCTTTAAAGTCTTTTAAAACTTTACCGAGAGTAACATAACTAACTAGTTCCCGTTCAGGATGATTGGCGTTGAATTCGATCGCTGCCTCTTTAAATGCCTTGTAGTGATTACCAATAATAAGTATGATTTCCACTTTTTATATAGGTGAAACTAGACTTAAGGAACATGAACGATGTTTAAACAACAAAGAAATTGTTCAATTCTCTGTCGCTGAGTACCAGCACACAACAGGAAACATGATTAATATAAAAGATTCCAAGGTTCTTGCATCAGTCTCGGTTTATTATAAACGAAAAATTAGAGAATCAGTTGAAATTATCAAGCACAGTGTTTTGATCTTGCGCAGTGAAAATTCCTCGTTTAATCGCAGGCGAAACGTCTGAAAGTAATTCCAATTTGCTACTGTCTGAACCCAAGAACCATGATTTCCGTATATAAAAACTTATTTTTTTCAGTATTATATCATTTTTTTTTGCAAGAAAAACTTTTTATAACATCTTTTTGCTAAAATCGAAAATAAAAAAAATTTTCTTGTTAACTAAAATTGTACACGCTATATAACAAAATTTCAACTAAATACTGGTTACTTCAATCAAGTATAAATAAGCCTTTTCTCTAAATAAACCATTAGAAATGATTGTTGATAGAATCGTAACTACGAATAAAGCTAATTAGACGTGAAGAAACTGTCCAGAACCTCAACCTGGTAGTTCTTCTGTTATACCTGAAAAATACACGATCCTAGAGAAAATAATATAATATAATAAAATTTAGTCCTTATGACATACAAGTATTTGCTCGAGGTACTTTTAAACCTCACATTTCAATTAAATGTGGAATTAATGTTCTTGGGATATCCTAAAGGAGAGTTGCAGACTTATAGAAGTCCCTTAAGTAACAACATTTTTCTTACTGTTCGAAAACAATCAAGATTTATAGAAACGTGTGCATTGGTTTCAATATTAAAGCTACAAAACGGTACACTCCGAACACGTGTAGACTTCCTGTATATTATGGTAAATGTTTATTTAAGATATTTTGTACAATCAGCAAAAAGTGCGGTTGACCAGTACAGTCGCAGCTGCAAGTTGTAGTATAGGTTCTCTTCGACAAATGGTGCCAACCGCATTTTAAAAAATTCACTTTGTTTTAAGAAAAAAAAACCCTTTCCCTTTTACTTAGCGAGTTGTTTTGTAAAGTACTTAAAAGGTAGTTTAAAAAACGCAGAATTAATAATATACGTAAGGTAAATAAAAGAAAAATGGAAAGATTCTTATGTGGATTTTGTCTTTTTTTTATTGACTTAGATGGCGCTGTATGATGAAATGTTTCATGTTTTTTTGTTGGAGTCATTTTGTTTATCGATTTTATGTTGTAGTTTTAAGGGCATTATACATTTTTGTATTTTAGGTTAAGCAAACATAATTTTAAGACATTGTACATACGTAGTATAGCAAGGAAAACTTAAGGGGTCAGAACAACAGACCAGTCCAAATAAAAGTGGATGTTAGGTTGTATAAGTAAACGATGTACAGCATAGATTGGGCTTTTTTGCGAATAGATCTTTGAGGTAATACTAGTACGGTGACAATCTACAGGAGCCTAGTAGTCGCAAGTAATCTTATTGCTGGAAAATATAAGAACGTTCTTTTTTTACAGTTTTATGTAGTAGCCCTGGAGGCAGCATCCACTGTTTTTTGCCAACAATGCAGAAGAATTAACCAATTTTTGTTACAACCGCTCAAATCAATTGCTTCCGCCACAGTAGTCGCTTTTTTTCAGGATAGTTGTGAATAGTGTTTCCAAATTTCGGGATCGGGATTGAATTTCGGGATTTCGGGATTTTTTAAATTAATCTCGAAATCCCGAAAAAATTGAAAAATATTTTGTAGGGTCATTATAATACGTAATTTAAATATTTTAATTATCTTAATAAAAAAAATGATATATTATATAGGTACTTCAATATTTATTGAAATGTAATGTGTATTGCATTGCATGATAACAAATATAATTCATAACATAACATTGCATAATACGTAATTAAGAAATATTATATGTTTAAACACAAATTGAAACAAACAAAAAAATAAACAAAATTAAATTAAAACTTAAATTACTTAGAACTGGCTTCTGAGCATCACCAGTGAATCTAAGGTGAATCCGCTAGCCGAGATCTTATTCTTGTAGCAAGGGATGACGCAGAAGAAAAAACTCGTTCTGATTCTTTTGAAAAAAGAGATTAGCACCGTTGCAAATGTAAACCTTTCAATCCACCATTTTCAAATAGGGCCATTTCCGTTTTCACCACCTTTAAAACATCATCAGATTTTCCCTTCAACTGTTGTTGTACTGGTTTCATTGCATTTGTTATGGCCTTATCGAGTTTGGTTTTAAGGCTCAAATTTTCAGCTGGTTTCAGTCGGCTGAGTGGCAAATCTTCTTCAGACTCAGAATCTTCGTCAAGATTTATTACATATGGTTCATTTTGGCTGCTAAGGCTGGTCCTTGATAAGCTTTCCAGGATATTTTTGACAAAAGTTGCAATTTTCTTGGACGGAGGCAAATTGAAAAAAGTATCCTCGCTGTCTTGTTTGTTGGGATTTTGAAGATAGTCCATGACTCCAGACATTATGGTTCTTCGCTGATATTCGCTTTCTTAAAGACTCTTCCAGGTCAATGCTTAGTTTTGTTTTTAGATCATCTAACTCTCGAAACAGAAATTTGAAACTAGCATCTGCAGTAGCAAGAGTAGCATCTCGTCGGCATATACCTTCTACAGTTAGTTTAACCGGTTCCAAGCAATGAACAATGTTCTGTGCGACTTCAAATTCTGTATTTGTGACTATTATTGGGCTCTCTAAATCAATCAAAGCTTTTCTGGTGCAATCTTTAAGTTGGACAAATCTTTCTAACATATCTACTAAGCTGTTCCACCTTGTTGGACAATCTAAAATTAACAGTTCTTTGCCATGTTTCTCTTTAACATAATTTTGTAAAAGTGAGTTTTTCACAGGAGAACGTCTAAAAAGCTTTACCACTTTTCGGATTTTTTCAACTATCCCCACCAAATCATAGTTTTTCGTAAGGTCTACCTTGTCTTGTTTATCGTTTTCCATTGTCACTTTTAAATAATCCTCCTCGTTACATTCATCTTCATAATAATACTCGTCACAATCATCCTCATCGTTATCCACCTTATCGTCTTCATTTTGGTTCTCTTCTTCATCACTCATTGAATTTTTAGAATACAAAACATCTAATACTGCTAAATGAATGGCGTGTGCAAAACATAATTGTTGTGGTTTTATGAGTTTCCCAAATTTCTTCATTACACTTGCACCATCATTACTGACGCACACTACATCATTATCTAAAGAAATTTTAAACTCTTCAAGTTTCTTCTTGAGTAGGTCGACACAGCTTTGGGCAGGTAAAGAGCCCTTTACTCGAGCTAAACCTAAATTCCAAAATCTAGACTTTTCATCAAAACTGTGTACATTTACATTCAAATATCTTTTGTTCGCCGAAGATGTCCACTCGTCTAATGTCAAACTGAAACATCCACCGTTCTTTTTTATCGTCTGAAATTGGAACACGTAATAATTCAACACTTTTTTGTGGTATGCTAGTATTCGGTTTCGGATCGATGTTACAGATTTGGGTATATCAGTAAATCCTCTGGCATCAAGGCCTAATCTAAGGTCTACTGAAGTAATAAAGACCCTAAATGATAAACCATCGAGTGATGTTTTCTAGCTAATACAGCATCCAAAGAATCATTATCAGGAGGAGAAATGAAATATTCATTAATCCTTTTCTTAGATGGAGTGCACATGTCATCGTCTTTTTCAGTCCCTCGAGGAAATCTAGCCACAGTACAGGAACTTGAATTTGTTTTTACAGTTGGTTCTTTTGAACATGACGCATCCTGTTCTTTTTGGAATGAATGTTTTGCATTATAATGCACATGCAGGCCTTTGGTAGAACCTCCCTTAATACCAATTATTTTTTTACAGTATTTACATTTCGCAGTTAGGTTTTGTTTATTTTTTGACATTAAAAAATGTTGCCACATAGAAGATTTTTCATCATTTTTCTTAGGGTGAGTGACATATTCATCATCATCAGCCATTTTCGTCATGTGTATTATTTAACAACAAATAAAATATAGCATACCTTATTAACTATCTAACTAACTCACAACTCACATAAGTTTTAAACTTTTTGTTCAAAGCTTTATCTTAATGTTTTTTAGACACCGCCCCAGAAAATGAAAAAGAATTAATAGACGTAACGCACAATACGATTATTGCCTCGGCTGGCGTTTCGGGGAATTCCAGAACCGTTTTATTAAAATAACAAAAGTAGGCACTCTGTGGACTGTTGAAGGTCACGAATATCATTTTCCAATTTTAAAATGTAGAAATATTTCATGGATAGGTCATATCCTGACTTATTATTAATAATTTTTGTCAAATAAATAAGATTTTTTCCGGGATTTCGGGATGAAAAATGTTCGGGATCCCGGGATCCCGGGATTGGAAACCCTAGTTGTGAACATATAAAAAAAATAGTGAAATTGTTGTATCTGCGCAACACTGTCACAGCAATAGATATTGTTGTCACTTATACGAATTGTACAAAGAATAAAGTCCAGAGTTGTGAATGCGCTAGCCCGATTTTTTAAAAATAATTGTTGACATAGAAAACTTCGTTATCAGTAGAAATAAACTAGTAGGTCCACTCCTCGACAAATCCTATTTCTGCCAATTTTTTTTGCGTCGAGCGATCACTGGGACCTACGGTTATGGCCGAATTGTTGCGGAAGTTTCCGAACGCCGCGGCGGGCAGAGGTAAGTCGGGCACTAGTCGGAGATGTATTTAGGAAAATATGAGTATACAATAAAATAAAAAATATCGTTTGATCATTGGGTAAAAAATTAAGTGAAAACGGAATATTGCAAAAACCATTCATGTAAGCAGTACTACTGCATGTGCAAGAGGAGAACAAATGTGGCAAAAATATTTTTTTTTACCTAAATCGTCTTAAATGTCTCAAGTTTCTCACGACTTATGTAACCGGACTGATTTTGATGAAGGTTTTAAAAGGGACATGAAGTAATAAATTTATTATTTTATTATTACGGGTTTACACACTTTTAACTCTAAAGTTAGTGTTTTTTTTTATGGAAATGGAAAAACAATTTGGCGTGTTTCTTTTTTAAATGCTTCCGGCGAACCTACCATTATATTTTCAGATATTTTTGAAATACAAATTAAAATTTTCAGTTCAGAAATTGGTAGGAGGTCAGATGGCGCGATGAGTTTCCAGTGGAATTATAAGAATATGAGGCGCATTCACCACGTCGTCCAGAAATGTTATTGAAGAGAAATACGCAGTAAAACAATACCAAAAATAGTGTTAAAAGGTCTCGGTCACCAAACGATCGTTTAAAAAAAATCATATAAATTGGCACAGTAAAACTCTTTTACGAACGCTGAAAAATCTGTCTTAGTATTTTAAATATATAGATGATTAGTGTTAAGGCCATAAAAAGGAAGATAAAAATATGTATTAACGATTTTATTGCACACGAAAGTGTCTTGGCAGTAGCAAGCCGAAGCACTTTAAGCTTGAATTTATGTAGCTACAACAAATTTTTATCTATTCTGTAAATGCTCAAGGTTGGATTTTTTGTAGAAGTTCTTGGTATAACGATATAAAAAAGATTTTTATCTGTTCTAAAAAGAATTTTCACTCTTCAAATTATGAATTTTAATTATTAGTAATATTTGTGCTCGCCTTAAGTTTTTTTCCAGTTACATATCATGTTTAAATTTTAATGTCAATAATTAATTTAACTGCTACTGAACGGACAGGAAAGCTAGCATTTCGGCCTATAGAAGAGAATTGTAGATGTAAAGGTGTATGTATGTAAAAATATAGATCTTCAAGAATGTATGTCCGAAAACTATTTTTAATTAAGTAAATGCGTAAAATATTGTGATTTGGAGGAATAATTTTCATTCATAAAATGACTGGTAAAGATAAAGAGAAGAAAATAATCCTGTACATTTAGAAATATCTAGACTACGTTTTTTTTCTCACCTTTTTAGTAGCAGATTGGATCTTTTCAGATGTTTTCTAGTGCTTCTGCTACTGTCAATTAAAGAACGTTCTTATATGATTTTTTAAAAGTTTTGCCTCTTATTTAATTTATTATTTTTATATTTACAAATACTGACGCACACTTTTTCAATAGCCAAAATTTTTTTTTTGTAACTAAGGTTCCAACAATCTCTATCTTGTGACTTTCTGTATACGGTCATGATATACAATGATAAACATGTTATGGGACTTCTTGAGTTTAATTTGCTATACTAGATATCTCTAAAATTTAGCTCAAATTGAGGCTTGTCATGATTTGCGAACGTTTGTTATACAGTGTCGTTTAAAACAAAAACTGTACTAAGGAATAAAAAGTGTTATATGGTAAGCAACGAAGACTTATTATTTTTCGCCGCAATATGGAGATACAGACAGCAACGCAACTTTTGGAGCAGTAAGACATGTTTTTTCCAACTTTGTTACCGGAAGATCCTTTAATGGGAACTGCACGCAGTATTACGGATCAGTTGCAAGCCTTCCGCCGCTGCAATATTATGTTAAAACTATAAGAGATGTATTAGCTTCAATGTGATTTTAATAGGAAAATATGTATAGTTGGGCGCTAAATGCGAATTTTTATGAAAAATTCGAATTTAGAATGAAACAATTAGTAGAAAAGTTATCCATTTTCGATCATTTTTTGACGTAGATACCGCCCCATATAATTTTTTTTTCACAAAATGACTGTTTACCGCCTTACACTGATCCTTTGTCTACATGACTGAAAAATTTTAAATCGCACTCGTGTCTTTGTATTTCTGCAGCGCGTGAACCCTGTTGAACCGGTTTTTAACCGAAATGTATTTTAAGTTGTCTATAGACAGCATAGTTTTTCAAGTTCTGACATGAAGGAAAGGTCTCGAATTGAGTTATTATGATACATTGAAAAACTGCGACCAAAATGTATAAATATATTTAAAAGTAATGTCCAAGTGACTTAGTAAAATCAAGGGAAATGTCCGTTAATTAAAAATAAAAATGTGGAGAAATATCAAAATGTTGCAAAATGTAAAACAGGTGGAATGTTATGATAAAAAAATATATTTACACTATGTCCTTTAAATTATGGAATGTTTAAAACAGCAAGTCAATTGGCGTAGAGTGGAAAAGCTTATCGGTGCGATAAACGTATTCGAACAGAAAAAGAAAAAACCCAACATGAATTGACATATGCTCTCCCACTAATCATTTGAAGTAAGATAGTCAATAATGATTAATAGATATATAGTTATAAAATTCTAATTAAAATTTGCGTCGATTTGATTACTATAGTCAACTGAAAAAGATAGTTTGGGTCATACACAAAGCGGTCGTATCTAAAAATATATCCAAGATTGTATCGGTCTATGCAGGAAGTTGGAACAAACATTTAATTATATACTTTACA
This sequence comes from Kuschelorhynchus macadamiae, assembly GCA_030620095.1. NCBI lineage: Eukaryota > Metazoa > Arthropoda > Insecta > Coleoptera > Curculionidae > Kuschelorhynchus > Kuschelorhynchus macadamiae. The sequence goes on from JAUTXW010003612.1 coordinate 503,038, forward strand.
CATCGCGCAGGCATTTACCGAGTGTCCTGAATATTTTCTTTTTACATTTACTTTTATATTAAAATTCGCCAACGTTACATATAAAGCTGGCAAGTATTTAGTTGTAAACAATTTCATTTGTCACAACAATTGGGTAAACAAATTCTTGCATAAAACTTTTAATATAGTATTTAAATTCTTTTATGTCAAGGTTTACTTTTTGTATTATCGCGAATGTAGACTAGAATTTTGTAACCGTACTAGAACTGTTAATTCACTATAATCAGGCCACGAAGGCTGAACTAGGTACCCTGGTTGCTTTTAGTGCATTAAAAGGTCATTTTTTTGATTCGGGATTGATTTAACAGTCCGAGCCCAGAGAATACATTTTTTAAATAGAGTTCACTCCGAGATAGGAACAAATCCAATCCCTCAGTCTGATCAGGTCGAATTTTTATTAAGAGTAATTATTGACAGACCATATCTTTTTGACACGGTAATGCGGGAGTGAACTCGTACTCTTCCGATTTAACAACTTACAAATCAGGTTGGGAAACATGTTCACCAGAAAGGATGATCAAGTTAGTGCTCAGCTCTTTAGATATAGTCAAAGATGTTATCGATTAAAGGAAATTTGCCCCCCCCCCCCCATATACGACAGTATTCAAGAATGGGTCTGATATGATGATAAATAAATATATTTTTAAAATTAAGGAGTCGTGTACTGAAAACACTTGAATTCGCCACGTGTTTTCACAAGTGTTATGTACAAAGAAATATGATTTCTCATGCAAGAATTTGTACTGTCAAAATGTTGTTCTATGAAGTTTATCAATGAAAACTTACCATTGCCGCTTTAGAAGCAATGTTAAATACCTTTCAAGACATTTATGGGTAAAGAGTGTTACTCTGACGAGTTTCTTAAAAACAAAAATTACTTTAATGATCTGTCAAGCGGGGAACTTTCCACGGTGCATGGAAAAGTGTTTTTATACCCATAAGATATCAAAAATTATTAATAAACCGGAATGCAACGGTTAAAAGTATTCGATTCGGTGATTTGATTCATAACTATAAAGTTAGAGGTGTAGGCGTTTTTGTTTCTACCACCATTGAGGAACATGCGACTGCTCTGTTGAAAGTTTTGGAGTATGTATATCAGGTTGAGTTGGTATATACATCGATTTTTTAAAAACCTTCGACAAAGTAACCCGTGGATTTATTTCTTTCTAAGCCTCGTACTACTGGCTTTGGCTAAGAATCCATCTGTTGGGATCAAGAAAACGCTGAAGAGTATTACAAGAAAATGTGGTTGATTTTCATCCGGTTGGGATGTTACCGAAATTGTCGGACCAATCCAATGTAGGCTTCTTAAATATATGCAGCTAAATGTACACAACCGAATGAACAGAAATACTAGAAAGTAGAAAGAAAAAAAGCTGGAGGTAATATACCGAGGTAAAATTTTTCATTTTTACTTCCCTCGTACATGGGAGTAATGTAATTGTGAAAAAATCAGCTTCCTAGATTTTTTCAGATCTTTACGTTTCAAGGTCTCCGTAGAAAAACATGTTTTCTCAATTCCGTCGGTCAGTTTGTCATAGCTAAAAAAGTACATACCCGATTGACTTCAAATTTTGATAATACATGAAAAGCCATATGGGGATAAACCATTTTGGTTAAAATCGAATATGGTGAAACAAAATGGCGGCCTAGTGAAATGTTAAAAAATTATTACTAAAAAACTGCTTATCCAGTTTATCTCCAATTTTGCACAAAAATCAAGTGACGGTACGAATCTAAGATGGCGAAGCAAAATGGCGGCTTAATAAAATAATTAAAAAATCAGCCAGGAAACAACCTATTTAACAGACTGATTTCAAGTTTTGTGCAATAATTAGTTCTGGTATAGAAATGAACTGATAAAATTTTGCGAAAAAGTTCGTAACCTAAAAAATGACCCTCTCAAGTTTTATATATCCTCACGTTTTAGCGTCCCTAGATGCCAAAAAATTTCTAAAGTCTTCGTAAATTATAGTCGTGACATAAATTTATCATAAAGGATTCAATAGCTGACATTTTTTAAGGCGTTAATGTGATATGAAATGCGGAACAGCGGTCAAAGTAAGACCAAAAACAACTCACGGCCAAAACCTGCAGGATTTCTCGCCTGCACCCACTGAGAAGTCCTTATTAAGGTGAATAGGGCATTCTTTTATGGCGAAATCTCGTTGTTTTGTTATTAAGTATATTTTTCCGGAAAGCAGGGTGGTGTGTTAAGCCAGGACACCTCTTTTATGTGTGCGACGATACCTGGAGACCGGCTCCAAGGCGGCTGGAAGTAATTAGGTGTCAGAACGTCATAAAAAGCAGTCTGGACTACTGGAATTAACGAAAGAATATTGTTCAGAAAAACCGAACAAGTGTTGTTCGACCATTATGTTGGTGGCCATAGTGAGGAACGCATGGGAAGAGTTCCCGAAGGATTAGCAAGTTTTTCGACAAGTGGCATAAGCATAAGAAGTAAGCCGAGCTAATAGAAGGAAGAAAACGGAGAGAAAATAAGTTACGAGTGTCCAGCAGAATAGATGGGTATGCCAACCCCTAAATGATCTAGGAAGAAGTCCCGATAGTGGCCAGATCCAGGAAACAGGTGGTATCAGCCAGCTAGCTTATTGGTTGGCCTTAGACGTAGATAGTAAAAAACGGCTCCTGAGGGTTCACAGACAATTGGCCAGTGTCCTATCTCAAAGGCCTACCGTACCGTACGAAAGGCCGGGAACAGGGAATTATGGGTTTTACGAGGAACCACTTCTACGTGGATTCGATTTAGACAGAAGATGCCTCCAAAATAGTTAAAGATCGGCAGAGGAACATGTCAAGCAAATAAATTTACTCAGCTAATCTCTGAAAACATAATATGTATTTGCTAAAATGTATATTATTTTATTAAATAAATTTGCTAAAATTAATATAGTCGTATTTTTCTAAATCACAGAGTTTTTGAAGATTCCCTGTATCAAAAACGTCAACTATTGGTTATGAGACAAGAGAAATTATGCTTTGGCTGTGGATTTTTAAAATTTAGTATTACAATTCTTTATTTTTCATAAAATTATTGTATACAAAATAACGACATATATGATCTCAAAAGTAAAAAATTTACAGGATGCTTCATTTAACATAACAAAATTTTAGTTGGTTGCCGTGGACATAGGGTCATTTGGTCAATGACCCGCCAAAAATATTTCAGAAATCAAATTACTCGTTTGACCATCTCTCCTAATAGTTGTAATAAAACGCGAACTTTATGAAAAGTTAAATACGCTACACTATTAGACGCGCGCGGCGGTTCGAATGGTCTCGTTGCGTTCCATAGGCATAATAAAATACGCTATACTAAGCTAGGCTGGGCAGTCCGAATTGTCCTGATTACCTCAAAGCTTGACGAAAGTACCCGAAGATTTCACAGCTACCGAGCGGCAGTTGTGAATGTAGATGAAATAAAGTGGTAGTGCAAAAAATTAAACAACTAAAGAGTGCTAACGAACTTAATTTTGAGAAAATAACCGAATTCAAGGTAAGTGGTCGCAATTTGCTCGAACTTAGTATACGACAAACTAGTAAAGACAAAAATAAAGAGGTTCATCGAAACTTTCGCAAAAGTATGTACGATATAGATAACTGGATATGTGGTTGTGAAGTCTCTAACTCATTTTACTGTTATGTTTGTTTGTTGTTGTGTTAAAGACTTAAAACACTTAAAAGAAAAAATATAAAAACCTGTGTTTTCTACAGATCACATGAAATATTCGGTGTACGGAAGTGTTGATATTCGCACTCAGCTAGACACAGCTTATAGAAAATCCTTAGAGATTTTAATGAAAATGTATTCAAAAATCGTAATATTTTAAACAAAATTATAAAATTGTGTAAAATTTTGTGGGGCATTCGAGCTGGCACTACGTGGCCATGGTGAATACCGATTTGTCTAAAAATCCAGGGGTTTTTCGAGGGCTTATATATTTTGTTGAGGAGTTGGGCCAAGATAGACTATACGCTTTAGCAATGTTAAATATCGAGAAATCATTTATAAAAGGAATGTGCGTGCAATTTTAATGAAAGTGTCATTCAGCATTATTCCAATTCTAAAGAACGAAGAGTAGACCTGAACTTCAAGAGAATTTAAAGCTCAATTTAAAGAGAAGATATTTTTATTTTAAGTAAGCCTATATTTAAAATTGTTATTGACCTCCCAATATAATTCACCACTGACCTAATGTAACACAAACATCAATATATTTTTTCCAGTAGGCCACTCACCGTGAATAACCCTGTATAATGACTGTACCATACACAATATGACAAAACGAACACTTTCACTATTTTGATAAAATAAAAACCACATATCTAACTGCAACTAATTTATTTTTTGTTACTTTCAGTTTCTAAATTACAATTTAACGCCAAGTAAATTTTCGCTAGTTTTTAGAGGATGATAAATGCCGTACACAGTCTGAATTAGACACATTTATTTGTAGTATAAATAAGAAGTCATTTTGAACAGGAAGTGTCATTTCATATCGTTTGGTGAAATAGTTCCTGTGTAATTGCAAATATGTTTAGTTTGAAGGTAATTTTATTAATCTTTTATAAGTTGTATTAATTATTGCTAAATTTTAATTTATGTTCGTGTATGTAGTGTTTTTATATTTAGAGGAATGGCAACAGAAAATATTGCATATTGATGTTTTAAGTTTAAAAGCAATCGAAAAGGTTGAGTGGTTATAACTTAACAGCTTTCACAAATGAATTAAATAAACTTGTCAACTTTTGAAATGGTATTGTCTAGTTTAATTTTGACTTGATACCAAACAATTTTTTAAAATAAGCTCTTTGTGGGAAAACTTTAGTGTCTACTGTTAACAAAACATACTATACTTAAGTGAAAGCGTACTTAAATTTTATATACCAGATAAACAACTAGCCCTTGTTTAGCATGTAACTTTTTCATGCATTTTTATTCCCATTTTATAGCTTCAAGTGAGATTGTTAGGTTGTTCTGTTTTGGATCTTATTGCAAAAACCAACGGAGTTAGAGTTACTTATTTAAGTTTTTTTTTTCTCTTGTGGATAAATGAATAAAAATTAAGCAAACAACATTAGCAATAAAAGTTAATATTATAATAAATATAAGTAAGCATTAAACAAATGTTAACAAACCTAAAACTTTAGTAGTCGGTTGGTCTTCCTCTTCTTCCTATGAGCTTTTTATACCTATAGGCTGTCGGATATACCTTCAATGGGTTTATTAATATTTCTTTTGAAGTCGCATTCGATTCTTCAAAAAGGGAATTAGCTAAGACTTCTAAAATTCTGGGGTGATGTTACATTCAGTATACATGCTTTGCGAAAATGCAAACATAATTTAAAACAGAAAGTGTCTGGTGTACCGTCCAATTTCAAAAAAGAAACAGGATTATACAGATGTCCTATTTAAAATAATAAGTCGATGCTAATTTTTTTAATTTTTAAATTGTGATTGAAAAAAATAGCAAATCCTAAGTATTTACAAGTATTGTATTAAGATTGGTTTTTTAAAAAAGAGAAACGATTGTGCGGATGAATTATTAAAAAGAAATAAAAATAAATCATGGGCATTCCGCAAAAAAAGTATGGTAACCACTAGACATATGTTTCTGTTTTATTGGACTTCATCAAGTAGCAGTCTCACCAAGTTAAAAGGTGTAAGAAATTTGGAGAAAAATTATAAAAAAAAACAAACGTGGATTCACCGACAGGGACGGACACATATCTGGCGTCTCTAAGGAGGTAGCCTTTACCCAAGGCCCATTAATTCTATAGGTTGCCTCGAGCGATCTTGACCTATCCCAATTCCGTGTGAGCGATCTACGTCACTCGGCGACCGGCTTGCTTTAGCACTGCATTGCCCATATCCCTTCTGTGTGCGTTTAATTACATATATTAATCTTTTTTTATTCAAAATTAAAACTTTTTTGTTACAATAGCATGCAGCCGTCAACAATAAAAGCATTTATTATTATTATTATTATTATATAAGTTATCATAATTTTAAACTTATATTTAGAGCTGTTGGTTTAAATTTTAAACAAGTTTTTTTGCTGAGTGCATTTTAAAAAGTGATTTATTTTTAAAGTCTGAAAAAAATATACTTGTAAAAAGTTTTAGCATGACAAATAGTTGTATAACTTAAGAAAATGTAAATTTTTTATACAAGGTGTCCCAGTAGTGTGTTCTCGGATTTGGTGATAACGGATAGAGATAGAAAAAAAGTTTAAATATAAATATTAGTATATAGGATGACATATACCAACTTAAACATATTTTACTACCTTTTTGAATTTTATCTAAAATTCTACGTCTACTTCATATATTGTCCATAGGCCTAAGTTTAATTGTTTTCGAGATATTGACATTTAAAAACTGGGATTTTCAATTTTGAACAACAGTCTAAACTATTCAAATTAGAACAAAACGGTTTGCACTTTCCTGATTTAGTTTTTAATAGTCTACCATAAATTTTTTCTCTATTTCTAACCGGTACCAAGATATCAACCGAGAACACACTATGTATATTATAAGTATTTTTCGTATTTTATTAACTATAGGTATACTATTTGCAGTAAACACAATTATTTAACTGTTCAAACATATTTTATAATAATAGGAAATCAGTACACAATTTATGCTTAAACGTTAACAAATTAAAATTTCAGTTAGTATTTTTTTTTTCATTTTTTTTATACAGCTTTTCGTGGGGTCCACTTCAATAAGGCTTCTTTTTTTACCTTTTTTTCCTTCGCCAGTTCATTTAAATATTTCATTCTTATAAATAACCTGTGTCTTAAGAACCCACTTGCTGCATCTAGGTTTATATGTTGTTGTGTCTATTTGTAATTATTTTCAATAGTTTTTAGGTTATTTTGGTACTCTTTCACTTGAGGAAGTAAAAAAATACTGTGAAAAACACAACTGACAAATATCCCAACGAAAACGTCAAGCCGAATAAGCAATCAACTGGCCGTCTTGTCAGATCGGGTCGCCAGTCGACGTCACGATCTTTGCATCACCCGCGTGTCCCCCTCGCCCGATAGCTGCTCATCGAGGTAACCTATAGAGTTAATTGGCCTTGGCCTTTACCACCTACCGTAATATCCAAGATCAGAAGAATCAATGAAAAAGAGAAATGATTGTGCTGATGAATTCTTAAAAACTCGATGAAGTCCAGTGAGACAGAAATATGTGTCTAGTGGTTACCATACTTTTTTTGCGGAATGCCTATTTAAAATATGCGATTTATTTCCATTTGTGTTTTTCTTCTAAAACATTGCTTGTGGACCACATTTAATATATAAATAGAAACCCTGTACTTCTGAAATAATTAATATTAAACCATTTTTTCATAGGTTTTTTTACTACTAACAACTCTTCTAAGCATGGTATTTGGGAATCCATTTCCCTACGAATATGACCTAGAATCAGCTCCATCAGGTAAGTTTTTTTTAAAGAGAAAAAATTTAAATTACAATTTAAAAAAAAATAAAAATGCAAACAGGAATAATTGACACGTTTGATAGGCTGATTATTTGTATAGACGTCAATTTTAATAGACAGAATGGGATAATAAAAATTCCTTCATCCCAATATTTCAGGAAACATTTAGAATTCAAAAAATGCCATAAAAAAATTAAAGACCACAAAATTTGGCACCAAAACGGCATCTATTTTTTTTCTATCCATTACCGTTTAAGAACGTCGTAAAAAATTGTATATTTTGTTAAAAATAATTTCACCATAATTTTGACATAATATTTTGGGAGTAAAAAAATTGCGATGATGCGGATACGTTCATATTTCCTAGCACTATAGAAAAATCCAAAACGTCATCATATGTTGCAGTGGTTGGCAAATATAATGACTCAAGATACTGAACGCATTACACCAGGAACTCCAAAAAATCAACTCGTTTGAATTTGAGCGTGAAAAAAATACATCCTCTTTCTGCACTGTGAATATAACTGACGTCAGGAGGGGTGCGAAAGGTGTAAATCGGTTTTGTGAAATTGTACGAAAAAAAATTGCTCACATTCAGAGTTCTGCTCATGTGTTTAAAAACCCTAAAAACTGTTTTGAACCTGATGTTCGGTAAATGAGTGAAAGGCTTGCAAAACATCTACGCAGTACCTTGAGAATGAGGAGAAATTCTCCCATCCAAAGATGATGCGACGACTCAAAATCTTTGATAATTTTCTCGTGAGTCCTACTAGACCCAGGAGGTCAAGAAAAAGATAAGATATTTACTTTGAATACTTTTACTTCTTATACACTCAAGTTTGGATGCATTGGACGTTAATTTACTATTTACTGCTGTGCAACAGACCCTAGTTCCTATTTTAATTTAAATTCACTATGAAGGTCGTATCACTATGATAACTATATATTATTATATGTCCGATAAAAATAATTGCTTTGGTAATGTGCTGCCTATCTACAAAAAGGGCTGCTAAGATGCTGCCTATCTACAAAAACCAACTACAGACCTGTATCGTTATTACCTGCTTTATCGAAGGTTTTTGAGAGGGCAATTATAACACAAGCGCTTCCTTTCTTACTTACCATAATGTCTCGAAGGAACATCATTTTGGTTTTCGCAAAAACATGTCAACTGAATTGGCTATTTTCAAATTAGTAAATCTTATAGCCGATTCTCTGGATAATCACAATTTGGCAGCTGGCCTTTTCTTCGATCTCCCGAATGCCTTTGAGACTATAAATTATCCTTTTTATACGGTTATACAATGTTGGTTTGAGGGATGTATTGTCGCCGACTGGAACAGATATTTCTCTACACCATCAGATATACAACAAGGAGTTGGGACCCTTGTTCTTTCTAATATATATTAATAAGTTAGGAGATACACTGAACATGGGAAGAATTTTTTAGTCTGCCGATGACACCTCTATATAACCTCATCATAACGGATAGAACTCTGACTGGGTTATCGAGGCATCTGTCGGTGATGGCGGAGAGTATGACATTGTGGTGCATCGAGAATGGTTTGAGATTAAATACAGGTAAGACTGCTTTGTTGCAATTCGAAATCTTAAAAAACAAATTAGAAAGTATGTATGTTAAGATTGACCGTCGGTCGGTTCCTGCAGTGGACAGTGTAACATTTTTGGGCCTAATGCTAGATCCTCATTTATCATGTAATGATCATATCTTGCAGCTGAATAACAAGTTAACCTCTGCATGTTTTGCCCTGAGGGCCCTAAGAGACTGTGTTTCCCTGGATGCTTTAAAGATCTTTTATTTTGCTTATGTTGAATTGCCATATGGAATTATATTTTGGGCAGTACACTTACACGCAACAAGAATCTTTAAAACTCAAAAAAGAATAATCCGGACCATCCTAAGAAAACATCCCCGAGCATCTTGCAGAGCCTTGTTTAGAGATCTTAATATATTGTCGGTGCCATCTCTCTATTTCCGTCAGCTGCTATTGTTTGTGAGAGGACATAGGCAACTGTTTCAGACAAACCACGACCTGTATGCTGAAGGCACGGAGATTTTGACAAGGCACTCTCATAATTTGAGAACCCCTCTTCACAACACGGTTTTCTTTGCTAAAAGTTCATATTATAGAGCTATCAAGCCTTTCAACCTGCTACCGAAGCATATTAGGGACATGGCCTCAGACAGAGCCTTTAGGAACTCCGTTACCGAGTCTACTAATTGATAAATGTTTGTGTAAATTTAAGTTCTGGGAGGAATTTAATAATGATGTGTAGCTTAACCTAAGAACAAAATAAATAAGATCAAACTAATTTTTTGGTTGATAAGTTTAAGCTTTTGAATGTTCTTATTTTAATATATTGTTGCGTTAACTTTAGAATTTAGGTTGAATGTTATTTTATCTTTATATTGTTCCTGTCGTGTATTTAATCATTGTGCAATATTTTGCTATTGTTTTAAGCATTACCTCCCCCTGACGATACCGTTCATTTTCCTGTATTCGACTTGATAATGATATCATGGTAATAACAGCATTTCATTTCATTTCAATATATCAATTATTAATAGAAATAAATAATTTAATTTTTACTAATTTTATATTATAATGTACCAGATCAGTTAATTGATATAATGGATTTTTACTTTTTAATATACCACTGGAAAGACAATTTTATTTTCTGCAACTTTCCCGTATGTACATTTGTCTAAAATTGTGGTTGAAAATTATTTATGAAAAAGATACATTAGGCATAAAAAAATAAGTAGGTACTTTTTTATATTCTTTATTTCTGTATATAATAACGTTTTCGTTGTGTCTAACGATTATCAATATAGTTATACGAGAAAATGTAACAAGAGGGGAACCCCTGAAGCCTTTACCCTTGGGAGACCCGGGGAATTTCGGAATAATCATCACTAAACACCTCCAAACACAAAATTCTCTCTAGAAACCGTTTGTCGACGATTAATGTTTTGAAAGATGACAACCCTGATATTACTTATTTCCAAAATATAAAATTCATGTCAAACAGGATTGATCGATGCAATAGAGATCTAAATAACGGAATAATATAGGAATTTCTTTCAAAGGGCTACTTTATAGGCATTTTTAAAATAAAAATCTTATCTTTAAATTGAGCTTTAAATTCTCTTGAAGTTCAGGTCTTCTCTTTGTTCTTTAGAATTGGAAAAGTACTGAATAACACGTTTGTAAAATTGCACGCACATTCCTTTTATAAATGGTTTCTCGATACTTAACATTGTTAAAGCGGAGTCTATCTTGGCCCAATTCCTCAACAAAATTTATAAGGCCTCGAAAAACCCCTAGATTTTCAGACAAAGTCGTTTCATCATGGCCACGTAGTGCCAGATCGAATGCCCCACAAAATTTTACACAATCTATAATTTCGTTTAAAATATAACGATTTTTAGATACATTTTCATTAAAATCTCTAAGGGATTTTCTATAAGCTGCGTCTAGCTGAGTGCGAATATCAACACTTCCGACCGTAGCATAGTTCACTGAACATTTCATGTGATCTGCAGAAAACGCATGTTTTTTTATTTTTTCTTTTAATGTTTTAAGTCTTTAACACCGTTTTTGCACCATAATGAGTCCGAAGAGTCCATAGAAAACAACAAACAAACATAACAGTAAAATAAGTTAGAGACTTCACAACCACATACCCAGTTAGCTAATCGTACATACTTACTAGTTTGTAGTATAGTAAGTTCTGGCAAATTGCGACCACTTACCTCGAATTCGGTTATTTTCTCAAAATTAAGTTCGTTAGCACTCTTTAGTTGTTTAATTTTTTGCAATGCCGACATTTTATTTCATCTACATTCACAACTCAAACATAGACCACCTTGAAATTGGTTATTTTTGCAAAATTAAGTTCATAAGCACTTTTTAGTTGTTTATTTTTTTGCACTAGTCACTACCAACATTTTATTTCCTGTATATTTCCAACTCACACATAGATCATAAAAATAAAAACATATATTTACAAAAAACAGTATATAAATCAATTTTCATCGATTAAAAACGCCCGAAACAATATCGAGTTAGAATAGCGCAACCTCTAAACAATTGAACTTCCGCATGCCGACGTGATGCCGCGACCGATCGATCGAATTGAGAAGAGACCGGCTGATAACCCAAATCGCGATTTCATATACCATTTGCTATCACGTTCGGCTGCCGCTCGGTACCTGTGAAATCTTCGGGTAGTTTCGTCAAGCTTTAAGGTAATCAGGGCAATTCGGACTGCCCAACCTAGCCTAGTATAGCGTATTTTATTATGCCTAAGGAACGCAACGAGACCATTCGAACCGCAGCGCGCGGCTAATAGTTAAAGGTATTTAACTTTTCCCAAGGTTCGCGTTTTATTACAACTATTAGGAAGGACAATCAAACGAATAATTTATTTTCTGAAATATTTTTGGGGGGTCATTGACCAAATGACCCCATGGAAGAGCTGCCACTGTATGAATGTAAATGTATAAAATTCAAGGATGATCAAAGGCGAAAACAGACTGTAATCACATTACTTGGGACCACTTGCTATAATACTCACGAAATTTGAACCGTGATGTTCAGTGATATTACGCTTAAAAACAAACTACTGTCATGACTTATCATACACATTGTCATCATTTTATATAGGTAATTATTCGAGTAGTTCTCAGTTGTCAATATTTGTTTTTAACTAGGGAAAGTGACTGGTCAAGTAGTTACTCAGACTGGGAAAAGGAAATGACCGCTGTTGCTGTTTTTTAATGCTCTAAAATATGCTTAAAAAGAGAAGGGTTGGGCGAATATCATAGGCTAGCGCAAGAAATGCGAAAATATCCAAAACGGTTTCATATTATTTTTGAATGACCAAATAAGAATTGTTACGAACATCTCGTCCATTTTTTAAGTAAATACTGCATAATCGTACAACCATAACAACAATGAAATATGAATTCACGTAAGACGAAGATGTGCAGAAATACAGAAAACATAAACGTACCGTCACGCGTGAGGATGGCCACATTAGGTGTCCCAGGTATGGTTGTCATACATTAAAACGACAAGTAAAATGACAGTTCGCATTTTTTACGGAGGACGTTAAGTTTACGTGAAACCACGTGACGTGGTGTGATAACAGTCTGTTTCCGCCTTAAGCTGATTAAAATAATGTTAGGGTCACTTACAAATACATATGTACGTTGCTTCGGAAATAATTCCTCACAAGTATTCCTTTGTTACAGAGCATCACGGACGAGTACAAATTAAAGTATTCAGAGGACCCACAGAACACGACGGACATGATTACTTTGCGCCTTGGGGCTACTGGGTTAAACAACCTGGAGATGACCATCACTAAATTCTAGTATTTAATTTAGCTAATCTAGTTTTATTTATTTTTACTATTTTTGTTATTAAAATGTTTTTCTAATTAGTTTTGTTAAAGTAATTTTTAACTTTATTTAAATGCCTACACAAATCGCTTTTTTTACGTATTAAAAAGCATGAATTTGCTTGAAAAAAATTAATAACAACGGACGGTATGACGCCACGCTACACGTTTCTTATAGAGTGATCACGCATAATATACATATATACAGAGTTCTAAGGTGTTATCCCAACTGGATTTGCTAAAAAAATAAACAAGTAACAGTTTGAGAGTAAAAAAATAAACACACAATTTTTCGTATTAAATAGAGCACCCTGTATAATATTGTTTCACTAAATAGGTGTCTTCGTGATTATTATAAATATACCAGGTTTGATACCTTTATCTTTAAAAACAATCGATCAAATTGACAAAAACTATGTAATAATGAAAATTGTGTTAGAAATAGAGAGAACATTCTAATTACATATAAGTGGCTCTCAATAGAAACGATTGAACACAAATCCAAGCAACGAATAATATGAATGAAACCCGTCGGAAGTCTTCGAGTAGCTGAGCTAAGAAATGCGGCACAGTGCAGCGTTGCCATCATATTCATCTTAAGGGTTGTTCCATGACTTTTTGGACATTCTGGCCTTTTTGAGGTTAGTAGTAAAATGTATTAAAAAAAACACAATAAAAATTTCATATGTAAGATGGGAATTGCTCTAAAAAACTAAATTTATATAGTTTTCACGCAGTTCTCAAAAAAGTAAATATCAAAAAATTAAATATACATAACACGTTTGTTCATTTATTAAATGTATACTACCCAGTGTTTAGTTCTTTTAAGAACTTAGGAAAAAACCATAAACCAGTTACAACGGTGTGGATCACTCGAAATAAAGAACTTTAGAATACATGTGAACATATATGGTTCTGCAAATTCTTACTTAGATTTATCTGTATTTGTAAATGGAGGAAAGGCGTCAAAACTATAAGAAGTGTTTGCCGTAGCATAATTTAAGCGTTTGCGCTGCGCCCGGGCCCTTGAGCAATGACGGAATAAGCGCAGAAGGGCCCAATAATGGCAAGCAGTTATTTTCTGGCACTCTTTTTTGGGTTGCACCTGTTAGGATCTTTTTTTTTGAGTCATCAATTATTTTCTGTACCTGCATATAGGGAGCCCCTTGTCGAAACCTGCGCGGGGATGAAAATTTGTAGTTCCGCAACTGGTAATTTTTGTTTATTAAGTCAATTGTTTTAGTTGTATAGGAATATAAAATGGCAGTAAAAATATTACACTTGAATTTAAAGAGTTTTTTTAACTACAATATTAACGCCAAAATTATAAAACGACAGACATACTAAAACATAAAAAATACGCTGAGGCATAGTTGATCAGAAGCTTTGGATCAAGTCTATGTCCCTCCCAATTCAAAATGTTAAACAGGAAAGAGGTTCAAGTGATACCTGATTTGAAATGTTTTCAACAGCTCCTATTTTATCATTAAATTATATAAAAACTAAAAACCTTTCAAACAAGTGTATTTATGACTTCTTGTAAAATAAGCCGTCGTTCCCTCCATAGATAACATTGCTGTACCTATTGAGACGATTTTTGTTTAGACCTTGCATTCTACTAAACTGGAGTTTTTAAATGAACACTCTATATGTTCAACTGATATAATTGTACTGTTTATCTAACACTATATCGAAAAACCCAGATAAATAATCTGCCCTACAAAAACTGGAGTTATATACAGGGTGTAACATAAAGGTCGGGAATAAATTAAACAGTGTATTCCTTATTAATTTTTTTTCGTATGCAGTTTTACTCTACGAATTAATAAAAAAATCGTTTTAGTGTAATAACTTTCGAACGCTAGAAGATAATGAAACGAAATTTTAGCCGTAGCTTCATTCGGTAGTACCCCAGTAACAGTAAAAAATTGACTTCACAGTTTATTCAGTGCCATGCGAACGCATATTACAGTAGGGGGAAAGCCACTAGTAAAAATATTTTTAGCTCATTTCTTGAAATTTGATTAAAGAAAAATTTCCTCTTGCATTGCATGTCCTTATGTCTTTTGTCTCGTTATTTTCCCGTAATTTAACCTTTAGTAAATACCATTTTTTCCATTGCTTACACAGGAAAATGTAGAAATACACAAATATTATCGAGTTTGCTTTAAAAAATGGTCGAATACTTTTAGACATTTGAAATAAAATAATGATGATAAATGTATTATTAACTTACAAACTTAAAGTAATCATTAGTTAATAATAAAAAAGAACATTATAAAAGATGCTGTCCCCCACTTCAATTAATTTTCCTTTGCGTTTCCTCGTGGATTTTCTTACCTGTCCAAAAATACCACGAATTGCCGACACACCAAACTCTTTGACGAGAGTACGTTAAAAATGGCAACGGAATAAACTATATTTTTTTAAGTGCTCCCATAAATAATAATCCAAAGGATTAAGGTCGGAGGAACGAGGAGGCCATGTTCTTGGCCCTCCTCGACCTATCCGTTTATTTAGGTATTTCTCATCTAAAGTGACCTGGAGCTCCGTCATGCACAAAACATGCGTGTTTTAAGCGATTGTTAGTACTATGAGACCAATAAAAAAATCGCCAGTTGTTGTTTCCGCCCATTACCATTCCTTGTAAATCCAGCTTCGTAAGTAAATAAAACGGATGGTTGAAATACATAATTTTGATTAGTCTTATTTAAAACCCAGGTGTAAATTCTAAGACGTGAAGAATAATCCTCGGCAGAAAGTGCCTGCATCTTTTGCAGATGGTATGGGTATAGCAAATATTCTTGTACTAGAATCTAGATTCGCATCGACCGTTTGAAGGAATTGTTCTTCGAGTTCTCCATACATTCTGAGGGCTTCCGCTGGAGATGCAAGGCTTTAATGAGCTGGTTTCACGTAAACGAGCGTGAATTCTTGAAAAATGTTTAGCATACAGATGCACATCTAACAAGGCCATAAATAAAAATGAACATCTGCTAATTCTTCAAATCAGTAGTCAATTTTTAATACTAATTAATTAAATTAAGAATGCTTAATGAAAGCTGGATATCTTAACTGACAATTTATCTGAAAATATCATGGTCAAAGCATTCTTGATAATGTTTGTTCATTTCTACATTTTCCTGTGTACGCAATGCTATTTACAAAAGGTTTAAGAAGAGGAAAAATACGAGACACAAAAAAAATTCAAGAGGGAAACTAGGTTTAAATAAAAAAAAAATCAAATTTGAAGAAATGATCAAAAATATTTTTACTAATAATAATATATAATAGCAATTTACCGAACGCACGTCATTGAGTAAACTACGAAGTCAATTTTTTTACTGTCACTAGGGTAATACCAAATCAGGCTATGGCTAAAATTTCGTTTCATTATCTTTCAGCGTTCGAAAGTTATTACACTAAAACGAACTTTTTCATTAAATTTTTACACACTGTAACTTACAAAAAAAATGCTTTGCAAACAGCATTATGTAACAACCCTGCAAAGATTATGCTCGAGTCCCAACACTCAATGCATTTGCTATAAGCGTTATGTATCTTCCTGTGTACTTAATCTATGTATATCACATATCACCTTACTTATTTGAAAGAGACAAAATACAATTAACTTGAAATATATATATTTCTAATAACTTTTAAATAAGTACATGTGTGATGCAACTCTATGTATATAAACGATTGCATTAAAAATGTACCTTTAACAATATCATAGCTAAACAGTTGTAAAAAATTTGTATTGTAGCCTAAAGTTGTAATCTTTGTTTAGAATTTCTTTTAAGGCAAATTTTCGGACGGACAGCGCTCTTATTTAGAATACTTTAATGACGATTACTAGCTGACAATTAAACAAGTCTGTTGCAATAAAAAATGGACATATTATTAGAATATGTTTTGTCAAAATGTAAGGTTTAGTGAGATATTCAATTGATCAAATTAAGTATAAGTCACTGTAAATTTGAATCGCACACATGAGCGAGTTAAAACAGTTCAATCTCAGTTTATTCTGGCTTTCAAATTTTAAAGTTTTAATAGCATACCATTCTATTGCATACAGAAACTTGTTTAAAATACTTTTACTTACTATAATACGGATGAAAAAAAAAATGTAAAAATCTTACAGAGCATCCTATTAAGTTAGATACAAATAATTACCTTGATTATTCCACAGTGAAATGACCGTATTTTTTACACGAATTGGTGTATACCAATTCATTAGTACCTCCAGTAAAGGGAATAGGATTCAAATTAATTACCGAAATACTCATTAACTCGAACTTTTTCAGTGGTCCCTGTACATTTTTCAAGATTTCCATGTATTTTGACCTTTATAACTCGAATCCAAATGCTACGTCTTGCCAAAGTAAAAATCTCTATAACTCGAACTTTCGAAAACGAAACAATCTGAGTTTCGACCTGTAGTCACAATGTGGCAACGCGGCACGTCTTGTAATCGATTCGATGAATTACATCAAGGGCAAGCATTGATGATATTTTGGAATTCCCGTAGTAGCGTTAAAATACTTCGGAAGAAATTTCAAGGTAAAAAGCGCTTTTAGTTGGCCGCGAAAACTTAAGTCTAACGATCGAGAAGATTGAAATTCTAAAAAAGTAGAGAATGGTGTTCAAAAAAGATTATTTGCCAAGAATATTACATTCTAAAGTACGTTATCCACTATAATAAAAAAGAAAAAAAAACTATAGTGCAATTTGGTGCCGATGTAGCTAACCCAGCTGAAGTGAAGCGAAAGAAGCCTATGAAAACCGTAAACACTGAGGTAATTAAGTGGTTTAAAACTACAAGAAAAGCAAATTTGCCTATCTCAGGGGCAATTTTGTAACCAAAGGCACTGGATTTTTCTAAAAAATTGAAAGGTGAAAACTTTAAAGCAAACTCAGGATGGCTGGAAAATTTTAAACAGTAATGTAATTCATTATGTAAAACATATTTTGCGTCCTTTTTAACCCCCCGACGTAACAGAGGGGTGTTATAAGTTTGAGGTGTGTGTGTATCTATGTATGTGTGTGGCATCGCAGCAGCTCTCAAACAGATGAACCGAATTTGATTTAGCATTTTTTGTGTTTGTTTAAAAGCTGTCTTGATCGAGAGTGTTCTTATGATTCAAGTGATATACACTCTGCAAAAAAAAATAGGGACCAAGGCATTTCGCAAAGAAGAATGCACGAAAAGTATTCTTCAACAGTCGCCATATACACTCGGAGTAAAGAAACTGCCGACCAATATACACTTGAAAACAAGTTTAGTGTGTCAGGGGTGTTTAAAAATTTTCAAAAATGTTCTTGTTGGGTTATTAGATATGTACTTCTGTTTTATTTTTCAAATGTTTACCAGACAAAACTCTAACGTTCAAAAGTGAAAAATGTCGCGGAGTTATTTAGGGAATGGGTGACCCTTTCATTAACAGCAAATATGACTGGCATTGAAAAGCTTGTCCTAATAGGAAAAAGCGCAAAACAAGGATGTTTTCAAGGAGTAAAAAATTTATCGCTGATTTACTGCAGCAATAAAATGGCCTGTATGACGATAGAACTTTTTGAAAAGTGGCTGTTAAACCTGGACAAACAGTTTCTACTTCACAACCGTAAGATTTTGTTTCTGATTGAGAACTGTCCGGCGCATCCTTGTATCGATCATGAATTAAAAACAATAAAGCTGATTTTTTTCCACCAAACATGACATCAAAACTACCTCTTGATCAGGCTATAATAAGAAGTTTTAAATTTCATTATAAACGTAGAAAAAATGCTTGACGGGTTTGAGACAAATGGTACCATCCCTAAAACAGTATGGAAGGTAGATGTAAGTCAAGCAACTATTCAAAACTGCCTCAAAAAAGTTGGTTTTGGAATGCACAACTGTTGCAGGGTTCTAAGCAATTTTCAATTATCAAATTCCGTGACTTTTCCAGGTTTTCCTTGACAATTTCACGGAAATTCCCGGTTATATTTTGAGAATTTATAGATCTTATAAAAAAAGCCAACAAAACTAATGAAACTAAACTTAAATGTAATTATATAAGAAATATAAAATATTAAAGAAAATGCTATAGTAATAGAGCAAGCAGGGTTACTTTAACTTGAAGAGGCATATATTTTTAAAAGGATATTCTGTTCTATTTAAAATAAAGTAAAACAAAATTCAGTTATACAAAGCATTTACAAACAAAAAATTAATATATACTTGCCACATGTCATTATTAAAAATTAAATTTAAAAAGATTATAGAAAAAAAATAAGTATTTTAAATTTTTCATCTCAGTTCCGATATTTCCAGTTCTATGGATGCTGTTTCCTTGTCTAGCTTTTTTCGTTTATTTTCTAAATGAGAAAGTTCACTTTCGGCTCTTTTTTTCGAGATCAGTTTCTTTTTCTTTCCCTTTTCGGCGATTTTCGTTGTCAAGGGCATCTTGATAAGTTTCGTAATCATTTTTAACACATAACCTCATCTTGTAGGAAATATTAACATTTAATGCACCACCTATTTGATAAATTGCGTCATATACTTGTCTTTGGCAGATAATGGACTCCTCCAACAGATTTATTTATGGAAAACCCCAACTCAACAGTGGCGTTTCCATGAGAAAGGATCAAAATTAACTTACTAACATGCCACAATTTTTAAAGTAGTCATTTTGTCCCAAGAAATTGTAGAAAAATGTATCCAATCGAGTAGTTTGATTATGTTATGCAAAAATGTATAAATTCGTTATCTATTAGATGCTGGCTATACCGTTGACCACTTTTTTCTGGGGAATTATTTCTTTTTCCTACAAATACGCTTATTTTGGGCTCTTATATGTGAAACTCCTTGATCAAGCATGATGTTTGGTTTTAAGCATGTTACATATTTAATACACTTATATTTAAAGACAACAGCGTTCTATTAACTTCTTTATTTGTTTTATTAAAAATGTCTGACATTCCGACAAAAAATAAGTTTGTCCTTTTCAGGAACATTTAGGCCTTTCAATGCTTTTTTAGTGGCAAATCCAACATCAGTCTTATCAGTTGATAATATCTTTATTATCAAAAGTTAATTTTAACATTTGTTGGAGACTTTTATACAAAACTTGTGTTTTTAAGATTTTTTTGATTAATTCGTTTAGCATTTGTAATACAAAAATGACGCCGGCGAGCAAGTCTGGGGAAGTTAAATAAATTTCTTATGTAAGAGCCGCACAATAATTTTAGGTAATACAAGGGATGTTAAATAAATTATAGTTATACAATATATATGTTAATTATAATTATTGTTATATAAACGCGACGAAATAATCTTGAGTAAATACAATCAAGCAACGTTGGTGGAAATATTAATATTATGACTTTTCCAGGTTTAGTATAAAATCCCCTGACTTTCTATTATCTTTTGTAAATTCCCTGATTTTTAGTCGGATTGCTTAATTACCTGACTTTTGCAGGTCGCTAAGAACCCTGTTTTATGACTTCCAAGATGAAAAATCTGTCAGAATTAAAAAAAAAATCAATGGAAAGCAGGAAGCCCTAAATGTCTGAGAGTCCATTAATAGATGATTAGAAATTCTTAATGCAAATGATACGGCCTCTTTGGATGAATTTATAAATGTGGACGAGGATCTAATTTCAAGCGAAAATCCAACAGAAGAGAAATCTTGGTAAATGTAAGCAAAAATCAGGATGAATTGGAGAACAAATCTGATGATGAAGACGGCAGTAAAGGAACTCCAAGAGAGAAGCCTTTTGACGCTGAAGTTTTAAAAGCAATTGAAACCATTCAGCTTGCATTTTCAATAAATGAAGCCGCAACTAATGAAGACTTTTCTTTAATCTTTGAATCTATGAATCTTACTGCTCAAAAAAAATTCAGTCAGTGTTTTAGTACATGTTAGGTTAGTTAGGTAGATTTTTATTAGTTTACTGGTTTCTATTATGTATGTTTGTAGTTTAGTTTTTTAATATGTATATTTCAAACATATGTATTAAAACAAATGTTTTGAAATATGTCTGTGATTTTTTTGGCTGTCTCTTCAAGTTCGAGTTACGGAGGTTCCACTGTAGTAGAAAATGCTTTAAAAATTTTCTTTTAATTTCCTTTGCACTCAGTGCAGGGTTGTCAAAAAACAGCAAAAAATTAAACACTTTTTCCATTTTTTTTGGAGGAGACTATAACAAAAGGTCTACAAATTTCCCTCAACATCATCATTTTTTTTCTGAGTAACGCTTAGTAATTATACACAAATTCTTATCAGAAGTATAGCAGATCATAACCCAGCCAACAAATGTGTATCTAGCTTAAGAAACGCATGCTGTTTGTGTGAAATTCAATGTAGAAAATACGTAAAAGGTACTTAAGTAATAAAATTAAAAGTAATAAATATATACAAGAGTAAAAAGTAAATATAAATTTTGTAAAATCGATTAAGTACTAGACAGCTGTCGCTACACTCATTTAAGTATCTTTTTTTTTATCTACACGATCATCCAATACGCTTAAACACTTTAAAACTGACAAAAAAAAATATCACGATAAACAATTTAAAATTCGATAAAACAAAAAGTTTGGAAAGGCGAAAAATAAAAATTCACTCACACACGAGGATTTCTATTTTTGGCCTTTCGCTGATCAATGAAAAATTCTATATAAAATATTATCTGCCTAAATTAAACAATAATTAATACAAGAATAAATACGAATGCGGTTTTAGACCTAGAATTATAATCATAGATTTAACGGATTAAAAGATAATACTTATAATGATAAACGTCTGATATAAGAAGGATATACTATTTTTTAAAAGGATGAAAACGAACGTTATGATGCGATGTTATCTATCTTATTAACTTGTTTTTGTATAATGGTGCCAGTATAGTTTATTTTTAGATCCAAGCTTAGTTATGTGTAAAAACCAACAATAAAATAATACCGTTTTATTCAGTGCTTGTGATTAAGGCAAAATTATTAGCTTAATTTAATTTTTTCTCAAATGATGGAAGCACAATCGCTAAATATAAAATGTCTCTTCAGAAGCTCTGACAAATATTTTAAAACTGTATACTGTTTAGTACAACGGACTATCTGTCCATTTTTTTCTTGAAAATTTCAGGAGAAACTTTACTTTTCTAAGTCTAAATTACTATTTTGTCATACATTTTTTATGCAAAGTGTTTGGTGGATCAATGTAGATATTTTAAGGGATGATAAAGAATGTCATGGAACATTTTTTTGTTTTTTATTTCTTAAAGTAGAACTTTCTAGAGATTAAGGAAAATAATGCATTAACTGCAGCTTTAATTGCATATATTATTTTATTTTAATGATGAAAATAGTACAATTAATCGATACAATATGTTACAAAATCTGAAAAAGTGAAGCAATAAGATAACGCAAAAAAAAACAGGCTGTATTATGGAAGAAATTTTCTAGAGAAGAAATCTTCAGAGTTATATTCAATATTTCAACAAAAACTTAGCGTTAATGTTTGAGCGGGAGCCAAAGGTTTTTTGTTTTTGGACCTCTATCTATCAAATAATTTAAATGGAGATAACTGTTTGAATTTTACAGTACGACTAGAACCGAGAAGAACGATGATTCACCAGAATGACGGATGTCCTATTAACTATGGTGCAGCAGTGCGTATTTTTCTTAACGAAAACTAATCGAATAGTTGTGGCTCACGAGATCATCAGACCTTATGCCCTTAGATTTTTTTGTTGTATTGACTGATTATCATGACGTCAAACTTAAAAAAGTAAAATAAAAATGGCAATAACTCGAAATCCATGAGACCTCGAATAATAGCATGTAAGACCAAAAATATTCCATGGCATTCCTTACCAACCCTTAAAATATCTACATCGATCTACCAAACACACTATATATTAAAACTCTAATGTACCATACAGGATGTAAATTAATTCATTTCTAAAACTCCGGGAGAGAAAATAAGATAAAAAATTCATA
Organism: Kuschelorhynchus macadamiae; assembly: GCA_030620095.1. Classification (NCBI taxonomy): domain Eukaryota; kingdom Metazoa; phylum Arthropoda; class Insecta; order Coleoptera; family Curculionidae; genus Kuschelorhynchus; species Kuschelorhynchus macadamiae. The sequence goes on from JAUTXW010003612.1 coordinate 525,965, forward strand.
GTGTTAATAGTATTTTTTTTTAATAATCGACTTAGTAAAATTTGAGTTGGCAAAAAGTTTTTATTTGAAAAATAATGCTAAAAGACAATAAAAAAGTTAGTCACATGATCTATATTAACTGTCAAATTTGACATTTAAAAAAATGGCCTACTTTTTTTCTCAAAATTTTGAAAAATCATAAAGAAAACTTTTTGATTTTAAGTTATATTTTTTTATATATTAATTCATAACTCATTTTTTTTAAACTTGGAGCTTTTTCACTTTACCAAATGTAAGCAAACCTGTAAACCTGAATGAAACTATTTATTTTTGATAAATTTATCACCTAAGGGCACAGATAAAAAAAATTTTCAATTAATTTTTTATTTCAAACGTTATTCTGTTGTCGATAACATAAATGGGTCCATAAAAATGCGTCCAACTTTTATAATGTTTATCCAGTTTCTACAATTTATTGAAAAATATTTTTAAACTGTGTTAATACACTTTTATTTACTTTATGGTAAAAACGAAACTCAGAAAACCCCACTTTTCTATTTCTATATTGCCCTTTCTAAAAATAAATAATATATTTTATCAAATTAATAGAAATTATCAAATAAAGCCTATAAAAACAATTACTGATTATTTTCCTTTATCACTTATCAAATTATTGAGAAAAAGTACTTTCCTACAAGTTTTTTGAAAAAATCTCAAATTTGACAGGTAAGACTAACTTTTTTATTATCAATTATTTTTTAAGCAAAAACTTTCTACGCATTTAGATTTTACCAAGGTCAGTAACTGAAAAATATCATATATGGTGCGCAATTTATACTAGTTACACTGTATAAACAGGAGTCCACAATTGCTTCGTTTTCAACACAAAAAGTACGTAACTAATTTGTTGGTCATTACGAATATGGAAAATGGTAAAGTGGTACTGTTTAGAGATAGTACAGGTGAGAACGTGCCCGTTCCCTAGGAATGATCCGGGAACTTTCTTGCACCCTTGGGAAAATCAGGAATGTTCGTTTTCAGTTTTTTTTTTATAACAAAAGCAATGCGATCTACTCATGTAGGTTGTAGTAATTATTTTTTTCTATTATTATACTTATCGAAAAAAGAGATAAACTTCGATTTCTATCGCTTACTAAGACAATTTTGTTAGGACGTATGAATTGTTTTTCCAAAGATAGTGCTTTTACACTCCCTAAAAGCAATAGAAAAGAAACATGTACCGTTTAACCTAAACCACTAGCATTATAATACACTATATTGGAATATCACAAAACACCAATATTAGGAAACTGTAGGGCAATGATGCCATACAGTTTCCTAAAAGACCTTAAGAAATCGAGCCAACCTATATATAGTGTGATCCACTTTTCGTAAGCGCACACTCCAGTATTTCAGAAATTATATATCAGACTAGTTTAAGATTCTAGTGCCATGCATGGATTTAAAATCTGATTGTTTTGACAGACTCAACTCTCACATTTCATTGGCGTTTAAATTTTTGAAAAAAATATTAGCGACTTTTTAATGCAAATTTTGGTCTTAGATTTTTATTCAGCATAATTAAGAACCCCTCTATACCAAACTTGCTATAATTGTTTATAAACGTTAAATTTAAGTCATTTCTTAAACTTTTTTTCTTGTCATGGTTTCTGATTAGCCTTACGTAAAAAAGGTTTTAAAAAAAAAAAATGTACAATAATTTTTTCACGGAATGTTTCCGAGAACTTCCCAGGAACATACCCCAAAATTACTTACCTGGGAAAGTCCCCATGACTATTAACGCATTATGCCCTCCAAATTAGGTATATCAAAAACTCTAAAAAAAAGTATTATCATTTTTAACATCCTGCATCTCGAAAATGAAGCATTTGCGGACCCCCGTTTATATGAACTTTTTTTTCTTATTTTTATAAGATAAGCCATCTTGTAGGTTTGGGCATGAGTTATTTGCACCCTTTAATAACGTTAGTTGTATTAGTAAAAAGTAATTACAATTTTATCTATTAAAATAAGCTCTCCAAGACTGAATCCAAAATACCATACAGGATGGTCCAAGGAGTAGTGAACATGTCAGCATAATGCAATTTCATTTTACGCAACAAAACTTAGCTTGTGGTACTCAAGACATGGCAGTTGAGAAGTCCGTCGAAATACAGTTACTCTGAAATGGGAATGCGTGGAACCTCGTCACGCATTCAAATGAAGAAAACAATATCTTTATTTAAGCTGACTACTTCTATTTTAAAATAAATATTGATAAAACGGATGCCATAAGGCAATAAAAAAAACTAGAATAGGAATGTCTAATTTGTTTTGGTTTACATCGAACCGTTTAGATGTTACAACCTCTCGAAAGTCCGAAATTCTCCATATTTTTATGTGAATATCTCGAAAACAATTGAAGACAGGCATAGGGTATCAAGTTAGCTTAGAATTTTGCAGAGAATTCAAAAATAAAATGTTTCTCATATTTTTTAATTCGATAGGCAGCTGTTTTTTAATACAATTTTTAAAAACAAGAATCTCTACAAAATTCGTATGAAAAAGGGTGTTTATCTCTACGAATAAAACAGATATAAGGCCTGTTCAAAGATATCTAGATCGCCCCATTTTATTTTTGGCATTAAATACAGGATTTTTTTAAACTTTGGTGTAATGAAAAGAACCGGAATTTCAATTCAAAATGACATCGGTTTATCTTAAAACTGGCTCTTCCAAAGAAGATATCGGATTTTTTTAGATGAATTAACTGTTTATAAACCAATTACAACCAAAAATAGATAAACTACTTTTTTTTGCAAAAAAAGCAAAATGAGTTAAAATTTTGCAAGGTTATTTTTTCTTTAAGAACTCATGTTAAAAATGTATCTTAACATTATTCTTAACTTCTCTAGCTGAAAGTGTCAAATATAATTAATGACATTTCATACTGAAATAAATTAATTACTAGGTTTCTCTTCATGACGCGATGTTGCCAAATGTAATTCCATTTGCCTGTGTAAAATGTAGAATTACTTAATTAAGGAGCAATTAGGGATTGAGGTTAATAAACAAGACCAGTCTTAACTAAGTAAAAAAGCATTTGGTTAGCCCAAATTAGGTTTTTGGTGAAAAAAAAAATGCATCTAGCTAAATCTGATACAGGTGCGGGAAATATTACACTACGTAGAACTGTACCGGGTTAACACCAGGTTAGGAGCCGAAACGCGTAGGCATCATCGCTAAAACCATAAAACAAAAAACGATACTATTTTAATCGTCTTTTAAATTTATCACTATCACTTAGAAATCAAGAAATTCACGGCAAAAGTAATCTTATTTATTAGAGTAGACATAAATGTGTTTTATCTGGTTTTGGACTCGAGTCTAGGATTTGTAAAAATATGTTAAAAAAGGGAATCATTGCTTTCTTTGGTCAAAATTAGTATAAACATTGCAGTTTTTTAAATAAATAAAAAAATGTTATATCAGCGTCTGTGCTTTTATTAAGTTAAATACTTTTTAGTATGTAGTTTTTCGGAATAAATATAAGACTACCCAGAAATTTGCGGCCATATTCACTCCTCATAAGAAGATTCTGTAATATATTTTAATCAACATGATAAAGTTCGCCTTCTAATGAAAAAAATGTCTTAAATGTTATTAGTCTTCTTTTTGGAATACATGATGTGTTCAACAAATACCCACAGAAAAGGTAAGTTGCTTGATGTTTATGGGTGTGTTTACAAATAGTATTTGTTGTCAAAATTCCACATAATGCACACGTTGATTCTAATCTAACAAATTATCATAGCTAACTAAAACATTATTAATAAATATACGTGCAAACAATACACAATGTAATTGTGCAATGTAGAATTCTTACAAAAAAACTATACATCAAAAATATCAACTAGACATACTAACTGGAATACAACTAAAATAGTTATGGAATGTAAATGATAGTCTTTCTGTTCAATATTCTTAAGTACATTCATTCAATCAGTTCAATATCTACACATGTAAGGAAGGTCCTGAAAAAAATGATAATAAAAGTAAAACAATAAAATCGACATTCACGTAATTTATCCAACCAGCAGCTAAAAATAAACAATAAGAATAATGCCTATTAAAATACAAGCACATAGAATTAAAATGTGTATCAACATAAAAATATATCAACAAACAACAATTATCAGAATTAAATAGAGCCAGGAAATATTACAATTTATTTATCAGAAATATACTTTTAATCTAGCATAGCTCTCAAAATTTTCACACAGGGTCTGGAATTTATTATAAACGGTATCCTGCCTTGTAGGGCAATGATTAATACTTATAATTAAGAAATTAATAATCACACAAATAAGAGTACTTGTATACATGTTTTTTTTCGAGTTTCCTGATTAAAATTCAAAAAGTTTCCAAAGTAAAAACAGAAATGCAGCTTTTTTTTTTAACTGATTTTAATCTCACTCGTCGGTTAATTCTAGAGACTAGAACACATTACCCCGGTATAACTTATTCTATGTAAAACACCATGCCACCAATTACGGTATGCATGCGCCTATTGACAGAACTCTTCGGCTTCTTAACGAACATCAAGATGAGCTTGATGTCTTCAATTGCACGCTGCCTGGTTTCAAGAGCGCCATTAAAAAATTGTTGCTTAATAGAAGGTAGATTTATTGTATATTTTTGAGATATGCTCATTGTTTGTACATTGTTCATTTAGTGTTTATTATTGAATTTGATATTGTAAAATGGTTTATCCGTTTATTTTGTAAAATAAATAAATAAATAAATATTGATGAGTTGATTTATTATTTAATAAAATGAGATGCTTAACAATTTTATATGAACCATGTCCAAAAAATGGTGAGAACCTCAATTTTTGCAGTAATTTTTAAAAATGGCGAGTAAAACACAATATAGAAAATATTATAGAATTTTAATAAGAAGATTCAGAAAAAGCATATGCATTCTATCTTTATAGCATTTAAAATGTTAACTTTTTTACTATTTAACTTACCGGAATGAACCAAAAACAGAAAAATAGGGCTAGATAAAAAGTTTTTTTTTTACAAGTTATCACGATAAGTAGTATTTTTTAAATGCTTTAAATATACCAGGTATGATACCCTTCTCTTTAAAAACACCCGAGAAATATGAGAAAAATATTTCAATAAGAGGCAATGTATTTAACACACTGCCTCTTATGGCAGGGTTTTTCTCAAATATCTTGGGTGATTTAAAGATAAAGGTATTAATCAAACCTGCTATATTTATAATCACCAAGAAGAGGCCCATTTTATGAACATATAATATAATATACAGGGTGACCCGTTTAAAAAATACATCTTATGGTGAAACATAAAAAAATTATTAACTTTTTAAATGCCAGACAGATTGATTGCGTTGTACAGGGTGTAGACCTTGCGGCTCTCCCGAACCTGAGCTACCTTTTTGTGGAACTAAAGATGCTGTAAACCAAATAGTTATAACCGTCTTAGTTTGCCAGCTATAGGACGATATTGGAAATATTGCATTTTTAGGTACCCCTTGTATCTCAGTTGTCCGACAACTTGTCAAAAACATAAAAACGAATCTTTTTAGAACTTTTTACGTAAAATCTAGTGATGTGGTCGGTTTTTTTCTAATGGGACACCCTGCATATTTGCCAAGAAAATAATTTGTCTTTTTACAAGCTTCTCAAAAATATAAAATAGTATGGATCTGTTTTAATAAAAAAAAAACAAAAATCCTAATTTTCATAATTCGCATTAAACATTTTGTAGTAAGCAATGCAAAATAATGCTGCTTTTTATTGTTTAATGGGAAGCAAGTGACAGTTCACAAATTTTGTTCTATTCCCGGTCATTAGCTGTTTCATTTATATAAATTTTATGTTTAATTTTTAAATTTTGCTAGTTTTTTTTGTATTCAATTATTGTGTAGATGTTTATTTGCAAATATAGCAGAAAACCAAACTTTCGAACATTTCGGGAAATACTATATTAGCTTGTTTTATATTAAGTAATGAAGCGGCATCTGGGATATATTTTAACAGTAAATAGATGTTTTTTAGGGATGTTTAAATACTACTGTATAATTTTTATTCAGATATCCAGAAACGAGGCAACCTAATATATCCACGTTCACAAATGAATTTATTTATTCACTGATCATTTAACAAACCTCGTTCAAAAACATAAAAACAAAAAAGAAAATCCTAAGGTTGAGAAAATCACAGTTTTGACTAATGCAGAAGCTTAACCTACAAATTCCTGAAGAGCGTAGAGATTCCAAAAACTAAAAAAAATCCCAAAAAAAAAACACAAATATCACCCATACAAATTTAGGCTTATCCAGCACTTACACCCTGTGTATGCTCAACGTCGGGTAGTCTTCTGCAATTTGCAATTGGTATTGAGAAAGATGTGATATGATTAGAGACTTTGAAATGAAGGCTATATAGACAGATGAAGCAAATTTTAGTAATTCTGAATTCTGGTATACTTAACAGGCACAAAAGCAGATTCTGGTCTCAGGAAAACCAACACAAAATATTTCCCATACAGCAGGGTAGGTCTGGTCTAAATGTATCTTGCTTCATATTAGAAACACAGATAAAATTTTATGTATCTGAGGGAATCGCTACGTAGAAATTTTAGAGGCAGCTACACCTGATTTGTAAATGATGTATGTTCCTTTAACGCATGTAAACGAAATGTATTTTTAATAGAACGGGCTCCTGCACACAATTCTCAAACGGCTAGGTTATTTCTGGAAAATAATTTTACCAACCAACGGATCGGAACCATTGAGCCCATAAGATGGACCCCTAGGTCTCCAGACCTGGGGATATTAGATTTTTTTCTATGGGGATATCTGGAGAATAAAATTTAAAAAGTTTATATATAATATTCAAGATGTAGGAAACACAATAAGAGAAAGTTTTCGCTACAAAATCATTCCGTTGTTTTGCTTAATTTCTTAAAATGAATAGGAAAATTATGTGAAGCCTCCATACAACAAAATAGACACCAGCATGAACAGTTCTTTTGATTTACCTGATTACTTTAGTGCTTATGTTACGACTTTCAAAGTTTGTTTTTGCTGATAGGCCTATTGTATAATAATTAAGTATTAATATTTTTCTTTTTGTTACATAAATCTAGGTAGGTAGGACTTTTTTGTGCTAATTTATCAATAGATATACTGATAAATAGCTGTTATTAATAATTTTTTTGATTAATTATTAACATATAGATACTGTTAAAGACTTCAAATAAAAAGCAGTATTATTTTGCATAGAGTACTGCAAAATTTTAAATGCGAATTATGAAAATTAGGATTTTTGTTGTTTATTAAAATAGACCCATACTGCCATTTATATATTTTGAGAAACTTGTAAAAATACAAATTTATTTTTTGTCAAATATACACGGTGTCCCATGGAAAAAAACAATCATTAGACAATGTTTCGAAAACAGTAACATTTAGAAAAGACCGACCACGCCACTGGATTCCACGTAAAAAGTTCTAAAATGACTCGTTTTTATCTTTTTGACAAGTTGTCAGACAACTGAGATACAAGGGGCACCTGAAAATGCAATGTTTTCAACATCGCCCTGTAGCTCGAAAACTAAGAGGGCTATGACTATTTTGTTCGTGGCAACTTTCGTTTCACAAAAAAGTAGCTCAGGTTCGCAAAGTTTTATCTTTAAAAATAAACGAGATACTCCGCGACTGCATGCAAAATGGGACACCCTGTACATGATCTTCAGAGATATTTAGAGTCATCCCTAGAGAATCTTCTACTAGAGGTAACAAACAAAAAATAACAATAGCTGCTTGGAATATTAATCAAAAGTGACAACTTCAGCCTTCTTATAATCGTACACCCGTAATTTTTTAATCAATTTGAAAGATTTGTTTCTTCTGATGCCAGGAATATATTATCTGTCTACATCCATACAAGCTGTTTATGAGCTATTTTAGAATTAGTGTAACGAAATTCTTAATATAAATTACCAAATACATAATTTATATTGATGATTTTGTTACAGTAAATTCGAAATATCTCACAAAGGGTTTGTATGAACGTTAACAAAACCATATATTTTTGGAATCAGGAGAAACATATTTCAAACCAATTCAAAATATACAGAGCGGTTCACTGAAAACAGCTAAGTGACTTTTTCTCAACCTTCTACTGTTATTTGTTTCTTCATTTGCTGACAATTCACGTAAAACCTTAAAACTTCCACAAGTTATAAGAATCCCGGAAGGAATGGTACTAATGACTCTGTATACAAGATCCCCTGATTTTCTAAAATAAGTATAATGAACTCCACTACTGCAGAATAGGAAGAACTTAGTTGAAATACTAGATATACAGCTGATTTTTTTTAATAAAAAAGCGATTGCTTTAAAGAACAAAAGGGCTTCACACAGTGCTGTTTTTTTAACAAACATTTTTAATTCAGGTTTTAAAATATCACATAAAGGAAAACATAGACTGAAAAATAATCCGGAATTTTGATGATTTTCCAACGATCGTGTTATTCTGGTCATTATCATCAAAGTAATGGATTCATTTAATATCAATTAAGGACACGCTAAGTGACGTTTTTTCCATAAAGTATGTTCGTTTATAAGCTGCCTTAATTTTTAGCATTTCTGATATGTACGTATTGTCACCTTACCACCTTACTTTTGTAAAAGTATTAGTCATCAGTCCGAGGAATTTTAGCCACAAATTGCTCTAATTTCAATTTAAATGTCTCCTTAGCCTCTGCAGATTTATCTAAACCAGTAGTACATTTTTAGAAACAATTGTACAGGGTTTTTATTTATATTTTGACACCTACCTACAGCTTTAGGTATGACTTACAGCAAAACTTGGAATATAAAATTGTAGTTTTTTATCTTGTATTGTCTTTTAAATATATTATTAAGAAGTAAAAAAACAACTTATATGTTTAAATAGGACACCCTGTATAATATTGTTTAATTAGGCCTCTTATTGTTGAATATAAATATAACTGATGTAATACCATTATATTTAGACACAACCGAAAAAATGAACAAAAACCCTGCCATAAGAGACAATGTATTAGGGAGAAAGGGAGAGAATTTCTAACAAGTAAATGTGTAGTCAATAGGAATATATTGGCTCTTAAGCCAAGGTTTTTGTTAATTTTCTCGGTTTTCTTTGCAGATAAAAGTATCAAGTATGGTATTTTTAATCAGAAAGACTGAACCCATAATAAATAGGGGAGGTCCATTATAAAATATATAGGTTGTGTTTATATTTACATGTATTAATGATTATTTAAAATTTTCAAAATTCTCAAAAGATAACAGAGGAAAATTCCTAAAACATTCATTTTTGCATCTACTACAGTTCAAGCTGTGCGCAGGTATCAACATATAAATAAAAAGCCTGTACAGAATTAATAGCAAAATTTTACACCCATCTATGCCCTTGATTAGTTTTGGGATTTTTGAAGCTTACAATATTTCATAAATAAATGAATTTTTTATGCGTAATACCTTGTATATTATGTATTAGTAATAAAGATATTTTTATTCTTATTTTGAATATATATAATATATCTATTTCACACTATAAAATTAAAAATATATGTTCCATATAAAACAAATCGAATGAGATTTTTTTTGCGTTGAATAGATTGCTGTATTACTTAAATCAGGGCCAAACAGAAATTGTATAAGAATTACCTGGGTTTGTTATACACGGTGTTATATAAATATTGTGCAAATAAACATTTTAACGCTTAAACATTTAACTCCAATTTTGAACATTTTCTTATTTAGACTCATCATTATAAATAATGGTTTTAATGAGAATTTAATAAAATTGGCAAAAGTAGAGAATATTTTTAGAAGTTTATGTAGGAAAATTTTAATAGGATAAATTGAGAATTGATTTTACGTTGTCATAAAAAAATGGAATAGTCGGTCAATTTTGATACTTAGGCCGCGTGTATTCAATAAAAAAAATCTTCTTTAGCCAAGAAGATAACAAAAAAATACGAGTGTCCCGAGATAGATAGGTAACGAATATTCTGATAGAATTAAATGAGGAGGATACTTTACAAAACCTGGGGGCAGTTTTAATATGAATCCATTTATGCTCAGGTTTAAGTAATAAAACCACAAAGACACTTCATATAAGCATAGTACTACGTGTTGATAATTTCTTTATACATATGTTTTCTTTAGTACAATGAATCGATCAAAAATGGATAACATTGAAACTTAAGACACAGTTTTATCAGACATAGATCATAAATATACAGGTTATCAATCGTAGACAGGCCACTTTTGGAATATCAATAATATATAGAGCGTTTCAAAAAAGGGGGCTTAGTGGAGGATTGCATAAACATTTGGATCTAACGCCCCTTTATTTTTTATGAAATGTTTTAACCTTCGATAATCCCAAAAGATTACAGACCTATAATTTTGAATTTAACGACTTTTTTATCTTCTTTAATTAAATTTGTAGGCGGATGTAAAAGTATTTCATAAAGGAGGATTGTACCACTCTTGCAACCACAGTAAAGGCTAAGATATATCGTATTTTAGGACTGTTTCAACCAATTTTTCGAAATATACCTTTTCTACTTGATATTATACAAAAATACGTGTGGCTTAAATTCCCAACGTATCAGCTTAAAATCTCCGAAGTCTTACTAAAGCTTACTAAAGATGCAAGATTCCGTCGTCTCTGGCATTATTTCCGCCTTCCTCCATGTTGATGTTGGCCGTCAGGTCCACGATCTCGTCCTGATCGAATTTGTCGTCCGGATCTGATCCCCCTGTCGTGTGCGATTGCTGCGAACCGCTCGACATGTGCGAGTTTCGACTGAAGCTGCCACGTCGCACGGGACCTACTGTCCGCTGGTTGGCCGGTTTCACTGTGATAATCAGGTTGGAACTGTTGGCGATCATCATATCCGTTACCTGTAATAATTTTGTAGAGATATTTTTACGGAATTATACCATTTTACTAGTCCAGGAATCAGAGCCATTTTTTTAAATCGTAGTTTTTTGAGAGCTCTTTTGAACTAACCGAAGTTAGTTCTTGCTAGGCCCTTTACAAATTAAAGACAAAATTTAAAAATTAATTCATTTGCCAATAACTATAATAAACTAAGTAAACGAAAAAAACACAAAATTTCCACTTAACCTATTTAAAAAAAAATTAACCACATGACAATTGTTTCCCCAACACTGTGGTTTCATCAGATGTTAGATTTTAAATACAAGTGTAACTGTAAGTACCTGAACCCGTTTTGCGGATATCATACAGATAAAATAAATAATACATTTCCCGTTATAGCTTAATAAAGATTTAACAATGGGGAACTATTTAGGTCCAACTGACAGTTTATTAATAAGTTGTTATTTTTATGTTTGTCTATTTCCATACTTTCTAGTAAATCAAGTTTATTATTTCTTCGTTCTATATGTAAAATTTCAAAGTTCTCATCGAAAGTATGGTTTTCCTGAATTGAATGTATAGACCAATTGGAATTATCTTTATGTATTTAACTACATTTATGCCCATTAATTCTTTTTTTAAACGTTGTGGCTGTTTGTCCAATATAAAATTTTGAACAGGTTACCCAACTTAACTTGTAAACACCTGATTTATTCTGTTTTTTCAAGTTTTTTGGTTTTCGTCTTATTATTTTTCATATATCTAAAAACGCTGTTGTTAGTTCTAAAAGCAACAGTTGCATATTTAATTTTAAAAAAACTTAGCAACATTTGATGGTTATTTTTCCTGTATAAGTAAAAGTATAAAATTAAGTATTTACTTTCAACTTATTAGTAGGATAAATTAACTGTAATGCTTTTTTATATTGTTTTCTTTTTGTTTTATTTATGATAACCATTATTAACCGCTATTCGTTTTATTATATTTAACTCTTTAGCATAAACAATAGACGTTTTTTTCAGCTACAAAAAATAGATAAGGCAACAAAGGGATGTATGATCTCAACTTAAGTAACAATAAAAAGTAGGAAACTCTTACTATTAAACACACTATCTTATTTGCACTTTAAACGATTGATATCTATACAGTAAATACAAATAGTACAGAATAATTGACATATATGTTTATAACAAAGTACATGCAGAATATACTTTAATTAGGTTAAAATGTTAAAAAAATCATCCTCTGCCTAGCAGATAAGTTTTAATTTCATTTACAGAATAAAAAGTTTCATTTAGAAGTAGCGTTTTTATTATTTTTTTTAAAAGGTGCTATGGTTTCAATCCTCTTTATATTTTCTGGCGGTTTTTTTTAACATATTCATGATAGTGTTTTCCAGTTCAAAAATTTTCTCTATTTTCTGTCGGATAGCTGTGAAAGAAGCTATGCGAAATGAGGTTGTCTTGATTTTGATATATATATATATATATATATATATATATATATATATATATATATATATATATATATATATATATATATATATATATATAGAGTTCATATACAGAGACACTTGTTACTGTTTTTTTTTTAATTTTTAACTTCCCTACAGGATGTCTTATATGACAAGTTAAAGATCAGTCTCATGATTCTTTTTTATATAACCATCACTCTGTTCAGGACCTGCGCGCTTCCCCATACTGCCAAACCATAGGACATAACTGGGTATGTATTAGCGTAGTAGATACTAAATTAGAGACACTTAATGAGTTTTTTAAAGATTTCATCATATAGGCAAATTAAATAAAATATATAGATTTATTGGTTTGAGCATTTTTGTCTTAAATTCCATAGACATAGTCTTATAAATTTATTATAAGGTGTTTTTTACAGAAATTTGAGAACTCAATTAGAATAATCTCAATTTTCTCCTCCAAAAGAATCTCATTTTTGGCGGAGATGACTATATATGGTCGTATCGTCAGCGAACATAAAAACTGGTAAGTCATTTATGAATAACAAGAAAATTAACACACCAAGGGCACTGCCTTGAGGCGTCCCTAAGTCACAGTTTGTCGTTTGTGAAAAAATATCACCTATTTTTATTTTAAATTTTCTACCCTTCAAGAATTAAGCCACTTACTTAATGACCTTTCAATACGTAGACTTTCAAATTTTTTAACAACAAAGTCAGGATCTATGGTATCAAATGCCCTTGTTAAATCAAATAGCAGAACTCAATTTCAATTCATTACGTAGTGGTATGTTCAAATTAATTTCCTTATTATTTTCTAATTCAACAGTGAAATTTATATTTTTGTGTAGGTTATTTATATAACCTGAAAATGATTTTAATTGCCTGTCAGTACCAGTATATTATGCTAATATATCATCAACAAACCTATATCAATAAATGATAATACATTTTGTAGGTAGAACTATTATGTAAACAATAATAAGCCAAAACATCTTGAACAAAAATGATTGATTATTTTTCTCCTAAATCCTGAATACATCAATCGGAAACTATATAGTCAATTTTCACCCACTAATATCTGTCAACAAAAAAACGGGATCTTAACTTCAACTTCCGCCAAAAAGTATTCATTGATCTTTGAAAAGGAAAACCGCGGCTTAAACATGTGATAATTGGTTTTTACCTACAAAATGTAGAAAAGAAATCAACAGTTGATTTCTTTCCTCCACACAACAACACAATTAAACCGATAAAACTGAAAAAATATTGTTAAAAATTTTGAAAAGTTTCGCTTTTCCAACAGAATTCTGACTGGTTTTTTTTTCTGAATTCTCGTAATCTAGGAGCGAGAAGACGATGACAAATTTCAACAACAAAAAAAAAACATTTTAGGAATATATCCATTCAATTATAATAACCAGATGCAAAAAAATAATATTTAAAATTATTTACTTTCCTTGCTAAATGAGTTTTGACCATGCCAAGCAGCTGCTACTAAAAGTAGTAAGTTATTAAACTCTATATAAACAAGTCTCTTAGAGAACCGAGTTAACCGTTACTTGATAGAAATCCATTTTAACCAAGTAAATGAAAAACACTGTTTGAAATGTCTACTTAATGGCGAAAAATCTTAAAATGATGTTAAAGATTTCTTATCCAATGAAGCAACAGTGCTTTCATTTACTTAGTTAAGGCTCTTAGTAGTTTGTAACTTACTTGATCTAAAGTTTTCCCAGCTACTTCAATGCCATTTACCTCCAGAACCTCATCGTTTACAGCTAGCAGACCGGTGGATTCCGCTAGACCTCCCGGAACGAGTCTTGAGATAAAAACTCCTGGTATTTTCTCTAACCCTATAATGTCAATGACGATTAAAGCACTAAAATAGTTTCCTACCAAACAATACTCACCATTTTGAGTAACTTTTACACTGGTCCCATCCCTTATGTAAAACCCCAAGGGCTTGTCAGAACCATGTTTGAGCAGTCGCACTCTTCGACACGTTTCCGGTACTATATCTACGTCGATGATCGCGGATACTTGCCGGAAGTCGTGCGGGTTAGAGATAGGGAGAGTCTTCGTTCGCGCAGGCGTACCGCCCAGGATGGTTGATATCAGATTGCGTGGTTTTATCGTTCCATAGCCGTTCAATTCTTCTAGGCTGTCACCTGAAAAGTTATAATACATGATACAATAACGGGATACACGTAAATTTTCTTGGCTTAAGATTGTTTTGTCATTGGAATGAATAAACTGAAAAACAATCATTTGATTTAAAAAAAAGATGGAGTTCACTGGAACAAATATTCGTTTCCTATAAGCGAAACAAATATTTATTTAAAAAATATCAAAAATGTGTTTGAACTTATTTCGTTTATTTAAATTAATGTATGTTAAACACATGAATGTGTTATTTAACCTAAATAAAGTTTTGTTTCGTATAAATAGTAACCTATAAAGAATTGCTTGCCTCAAATATATATTTTTTTAACTCAAACAAATTATGATTTAACTCAAAAACGTAAAAGCGTCCTGCCTGATAATCTTCATTAAATTTAAATATATTGTTTGGGTAAAAAATGTTTACAGATGGATTGCGTTTTCAGGCCTCTGGACCCCGAAAAAAATGTTCTTCTATTTGCATCAATCTGTCTGTACGCAAAATGTAAAAAATCATTATTAAGAAACTACTAATCGAATGGACTTCAAAATTTATGCAAAAATAAAGTTTGATATAGGGATTAACTAGTACAATTTTTGAGTAAATCCGTTATGTCCAAACAAAATGGCGGCCTAATAAAATGTTCAAATATTCGGTAAAATTCCATTTCCTGGAATACAAGCTTTTTATATGGAAGAAAATAATAAAAGACGTATTTTATTCTTTGTAGGCTACGTAAAAAATAAATAAATAATAATAAATATAACAATTTATAGGATTTGTAGTTATTATCAAATAATTAAATGCATATGCAGGGTGTAATTTAATTGATGGCTGAAAATGCAGGATATGATTTCTTAGCTTATTTAAAAAAGAAAGGTTCATATAAACATACGTCCTAAATCTATCAACTTTTGAGCTAGAGGGTGTTAAAGTTTAAAAAAAAATTCGTTTTTTAATCATAACTGTTCTTAGTATTTTCTTAAAATTAAGCACCAATAGGCATTTTTTGATGTAAAAGATTTTTTAATATATCTGCTAGTGGCGTCCGTAAGGGATGTAGGCTGAAGATTTTTCTGAAAAAATATGGTACGAAACTGCTTTTTCCGAAAATGATTTTTGAAATCCTCATTTATTTTGCAATAAATTTAAATTCTTGACATTTTTTCGTCCGACGAACTGTTTTCGCGTAAAAGAATAAAAACAATTTTCATGCATGGCAAAATCTCTAAAATCTAATGGCAATGAAAAATTCGTTTTCGACTCAATACTCAAAATAATACTTACTAATACATTTTTTGTATTAAACTTGAATTGTAGTAGTGGCTACTTTAATCGACTGACTTTAATAAAAATTAGAGAAAAACTCATCTTACCTACAAACTGCCACATGAGATTTTAGCGATTTTGCAATGCATGAAAACTAAATAAAATCTTACAAGTTTTGACAACTTCTATGCATATGCATAATTATCACACCAATTGTTCAAAAAATAGTCTAAACTATTTAAATCAGGAGACCTGGGAGGCCAAGATTGAGTTCCTCCACGTCCTATCCAGCGATTGTTGAACTCCTCATTTAGAAATTTCCTACCATGAATGCTAAAATGTGCAGGAGCACCATCATGCATGTACCACATTTCTTCTCTTAATAAAAGAGCTAAATCATCGAGCAAAATTAGCAAATCGTTTTCAAGAAAGTGGCGGTAGGATAGTCCATCCAGTCGTCCCGGAAGTAAGAACGGTCCTATGAGGAAATCTCCAACTATTCCAGCCCACACATTCACGGAAAACTGCTCCTGATGATGGGTCTCAGTAATTGCGTGTGGGTTTTCTTCTGCCCATACATGATTATTTTGGAAATTGCGAATGGACCTGCGGGAAAAATTAGCTTCATCAGTAAAGAGTATTTTGTTATCAAATAAAGGATTTTCAGCAAGGTTTTCTAAGAACCATCGGCAGAAATTTAAACGCAATGGAAAATCACGCGGCAGTATTACTTGAATCCTTTGAATATGATATGGGTATAATAAATTGTCAACAGGTATTTTCCAAATAAGAAAATGGGAAACATTTAGCATTACCGCAGTTTTCCTAGAACTTGTTTCTGGAAGTTCTTCAATTGTGTTCAAAACAGCTTTCTCTAATTCTGGTGTTCTCACCCTCCGATGTGCCCCTTTGGAACTACTGTCAATGCTAAGACTCCCAGTTTCATGTAGTCTTCTGTGTATTCTTGAAAACATTCTGGCATCGGGAATGATACGATTTGGATACCGCTCTTGATATATCCGCCTAGCCATAAACGCATTCCCGTCAGCAAGTCTGTAGGTGAAATGCATATCTGCTAACTCGGAATTTGTAAATCTTAACATAGTTAACTTATTTTCTTTTTATTATTGATTAAAGAAATTTTCACAATGTAAAAAACTGCAACTTTTATGAATACTTGTTAAAATAAGACCGCAACGGAATTGATCAAATTTCATTATTTTAGAAATAAAATAGGGCACCAGCCCACTAGTTTAAAATAATTTCGTTATATCACAAATGCATGAAAACAATTTTTATTTTTTTACGCGAAAACAGTAAGTCGGACGAAAAAAAGTTAAGAAATTCAATTTGTCGCAAAATAAATGAGGATTTCAAAAATGATTTTTAATTCCGGAAAAAGCAGTGGAATACCATACTTTTTTTAAAAAAATTTCCAGTCTACATTCCGTACGGACGCCACTGGTAAAATTATCTAAAAATGCCTATTGGTGCTTAGTAGATGCGTGCCAAATTTTATGAAAATACTAAGAACAGTATTAAAGTTATGATAAGAAAACGAATTTTTTCTTTAAACTTTAACACTCTGTATCTCAAAAGTTGAGAGGTTTAGGACGTATGTTCATATAAACTTTTCTTTCTTAAATAAGCTAAGAAATCATATCTGCATATATATATATATATATATATATATATATATATATATATATATATATATATATATATATATATGGGCTGTTTATTGAAGTAGTGAAATTCTGCAAGAGGGAAGTTGTAGCTAAATGTGAATTTACCGATTTTTTGAAAATATATACAGGGTCCTGCAGCTCACCTCCCGTCTTTTATTATACCTTAACCATTTATTTTAGAAAAAATATTTAAAAGCCACTATATGCTGTTGATTAGAGAGCACATTTTAAAAATATTCTTGATTATACAGGGTGTTACAAAAAATAGTGGCGCATAAGAGTTGTATTTTTTTAAATGGAACACCCTATATTTTTTTACATTTTTGAAACACTCTTTTTTACCTAGTCTACAGACTCCTAGAATAGTATCTCTCTTTTTTTAATAGTTTCGGAGAAAAAAGGTAAAATCGAAGAAAAAAAAAATTATAGTCTACATTTAAAATATTTATAAAAATTAGATAAAACATCTTAAAAGCTAAGTTAACCTAGTAGCTTACTGCAAAAGGTTTATAGTTATTCTGCTATGAGTATTATAAGGCTTACTTATACAGGGTGACCCAAATTCCATGTCAAACGTTGCAAAATAAAAAATAATTTTTCTCCATTTTTTCAAATAGAACACCCTATATATTTTTTTTCTGTCCGGTACAGAATTAACAGATCAACATTTTTTATTATTACACTTATCTCAAAATTCCTGAAGGTTTTTGAAATATTCTTAAAAAACTAATGTTGTACTTTGTTTTTCAGTACGATAATTGAATAAACTCACTAGTAATGTGGAAAAATGGAACACCCTATATATATATTTTTTCTGTCCGATACAGAATTAACAGATCAACATTTATTATTATTACTTATCTCAAAATTCCTGAAAGTTTTTGAAATATTCTTAAAAAACTAATGTTGTTCTTTGTTTTTCAGTACGGTAATTGAATAACCTCACTAGTAATGTTCATAAGTAAGCACCTTCGCGATTTTGAATAATAAATAGGTCAGCGTAGTTATAGCTATGGGAAAAAACCGAAAATCCCAACATTTTTTGTAATTACGTTTACCGCATAAAATTTGAATTACTGCCAAGAGTTAAGCCGTAAAGACGTTTTACATGCTGCAGGTCTTCCTACAAGTTGCAAGAGACTTGCACAAAGGCATACGCTGACACTTGCAATTGAAATACAACTGCCGCTTTACAGTCTGCAAGACAAATTGCGCGCAATATCTTGCAGGTGCAACCCCTTGCTGCAAGAAACTTGCAGCATGTAAAACGGCCTTAACCTTTATTTAATATTATTGACAAGTGTTGCCCAAATTATTAACTAGAATTTAAGTAGGCCATGAAAAACAAATTGTCTAGAAACTGTCAAACAACTAAAACATATCGGCAATTTACTTATTCGTTTTTTAAGTTTTACAAATTGAAATAATTATCGGATTTTTCATATAGTGGTCTTTACCTTCTACGTAGTTCATTTTTCGTTTGTTTGCGTCACTGTTTAGAAGTTTTATTTGAACGTTCTATCGTCATGGAGTACACCCGCGAAGAACTGGTTGATATGGTTTTTGTGTTAGGAAATCGCATAGAAATGCCTTTTTGGCCAGTAGGATTTATGTGCAAAATTATCCAGAACGAAGGCACCCAGACAGAAGGAGCATGACGAACTTATTAGAGAGATTTATGGCAACGGGAAATGTAAATTATACAAGACCAGTTAGAAATAGGCCCGTTCGAACGGAAGAAAATGAATTAGCTGTGCTATTAGCTGTCACGGAAAATCCTTCTGTTAGCCAAAAAGCAGTCGGGGATGCCGTAGGAGTAAGCGAAAGAACTGTTCAGCGAATTTTAAAGAGCCATAAATTTCATGCATATCATATTCAGTTGCATCAAGAACTCCTTCCAGCAGATTTTGAGAAACGTGTTGACTTTTGTAATTGGGCACAAGCTAAAATTAGGTTAAGCTTTGATTTTTTTGATAAAGTTTTATTCTCTGATGAGGCCACATTTCATAAGAATGGATTTGTAAATCGTCATAACTACCATTACTACGCCGACCATAATCTAGCTTGATCTACAACACAGATGGTCAGTTAATGTGTGGGGGGGAATTATTGGTGAACATGTTATTGGTTTATTTTGGTGATTTTTTTTAATGGACATTTAACTGGAGCCATGTATCTCGACTTCCTAGAAAATCACTTGCCAAATTTGTGCGAAAATTTGCCGGTTAATCTGAGAAATACAATGTGGTTGCAACAAGATGGTGCTCCAGCACATTTTTCGTTGCCAGTTAGGGATCATTTAAATAATAATTTTCCAGATCGATGGATTGGAAGACAGGGACCAAGTGCGTGGCCGCCCCGGTCGCCTGATCGAACGAAATTAGATTTTTTAAAGCTGTTACACCTTAAGTCGAGCCTTAACTCTTGGCAGTAATTTAAATTTTATGCAGCAAACGTAATTAGAAAAAATGTTAGGATTTTAGGTTCTTCCCCATAGCTAGAACTACGCTGACCTATCTAATATTTAAAATCGCGAAGGTATGAACATTACTAGTGAGGTTATTCAATTATCGTACTGAAAAACAAAGTACAACATTAGTTTTTTAAGAATATTTCAAAAACCTTCAGGAATTTTGAGATAAGTAATAATAATAAATGTTGATCTGTTAATTCTGTATCGGACAGAAAAAAAATATATATAGGGTGTTCCATTTTTCCACATTACTAGTGAGTTTATTCAATTATCGTACTGAAAAACAAAGTACAACATTAGTTTTTTAAGAATATTTCAAAAACCTTCAGGAATTTTGAGATAAGTGTAATAATAAAAAATGTTGATCTGTTAATTCTGTACCTGACAGAAAAAAAATATATAGGGTGTTCTATTTGAAAAAATGGAGAAAAATAATTTTTTATTTTGCAACGTTTGACATGGAATTTGGGTCACCCTGTATAAGTAAGACTTATAATACTCGTAGCAGAATAACTATAAACCTTTTGCAGTAAGCTACTAGGTTACCTTAGCTTTTAAGATGTTTTATCTAATTTTTATAAATATTTTAAATGTAGACTATAATTTTTTTTTTCTTCGATTTTACCTTTTTTCTCCGAAACTATTAAAAAAAGAGAGATAATATTCTAGGAGTCTGTAGACTAGGCAAAGAGTATTCCAAAAATGTAAAAAAATATAGGGTGTTCCGTTTTAAAAAATTCAACTTTTATGCGCCACTATATTTCCCAAAATATAATTTTTACCCCTTAAAAATATCAAATTGGTTTAACAGCCAAACCAAGGCTCACTAACTGAAGTTATCGTGCGCGCAAATTTTATTTGACCACATATCCGTACGAACATTTTTTTTAAATACCTTTTTCATGTTCTACAGACGTCAAAAAAACTCAATTTAAACTTTTCGAAAATTATTGCGAATGCAGTACTTCCGATATACAGGGTGTCCCAAAAGGTCCTACCAATGATTTAGGAATACATAGATTTGATTAAAATATCGCGATTTAGCCATACTTGCCTTAATCCAAAAGTTAATATTAAGAAAGATACAGGGTGATTAAGTTAAAATTTTATTTTCGATTTTTTGAAATAATATTCCTGGGTTTTGAGATATTAAAGTGAAAATTGGTGACAACGGATGTTTTATAGCCAGTAATAACAATACGCCTTCAATTTTGATGTAACTTGTAGAAGGCGCTAGGATCGTTAGTTTTTGTATTTAAAAATGTTCTAACTTTTTTGAATAAAAAATTAGGAAGTTTTGTATACAAAAAATATTTTCTATTATCTTTTCTTCAGATATACCTTATAAATCTACCTAAATTTTACCGTTTTCGGGATATTTGCCGTTTTATTACTTGAAACAGCCCCGTGTACTCACCATTTAGGATACTCGAGTTTTATCATTTTTATAAAGTGGGCTTTTATCAAACAAGAATCAATTGGAATTAACGCATCTGTCGCAAAGAAACACATTAGCTTTATTTCTGAACGTTTTATTAAAATTTATAAAACTTGTAATATGCTAAATGATAAATACGACTGCATTATTAAGTAATAAAACAGCAAATACCTCGTAAATGGTGAACTTAGATAGATTTATAAAGTATAGCTTTTTTTGGGAGAAAAGACAGTAGAACTAGAACTATTCTATTCGTCTCTCGTCTCTATTCGGACTCGAGAAAGAAAGCTTCGAAAATGCCAAATGTGATTTTGGCGAAACGTCAGCAAAACTGTTCTTTTCAGAACGACAGTAGTGAACGGATGTACACCCGGAACGAAACACACACATATATATATATATATATATATATATATATATATATATATATATATATATATAATTTTTTTTTATTTAAGTAGATACATATCATTTTTAAACGAAAATAAAAACCTGTAAAATATATTTTTTTTGTCATAGTCCCTACAACAAATTATATGTAATGAAATGTTTAAATAAACCTTTATCTAGTCTTTACATATAAAAACGTACTTTTAGTCAGTTATTTAAATATAATATAGGCAACAAAAAGTAATTTTATAAATCAGCATTGGGAAAATTTAGTTATATAGAATAACTCTCTATAGAAGTCTAAAGTATATTACATAAGTGTTGAAAATCAAATTTTTCAAACGAGGTAGTAAACTATTTTTCTTACAACCACAAAGAGTCTTCAGTGGGACTTTATTTATTTCTCAACACTAGTATTGAAAAACTGAGTAACTGATTTGAAATACATTAGAAGTAGGCTTTAGCTTTTTTTTTACTTACCATCATTCAAATAGGTACTATAGTGTTGAAATTTTTTTTTAACACATGTGTGATATAAACCACTTTCTAGTGTAAACAGTGCTTTTTTGTCAGTTTCATATGAAGCTGCATGACAAAAAATTTTGTCTAACAAATTTAGTTCAATTCCAATTTGTAGGAAAACATAACGCAACAGAATCTGCCTCTGTAAAATTAGTTGAAAAGAGACACAACCAGTTTTTTTAATGAATTTTCTAGTTTTTGTAAGTATTTATTTTGACAAACCGGCATACCAAATATCTTTAACAAAATGAAACAATATCTACATTTTTTATCACAGTTTTATTCACATACTAATTAACAGATACATACATACATATTTACAACTTAAACTAAGGAAAAGAGACTAATATAATATTAAAAAGCTAATGAGATTTTATCAAAATAGAAGAATAATAATTATATAAAATATACAATGTTACATAAATTTAGATTGATTCTATTTTTGTTATCAGAATCTGCAAAAATTGAGAATGTTGTTAATGTACCATGTATTAAATTTGGCAGAGTTTCAATGCCATGGTTTCACCTAGCTCATACACAGCCCAACTCGTGAAAAGTGAATTGGCAGACAATATTTTTATTAACTTTGAAATAAATGGGGTTTAAAATGGGATGTTCTGATCGTTAAGGCTCAGATTGTGGAAGTGGAATATATCTCAATGGGAATGCAGATGTATAAACGTATATATATATATATATATATATATATATATATATATATATATTATAATCAGTTAAACATCAAACCTTTCACAAGAAAACTCATAAAATGAGTCTGATCTAGTTGAGTTGAAATATATATTTTTTCATGAGACTTCATTACTTTTACGACCTGTGCTTTCCACTAAAATTAAATAATAACGGGGCCACATATATTTAATATGAATGACTGGGATACTGAAGAGGTAAGGGCAGTATAGCAATGAGTTGTTATGCTATGAGTGCTTTTGTTGGCAGTTGGAGTAAAACCTTCTCTTTGTTTTGCATGAAACCACTTTTTTCGATCTTCGTCCTTTGCAAACCCAAAAAATGAACCTTAGGTCCTTTCGGATAGTTTCCATTGCAATTAGATACACAACAAATAAAGAGCATTGTTCTAAATTCACATATTTCTTTGCAAATTCATTTTTTATTAGAATTCAAGTGTTAACCTCACTACCACAAGCTTCCATTTTGATTAAAGTTTTATAGCACCAGTCTCAAAACTAATAGCACTAACACAAATATGTACAGAAATAGTTAAACACTACTAATGTTCTAATTTATTTGTAAAAACGAATGCAAAAAAACACACTGTAAACGAATTTACAGATAACCGTTAACTACAAAAATTTACTACTAGTGATGACTCATCGCAAGCTGTCAACGGCCGTTTCCGGCTTCCTAGTTCCACTAAACACAGCTTCTTCGCAAAATAATGTTTTTTTACTTGTATTTACTTAAAAATTTCCCTAAATATATTCAAAACGTTTTTTGTTATAGAATACAGAATATTACACTATTATTTCATTTTCCTTTTCATTTCCGTAATTTATTTATATAGAAACCAGAGTTGTAGTGTTTTAACCATATTGATTGAAAACCAGTGTTTTAAATGTGCTAAAAACACAACGAAAATTTGTTTTTTTTCCCAACTTTGTCAGAAATTGAGATTTTGTCTTTACTGAGCCTTTATTTATTATTCTAGGCTTATTCAAATTTATTTTGAAAATATATTTGGTATCTTTATAATAAATAGTATTTTTTATGTTTAAAAAATATACGAGTTTGTTTGAATTTTTAATTTTTTTCAAAATTTTTCAATGTGTGAGAGAAAAAAACAGTTTTTTTCTTACAATTTTCTCCATTTTTTTCGAACTGCTAAATCTCTAGGTATATTAATAACAGACTGGAATAAAATATCGGCTGCTACACGCAAAAGTAAAAATTGAATTGCATTAGAATATTTCTGTTAATTTAAAACTTTGTGGCGATCTCGTTTTCAAAATAAATAATTTCGCTGTGAAACTAGTAATATATTTCTAATGGAATAAGTTGATTTGAATTGCTTTACAATAAACAATACAATGCTAGTCTACGATTAATCAAATATTTATTTCAAACACCCATTATTGGTATGCATAACAAATCGAACATTTAATAAAATTATACAGTTTAACGCGGAATGAATGCCAAACATCTTCGTTTTAAACGTACGGAATTACAGTCAACTTTTACGTAATAAATATTACAAACTAGCATTTGAACAACAATAAATTAGTAAAATAGCAAATATTGAACTTTGATAAGGCCTATTAGTATTTAACTGTGCGTAAACATGTGACTTTTAATATATCCAACAAAAAATGAGTTAATGATTTTTACAAAACGTGAAAATTTTAATGGTTTATTTGAATATGTATTTAGATAAGATAATATTGTAGGAAAAAAATAACACATGTAAATGTGATATGTGGTTCTTGCTTGCACATTTCCTTCTAAGATTTAAATGTATCTAAAGAAAAAAGAGCTAGATATATAATTGTTGTGAAATACCCAACACTCTTTGTAATAAAATATTTCATTTCCTTTAAACTTATTTATCTTTGGCTGACGTTACCCTGTAGTCGCAGATATGATCGAGTTAAAAAATTAAACCCTATAGTTGACATTTCACGAAACTTATCCTTATTGACTAACGGTGCCGTCCGGATTCTGACACTTGAAAAATGATTATTTAACACTTTTAGCATGAGCAAACCAAAAAGTTAAAGTAAGAGAATTTGCGAGAGAGTAATTGAGTCCAAGCGAAGTGAGAAGTTGTTCATATACTCGATATTTCTCTAATCCCGAAAACGGGTCCCTTTCGTGTCACTGGTGCCCTAGAGTCCTAGTAGGATATCTGGTTTGGACAAACAAATTTACATAGTAATCTTTGTCCATTACAAGTGAAGACAATTGTAAAATAATATTAAGAAGTGTTTGTGCAGTGTGTATTGCAAGACAGTGTATTACAGTACTGATTAGAATACAAATATTAAAAATATGTTTTAAAAATACACCTTTTAATCGCTCAGAAAGTCTAGTATGACATTATGACAATTTTATGTAATAAAAAAATGTACTTTTACCAGTGGAATAATAGTCCTGGAGCCCGATACTTATCGACCTATCGATAGTTCATTACGAACTATCGGTATATTTGCGAAAAATTATTGAAAAGTGAAATAAAAGTCATCATCTTTGTAAATATGCAATCCACTTCTCCATAACTATCGATATCATCGGATACATATCGGCATTATTGCATACCTATCGGCACCTATCGATATATTAATAAAACGCCCATTCCTACTGGTGGGAGGAAATTGCAAGAAATGGAGTGTATGTCCGCTATTATGATTATTTTTGGAGCCAATATTACCTCACATTATAAATACTTTTGTCCTCAGGTTGTCAACTATAATCATAAAATCAAAATCAAAGGGATAAATTAAATAAATATTGAGGATCATTATTATATATCAGCGGCGTGCAGTGCCTTTTGGAACAGGGTAGGCAATAATAAATTACTATGTTCTTAAAATTACGTACTTACTCATTAAAAGTGCTATTTTCTTGCATCAGAATGTCTATAAACATTGTTTTGTCCCAATAAACGCATTGGTTCTTTGTAAAAAAAAAGTTTAATAATGCCGTTATTTGTTTTTAAAAACATGTACCACTAATAGTAAAATTCTTTAAACATGTGTTTCGCGAAGAAATGCTAAAAAAGAAAACGATGGTTCCGCAGAGTCACTACTGACTGTAATTTTATTGTTATTAAATTTGCTAACTTTAATAATTAAGGAAATATATGACACATTTTCACAAAATGTATGCATTTTCGTATGGACTAATTTTTTAAGGTATTTTTATAATTTATTTAAATACATAACAGGGCGAGAAAGAACGAATAAAATGATTAATAATTATTATTATAATAACCCATATCGCGGCATGCCGATTATAACCAATATTACCGATCGAATTCTGTCTATTGGCTCTTATGTTTGATATATTTTTTTTAATTTTTGATGATAGATGGTTTTATATTAAGTTTATGGGAAAAAGGCCATAATAATTTAAAATAATTAAGATAATTCTGACAAAAGAAAAATAGATTACCCAACCATTTTCATAGGATAGACAATGCTTTTTTGCCTATATTTGATGCACGCCACTATTATACAGGGTGTCCCACGACGAACTGCGGCGATCGATTTCTCAGAAAGTAGGCTTTAGAAAAATTTGAAAAAAAACTAAAGTCGATGGGGGCAATTCGCGCAAAATATTTTCAACATGGCGGCACTTCCGGTTATACCGGAAGTAGACGTCAACTTTCTTCAAGTTCAACTGTTTTTGAGATATTTTGAATTTTATGTAAAAAATTACATTTGCAGGTCTAGACATAACTATAAATATCTGCTTATCGAAGTCTCTATTATTTATCTGCGGTTGGCTTCCTTGTCCAAAAGAGTACACTTTAGTGGCTTGTGCTGATATTTTTATAATAAATAAATATAGGGTGATCAAAAACTGACATTATAAATATACTTTAAAAAATCGTTAAAAGTTACCTTTTTCAAATGGAAACCCCCAATTTTTATAATTTTATATTATTTAACACTTAAAATAAGGGTGTCTTTGTATAAAGTTGTCTATTCCAAAAATTTGTAGTTTTTGAGTTATTGACGATTTAACATTTTTTATTTTAATACCAGACGGCTTCTAAGTTTTCTTGTTAGTTGGCCATAGCGGGGAAGCCTGGCGAGAACAAAACCAATTGGTTACTATAGAAACGTAATATTTGTTGTCGTTTGACAATTACCTACCAAAATATTATTTATTTATTATAGTAATTATAATAATTATTAAACTTATAATCATGCCGGGGCGATTAAATTACACACACGAGGATTATTTGAATTTGTTTATTATCTATGGGAAATCTAACAGAGTTTTAACAAGAACATGCCAGATATTTGCTGATAGATATCCAGATAAACAGAAACCGTCACCGAACAGCGTTAAACAAATGTTAGAAAACTATAAAAATGATGAAATCGTGAAGACAAAATTTAATTAAAGAAAGCCTATTCCCATTATAGTCTAGTCTACACAAAAGTACAACTTATTTTTTCAATAAATGTTGAAAATGTCCACCTTGTACTTCCAAACATTTTTCGCATCTCCGAATGAATCCCTCGTGGGTGGCCGCTCTAATTGAAGCTGGAGATAAACTTTCGAACGCGTCCCTTACCCTTGCCATACAGTCCTCTTTCGTTGTTACTGGATTAAAACGATTCCTTTTATCGTTCCCCATATAAAATAGTAAAGACTGTCAGATCGGGGGAACGAGGAGGCCACAGGAAAGGTCCATTGTTGGCAATCCACTTGTCGTAAAACGTAGCTTGTAAAAAGTTAGTAACTGCAACGGTTCTATGTGGTGGGGCGCTATCGTGTTGGTAGAAAAAAATGTTCTGCCAAAGGTAAATTACTTAAATATTCGTTGTCCAACTCTTCAAGAATATTCAGATATCTTTCTCCTACAAAAGTTTATAGACATAATTTTATGGAAAGAAATGCTTTGATAATATTCATCGATTTATTGATTTAAGAAGAAATCAAATAAATCAAAATTCAATTAATTTAATCTGAAAAGTGCTCAATAAAGAAAAGAAGGTTTAGTATTTTATGACTTTCTAAAGTACCCTGTATAAATAGCTTGTAAATGTCTAACTAAAGATAACTTTCCTATAAAACTTGGGATGATATATTTTTTTAGATATGATGTGTTACGGTATGTGGACCAGTATTTGTATAAAGTAGTGTAGTGTGACCTGTATAAATAATTTAATTTAATTTATTTATGTAATAATATTTACTAAATGATTTATTTAATTTTGGATTGACGCTAAATTGATAAAAAAAATTATTGTAATATTACCTAAATGGATTATTTTTCATTAAAAAAGTCCTTGTGTTTAGGCAATGCATAACTTACCATTCAAATTTTCTTCATAAAAATTCAGTTTTATTATTCCATCCTTCCTTACTGCACAAAATACATTAAATTGCCAGGATTTTTGAAAGTTCCTCGATCTTACTGCATAAGGATTCGAATCACTCCAAAAATGAGAATTGTGTCTATTGAAAGGGCCATTTTTAGTAAATTTTGCTTCATCGGTCCAAATTATATTGTCCAAAAATCTAGGGTTATCTTGTACCATTGGTGAAATAAACTCGCAAAACTGTACTCTTTTTGGCAAATCAGTGTCTTTTAGATGTTGAACCAATGATATTAAATAAGGTTGGAAGTTATGTTTTAACAGAATCCTATGCACTGAGTTCCTCGAGATTCCTGATTATCTTGCCACGTTTCTTAGGGATGTCAATGGATATGGTGCAAAATATCCCAGAATTGCAATCTCGACATTTTCATTATCAACAATGGGCTTCCTCTTATTAATTTTTGCCTTGACGTTTCCAAAATTTTTATAGTTTTCCAACATTTGTTTAACGCTATTCGGTGACGGTTTCTGTTTATCTGGATATCTATCAGCAAATATCTGGCATGTTCTTGTTAAAACTCGGTTAGATTTCCCATAGATAATAAACAAATTCAAATAATCCTCGTGTGTGTTATTTAATCGCCCCGGCATGATTATTAGTTTAATAATTATTATAATTACTATAATAAATAAATAATATACTAGTAGGTAATTGTCAAACGGCAATAAATATTACGTTTCTATAGTAACCAATTGGTTTTGTTCTCGCCAGGCCTCCCTATCATGGCCAACTAACAAGAAAACTTAGAAGCCGTCTGGCATTATTAGAATAAAAAATGTTAAATCGTCAATAACTCAAAAACTACAAATTTTTGGAATAGACAACTTTATACAAAGTCACCCTTATTTTAAGTGTTAAATAAGATAAAATTATAAAAATTAGGGGTTTCCATTTGAAAAAAGTAACTTTTAACGATTTTTTAAAGTATATTTATAATGTCAGTTTTTGATCACCCTATATTTATTTATTATAAAAATATCAGCACAGGCCACTAAAGTGGATCCTTTTGGCCAAGAAAGCCACCCGCAAATAAATAATAGCAGATAAGCAGATATTGATAGTTATGTCTAGACCTGCAAACGTCATTTTTTACATAAATTCAACATATCTCAAAAACAGTTCAACTTAGGTATAGGATATTATACATGAAATATACCTAGAATTTTTCGAGGAATCCAAAAATTCGATAATATACAAGGTGTTCCATTTAAAAAAAGAAAGTTGACGTCTATTTCCGGTATAACCGGAAGTGCCGTCATCTTGAAAATATTTTGCGAGAATTGCCCCCATCGACTTTAGTTAGCTGCCAAAATTTCAAATTTTTCCAAAGCCTACTTTCTGAGAAATCGATCGCCGCAGTTCGTCGTGGGACACCCTGTATATAGTATGAGTCCTTTGTAGAAATCTAATTTCTAGGAATTGTAGTAAATAAACACAAAATAAAATCGATAAGTGATTCCAAAGTATCAATTTCTGGCCGTCTCCAAAGGAAATTGGTTTTTGTTGTTATAATCACTAAAGATTTTATTTTTTTTTGTGGCTAATATCTATTATAAATGCCAGGATTGTCAAGAACTTGATTACAATTTTGTAAACTTTACTTTCTGTCAGTAAAGACAAAGAACTAGCCAGTGCCGCCTGGCTGAATCAACGGTTGATTTGGAAACCTGGAATTATTCAGCTTTTTTTTATTAGTTGTCATTTTATTCCATTTACAGACATAATAGCCATATATTAAAGTAAATATTTTTCCTTACCTTTTTTTAGTTACCATACGGTTTTTAGTGAATATCCCGTTATTTTGAATATGTGGTTTTCAAACGCATGTAATCATTGTTATACGCGATGAACGTGAAAAACTTTATTATAATATTTTTAATTTCTAAGCAAGAGTAAAGAAATCGCATACCTTTATTATGATAGCATTGTTCTGCTTATCTACACCAACAACAAAAAAA
Source organism: Kuschelorhynchus macadamiae (assembly GCA_030620095.1). Taxonomy (NCBI): domain Eukaryota; kingdom Metazoa; phylum Arthropoda; class Insecta; order Coleoptera; family Curculionidae; genus Kuschelorhynchus; species Kuschelorhynchus macadamiae. The sequence continues at coordinate 556,391 of JAUTXW010003612.1, forward strand.
AATGTGTCTGCAAACTATTTAGGTAAAAGTGGCTGTGATTTAAAATAAAATAAAGAATATTTAGTGCTTTATTGGAATAAATAGTGCTTATTTGGAATAAATAGTTCTTGTTTGGAATTATTAGTGCTCTATTGTTATGCTGAAATTTTTTGTTTTCTGACAATCTTTTCTACCATGACTTTATTATAATTAAAGGTACATTGACCTGATAAGCACATAATATTCATTTGCTTGAAGGTGTTAAATACCAGGGCTGTTTGAAAACTTAGTGTAGCTGGTTCAGCTTTTTATTTTTATTTTATTTTTCTTTTATCTTATTTTAATTGTTTACTTTGCATGCTGGTAGTGGTGGTGTGCTGCTGAATTGAGTAGGTAGTTACATCTCACTGCTTGCTGTGTCTGAATTTATTTTGCTTTTGTTTTTATTATTTTGCTTAGCTTAGCTAAATTAGTCAAAATGAATAGATTCGGATGTTGTAACAATAAAGAAGTTAAAAACCTGGTATGTGTTCAGTGTCATAAACTCTTTCATCCAAGTTGTTTGGAAAGAGTAAGCAATCATACCCTACTATATGGAAACCATGTCTGGTGCTCACAGGAATGCTCTGAGGCAGTAAATCAAGATAATAATGAAATTAGTGAGTTAAGCAAATTAAGGAACTTTCTTCAGAATTGGAAAATAAAAATAGATTTACTAAAAGAATCAAAAGGGAATCGGCTTCATTTGCTGATGTGGCAACAACAAATGAGGAAAAACTTCTGAATGAGATTGAGAACCAAAGATTAACGATTGACAAATTGGAAAATAAAATTCAAAGTCAAAAACCAAAGTTGTGTTATAAATCTGTTGCATCTCAAACGAACGTCACAAGTACGAGAGAAAACCATAGTCAAACGAATATTAAGATTTTTTCAGAAGGATCGACACAAACTACATCTAAGACAGTAAATGCAGTGGCACAAGCGGAACACTTTATAAATAAAATAAACAATGCTGAAATTGAGGAAAAAGAAAGCACAATTAACAAATTAAAAATGGATATAGCAGAATTAAACTGCATAAATCGAAATATGATTACATCAATTGAAGTGATTACAGCTGATAATGATATGTTATCAACTGAGATAGAAAAACTCCAGAATGACATTTTCCAAAAAAACATTTGCAATGAATTACAAGTAGTCGATGATGAAGAAACAGTAAATTTAGTCTCCGAAGTTGCCAGTTCCAGTGTTCCAAAGAGCAGTGAGATGGCTAAAACAATATTAGTAGAGAATTCACCTGTTAAATGTAATAAATCGCGAAATAGAATTATTGTTTTGACAGACAGTTTTGGAAGAGCTCTCTATAGTTTTTTGTCAAAAAAGTTGGGTAATTTTGATATTCAGCTAGCATGTAAACCATTTGTAAAATTTAGAGATTTAGTTTATACTTGTGACTGTTACATTCAGGACTTATCTGATGATGATTATGTAGTTGTCCTGGCAGGTGTTAGTGACGTCCAAATTAGAATAAGTGATATAACTCTGTTAGCTAATAAGTGTTTTAGAACTAATTTAGTATTATGTAGTTTACCTTTTTATAGTAATATGACCAGTCACTTCAATGGTTTGATTGATGTAAATAGGAGCTTTCTTTTGTCGCTGAAAGATTAAAATGGTTTTCTAATAATATAGACTTTTTAAACATCTGTAATAAATTTTCATATAGAGATTTTTGTGCCTCCGGATATTATCTCAATGGCAAGGGTCTTGCTAAGTTAGCAACATTTATTGGCACCTGCATCCATAATTTTGGTTCTAATATAACAACGAACCTTAAATTTGTTGTAGCGACACTGATTCAGTCGACCAACCTAGATGATACTCATATGGGGTTTGATAGAATTACAGATAAAACTGCTACTTGTGAAAGGGAGCCTTTAAATTTTTTATAAATAACGACAGTTTTGTATCACTCTTACTTCTTAATATTCAGTGTCTAAGAAATAAAATGGATGAGTTTACTGTCTTTGTAAAAAGTCTCTTGGATCTCCCGATGTACTGCTGCTCACTGAGCATTGGCTTAAACCTGGAGAACCCTGTTTCATTCCCAGTTATTCTGTTGTAGCTAGCTATTCGCGGGAGAAGATGGGTCATGGTGGTACAATGATCTTATTCAAAGATACTTTTTTGCAAAATTTTCCTATTATCACTGTAAATGAATATGATTTCCTGATTGTTGAAGGAAAGTTTGAATTTTGTTTTGTATATAGTAAGACTTATAATGTTTTCTTAATTTGTATATATCGACCGCCTAATGGTAGCATTGGGGAGTTTTTGGAATCACTTGAAACGCTTGTTTCCAGTATTCAGATGAATTCCAGAATAATTCTTTGTGGAGACTTTAACATCAATTACATGGCGGATTCAAATGAAACTAAAAATTTAAAAAACTTATTTTTGTCATTTAACTTTTCAATGGTAGTACAGCAGCCAACAAGAATTTCGTCTTACTCTTGTAGTTTAATAGATGATTTCTGTTTGAACTTTATTTCTGAAATTAAATGGGAGTCATCAGTTATTCCGTCGGGATTGTCCGACCATGAGTCTGTCTTACTAAGAGTTGGTTTATTTAAAGAAAAAGGGAAAAAATTCAGGTATGGTAGAATATATAGTTCCACTAACTTTAATAATTTTCGAACGTACAGTATGGGTGTTAACTTACTGGATCAGGAAACAAAATAGCCAAATTAACTAGTTCTTCTTCCAAGTATCTTGCTCCATTCAAATTTTCTTCAAAGAATATTGGTCCTATAACTTACTGACCTACAATCCCTGCTCAAAAATTGACTTTTTCCGGGTGTTGAGTATGGCCTTCCCTCATCCAGTATGCATTTTTGTCTGCCCAATAACGAAAATATGGCATTAACATAAATGTTGACTCATCAGAAAAGAAAATCTTTTCTGTGTTAAGATTATTAGTCTGTAGTAGGTCCATAAATTGTTCACAAAATTCCTGGTCGTCTATCTGGATCATCTTCAGTCAGTCTTGGGAGCATTTTCAATCTATAGGGATGATATTTTTGAGCGTTAACAACTCTTAGTACTGAAGACTGACTAATATCAAGTTTGTTCGCTACCTGCCTAGTAGTGATATTAGGATTTTCTTAAGCACATAATATTACATTTACTTTGACATCTTCTACCTGGGGGGTATTCTAATTAAAAAGCTGAAATTACATTAATGTGAAGAGCATAGGACTATCAACACGGTCCTACCTTATAAGAAGTATTTATGAATGATCAACTGTTAAATTCTTAGTACTGAAAACTGACTAATAACAAGTTTGTGCTCTACTTGCCTAGTAGTGATATTAGGATTTTATTAAGCACGTAATATTACATCTACTTTGACATCTTTATTAAGCACAGTCCATTTTTCAGAAATTGTTTTTCAATTTTGCTTATAGTGGTGGTAAATCAGGATATCTGTCTCTGAATAAATTAGTAACTTTCATTTTCAGATAGGTAAGGCATTACGTTGGAATTACCTTTTAAAAGCTCTAACTTTGACAAAATGAAATGTATGTTATTATAAGTAATATGATATGCTTACCTTTTCTCTGTATAATAACCCGCAACAACGGTTTAGCATTCACAAGGGCTCTTCTTAAGTTATCATCATTATTTATTGGCAACAAGTCTTGATCACTAGGGTCAATATATGATATTAAAAATGCTAAGTCCCTAAGTTTATGTAGTTTTTCCAACAGAGATTTAAACTCTTCAAATTTGGCTTGGGCATTTCGTTCCAGGGAGAATCTTCGAAATTCAGCTTCAAACTAAAAAAAAAAATAGCAGATCCTAAAAAAACGTGTTAGTACTTTCTAAGAATAATAATCTATTAATGAAAAATTTAGAACAAATGCTTTATGGTTTTATATTTAATGAAATTCTAAAATCATAATAAAAACTTTTAGATAACTGGAAATGAAGTTGTAATTGACAAACAACGCACTAATAATTAACAATGAATTATACCAATTAGTTAACAAATGTAAACAAATAAGACCAGGTTTGTCTACAAAATTCACCTTTTATTAACCAACAAAAAGGGAATAAAATAAAATAAGTTCATTTAACCGCCAAAATAACTGACCATTCCATTATTACTATAAACTTAAGATAACCATAGCAAGTTGAGCTGTTTTTTTTAGAAATTAATTATCAATGGATACAATGAGATATCAATTTTGCATATTGGATATGACATGAAAAATAGATAAAACTGATAAGATAACTAACAGAAAATCTAATATATAACATGATGTCTGTACTTAACAAGTTTGTTCGAGAAATGTGGAAAATGCTCATAAAATTATAAAATAATAAAAACATAAAGAATGAAATATTATTTATTATACAGGAGAAAAATAAGTAAAAACTTCAATAAAAATGTAAAAATTCTATTCTATATTTAAAGTTGAAATCAATGAATAATAGTAAGTAACATGGCCAGAATTCCAGTTAAAATATTAACCCCCCGTTGCACAAAACTTAATTGCTGTTTAGAATATTTAACCAAGCTTTCGGATTTGACAAGCTGCTCCCAGAAATCTAGGAACCTCGCTGTCAAATTTGACATTCCCTTAAACATTCTAAACTCTAATTGGGCTTTCTGCAACTGGCCGTAGATGATTTATTCCAAACCATAGGTTACAAAATACTACACTTGATTAACCCAAGTTCAGAAGAGGGATCTTTTCCTTCAATATCCAAGTTTTAAGTAATATTGCCCCAATCAAAATGAAGACTGAAATAATCAAATGTGAAAAGTTTGTGGCATTATTTAGGGGTGGGAGTTACCACCCCAGAATTAGCCAACCCAGTATTTTGCCTCCCTTCTACCTGGGGGGTATTCCAATTAAAAAGCTGAAATTACATCCATGTGAAGAGCATAGGACTATCAACACGGTCCTACCTTATAAAAAGTATTTATGAATGATCAACTATTAAATTCTTAGTTACTATAAAGGTTTTAGAAATAAAAATTCATGTGAAAGTTCTTTACATAGCGTAACATTGTTTAAGTGAAAAAAAAGGCATTGGAAGATAGCAAGATAATTGGAGTGTTTCTGGATTTCAAATTAGCATTTGAAACTATAAACAGACAGCTATTACTATTGAAAAATAGAAAAATAGGGTACTGAACCTGCAACTGTTAACTGGTTTAATCAGTTTTTAGATAAAAGGACAAATAAAATATTGTAGTTTATCTTCTAAGAAATCACCTTGGATGCCTTAGGACCCACTCTTTTCATCATTTACATAAATGATATTGTTAGAGATGATAAATGTGATGAAATAATACAAACATTAAATGGTAAACTTAATAATTTATTTGAGTAGCTAAATAGGTGCTAATTCTCTTCATCTGAATATAACTAAAACAAAAATGATGATTATAAAAATATATTAATGTTCTTAATCGTATGTTACACCATTTAGGTAGCTGTGCAAAATTAACAGCATACAAAACAATAATAACACCACATTTCCAATTTTGTTCTACATTGTGACTCCTTATGAATGATTCTGAGACAGATTAAAAAAACAGAATAAGGCATTAAGAATTGTATTAGGTTGCAATAAATATACTAGGAGAAATGACATTAAATATCATAAATGTGTTAAATGTAAAACAAACAATGCTTTATAATACTATTATATTTATTTATAATCCTTGCCTAAACATCTTTTGGATAACTGCAAATTTGTTAAAGATATACAAAAGCACAATACTCGTTACAAAAATAATTTTTATTTAAATAGGGTTAGTACAACTTTCAACCAGAACAGTTTATTTTATAATAGATTAAAGCAATATAGTGACTTGCCAAATAAAGTAAAAACCAGTGCTACTCTAGTTAACATAAAAGAAACATACTTACTACATATAAAAGAAACAATTTTTTAACAGAATGATTCAATATTGTGATTATAATAGTTATGATTATAGTTACTGGTATTATTTATTGCATTGGTTACTTTTTTGCATGTGTAATCTCTGTAATCTCTGTGCAATAAAATTTATTTACATTATGTCACAGATGTGTACCAAAACTAGTCCCTGGCAAAACCATTCAGATTAGTTTTAACTGCATTCTGTTTGTGAAATGTTACTTTGTCTGCCACAGTTGTTTCCTTAAGAATATTAAAAATTAGCACTCATTAAAAGGTTCAAAATTCCCACACAGTTTAAAATACTTTTGTTGCTCTGCCTCTCATGTATGGAGACATTTAAACAAGGGCTTTGCTATAGAAAGATTTTTTGTCAATTAATTTTCATGCAAAAACTATGTTCCATGTCCAGAGCTTTTTTTCTTTTTACCAACTTCTCTCCTAGGATATATTTTCTAAATTTTGAAATGAAAATATACGCAAGCAGAGAATGATAACACAGAATACAGAGCAAATCTGAATCTTTTTTTACTCGATTTATTTTTTTATTTCTCCTATCTATTTTTAACAATTACACATGTAGGTATACAAAATAAAAATAATCAGCCAATACGTTACTGAACCTATTCATAAGTAACAGCTAAATATGGTTTTGTTGTTCAGCTGTAATAATAACAAAATACAAAAATTCAATCTTTTGATATATGCTTAATTGTATAGGAAGAAAATACCTCGTACAAAGCTGCATGAAAAAAGTAAAAATTAAAACCAATAGACAAACAGAAAAGATAAGAAAAAATTATATTTCATATTCAAAATAGTCAGCACAGTAAAGTTTATTAATATAATTAATAAAATTTTAAATAAATATAAACTTGTTATTTCTTCATTGTCTCAACAATTTTAATCCGAGTTTTAATCAAGTTGACAAAGTCACTTGGTATTACGTTTAAGACAAAATATATAATTTAAAATTACATTGGCAAAATTATTGCATTAAAATTACAAAAAAATCTAAAAATATTTTTAAGTGTTCAGGATGTTTCAAAAAGTGTAGCAAAACCAAATTTCATTATTCTTTTAATAAAACACAGTGTATATGTTTGGCTATTTAAATTTTTGTCAAGAGATAAGGAAAAATCAGATAGTACCAGCAGGTAGGTACCACCCGAGAAGTTCTATTAGTACCCATTTTACAAGCCATTTTACCTACTTAATAGTATAAAAAAAAAACTTAAATATGAAGTTTATTTTCCAAAAATAGTTAAGTACCTACTGTTTTTTTTCTTAATAAAAAATCATTTTTAAGGGACTCTCACAAATTTAATGTGTATCACTTAAATAACAATTTATTAAATATTAATTTATTTTTATTCATAAGTGGCTATTTCAACCCTTTAGGGCTGCCATGTACATGATTTTTAGCACATACACATATTTTTACCAGTTTATGAGAAATGATTACAATTTACAGGATATTAAAAAAAGTGTATTTTTTCTAAGCCTCCATACACAGGAGAACAAACTGTGTTATATTAATTCAATACGTTTTACCATTTTTTTTTTAGGCCGATGCACCTTCCACTCTAGCCTGAATGAATCAAGGGAAAGTCAAATTTCACGTTAATAATAAATAAATAATAAATAAATCTTAAATAAGAAAAACGTGTGAATGGCTGCTTTTTTGATAAACTTGTACTAATTGAATGGAGGGATTCACTTAACAGTAGGTATAGATTTCGTTAAAAAAAACTCCTTGTTTTAATATAGACTCAGAATTCAGTTGGCGGGCTACCGCAGGCTTTCTTCACAACAAACCTAACCAATCCTAACCTAACCCAATCTAACTTTAAGAGAATAAGCAATCTAAATTCTATTAACTATAAATTGTGTTAAAAACAAAATAAAAAAAAAATTCGCTTTTGTCCGGATTTGAACCCACACCCTATACGACGCGGGTTGAGAACATAAAAAAACATATAAATAGCTTATAATAGTTAGCATGAACAATAATGACGTCACATGTGGTTTCACATGAACCAACATTTAGAAAGTTTGTTCATGTTAGTCTGGAAGAAGACTTTCTACAATATAAAAATATCTTTGTATTTAAGGGATGTTTAACCCTTAATATGTATATGGATGTGTGGAAAAAATATTTTTATATGTAGGTATATAAGAAATCCCTGTCCAGTCCATGTAATTTATATTTTGTGTAACCCGCATAATTTTGGATAAAAGTAAGTTTGACAAATTACTTTGAGTATACAGGAAAGTTTAAACATTTTACCACATTAAATTTGGCAAAATTTGTGACTTTTGTTAGTTTTGACATTTCGTCCTTGGTATTCCTACACTAAATCAACATTAAAATTATTATTATTATTAAAATCATAATATAAATAAGAAAAGATATATGCATATTTTCATAAAACCAAACCAGTTTGATTACCAGATTAGTTTGGTTACTCAAATTATGTTTTGATGTGATATGGGTAAATCTTATCAATACAATAATCTATTTGATAGGACAATATTTCATCTCTGACTTCTTTTTAATTTCTCTTGCTTTCTACCCTCGTTTCTAACATTGTTTAAGGTTTCAATTTATAATCGAATTTATCAAGGTTTAAAATGTTATGTATCTGAATCTGATCTTGAAATAACATTTTTATCATAATGATCCCGGATCCTGATCTCTAGAACTCGTGAATTTTTAAATCCAAATTCCTTGTTTAGTAATAATTAATTCTTTGGATCTAACTAACATATTATACAAATAATATTTTAATAAGCCCTTAAGTAGCAAATGCAAATACATGCATACTTTATAGCACATACATTATAATCATTAAAGAAGTAAATACAAAACAATACATACTTTCTTAAAATATCTACAATATATATATATTCGAGATTTTCAGTAAGTGATATACAATGTTTATAACAAAAATAGACATACAGATACAAAAATATACACAAACATATACAATCATGAATTAAACAGAACAAACCAGTTATCACTAACACCACTTTACTTGTTACAAAATACTAAAACCATTCTATTCTATCCCTTAATAAAAGGTTATCCTGGATATTAAGTGACAATTTTATAACTGCCATATGGAGATATGACAACAGGACCAAGTAACCAGTAGTTATGACCTTATGATAGGGGATCTTCTAGACTTTTGCAGATATGAGACACAACCTCATCTAAAATCAGTGGGTATATCTAATTTCGCATGGTGATACAGAATATCTTATAGTACTAAAAACCACCAGAACATGAAAAAGTCAATTTTTGTAGTAGCAAAATGATTGCTAAACTCACACCTCAGTTACTAGTCATGGAGTTGAAAATATAATTTAGTTTAAAGAGCCGTTTAATTTACCTATCTCTACAGGAAATCCTTAATATATTATCATAAAGTCCTCCTATTAACATGAAAAATATTAATTTGAAAGTCTTCAAACTACAGCAAAACATAAAATTTATTCGGAGTTACCCAGCTGCCAGATATGGTTATAAACAAACCAATAAATAAAGGTATTAATAAAGAAAGATGTGCATAACTAATAGTAAAAAATACTAATTAAATTAATAAGCCTTTATAATTCACGCTCTCTTTAACTGAATTTTTTAACAGGTGGATGGCACAGTTCTCTAGACACATTATTAGGGTATTGAACTTTTACACATAATTTCTCTTCATCCCCCATTTTCCTCTGTTGAAACTTGTACCTAGAAATTACAAGTCGCACAAAAATTCTCAGACTTTTTGTATTTTAAAAGGCGTTACCTTGCTTTTGACTTCTATTTTATTGTCCACAATATTCCTAGCAGCAATTTTGTTCCTGGACATTTTGGAGCATTTAGGGCGAAAATTTTCTACTTTTTAAGCACACACATATAACCTGGCACCGTTTTTATTAAAAACAAAGAAACTAACACAAAAACTAAATGAATAAATCACAAATTCCAATTTATTTACGTTTTGGACTTCATTCTTTCAATGGCTAATCACCGAGTTCCGTCGAGTTGATGACTATTACTCCCAGATCAGAAAACGTCAAAATTTCTTAGTGCGTCAAAATTTAAATTTCAATCCTATCTACCGTTTAAATACCAATTCCTTTTTTATTTGACAACATAAAGTAATAATGTATAGCTTTATGTGATTCATTTATTTAGAAAATGTTAACTTCCTTGTAGGTATTTTTAAGAAATTTAAACTTTTAATATTTAACTGCTGTACTTTGTTTGGGTGCCACTGAGTTAAGCGCTGTGTTGTGGCAAGTGGCTAAACATAAATCAGTAAATGTTTGATAGCATTCCATTGTTCAAGTCGCCGGCACGCCGACATCTGCCACGGTTTTAGACTTATCTCTCACATCGGATATTTGTAAAATATGGGATTGGGAATGTGGACAGGATCCAAGATGTTTATGAATAAATTAAATGTCTTATTTGTCTAATGGTTCCATCCAACCATACTAGACAGTATATATTTCTATGTTTTAGTTTGATTTGATACGATTGACAAATATGAATAAATTTTATTTGTTTGGTTTAATTGGTAGCATGAATTTAGAATATAAACAAAGTTTATGCCATTTTTTGTGTGACGATGAGGTTTGCTAGCTTAGTGGTAGGGGGCTGTATCAGCATTCTAAAAGATCTGTGTTTCAACACAAGCAGGCGGTATTTTTTATTAAACCTATATTTTTATATGAAGTTTTATTTTAAAAATATGACTACGTTGTGGTTAGCTTTGGTGAGGCCTTTTTTTGGCTTGACGTAAAAAAGTATATTTATATAAAACACGTTATGGAATAACTCAGCATTTAATTTCTCGTCTGAACTACACGAAAAGCATTTAGCCTCTCGTACTTCCGTGTAGTTCTGTCTCTTAGCTACACGATTCCATAACTTGTCTTTTTTTTTATCACATCAACATAAATAAAGTTATGGATTTTGTCAAAAAAAAACTAAAAAAGCAAAAGCCCTCTGGGGATAAAACTCTGGATCTCTGCAACGCTAATTCTAGGGCAGGTATACGCTTGAAATCTTCTGCAACACAATGGGCGCAAATGGGAAACGTAAATACTAACCTTAACCAAAAACCCAACAAAAAAGAACCTTAAAATTGCTTTAAATATTTGTATTTGGAACTAAATATAACCGTTTATAAACTACGTCGAGAAGTTAGTTCATTCAAACGGAACCAGTGTTGCCAAATATATGTATTTACTATATTTGAAGCGTAAAGAGTAAACAAAAACATATTCTAGAAAATGATACATAGATTATAACTGTGCTTATTGCTTTTCCGACGTTTTATTATAGAATAAAATACACGTGGGTCCTAATTATTGTATAGGGTGTCTGGTTATCATTAAATGAGGTCTACACGTAATTCCTAATTAGTGACAAAGCAAAGAACCTAGGTATAATCTAGGTTAACAAAAATGCAGTAGGAAAATTAAAACACCATTACATAGAAAACTACGTATTGATCAAAAAATCTACTCTACAGCTAATAAAAATAGCTGGCTGTTACGTTTCTTACTGTTACGCCGGAGAATGGTAATAAAATATTACTGTAAATCTTTAAATAAATAAAAGGAATTGGCAACACTGATTTCATATGGATTAATTCTTAGACAAGTTCCTTGTCTAAGGATTAACTAGTATCCCTCTGAACTATGAGAGACGTTTCCCGTTATAACGTGATTCTTAAACCTACTGGACTTACATACGGGTATTTCCTTATGCTAAATAAAGAAAAAGATCTTAAAGGCTTAACCAAAAATTCAATACGATAATTGAAACATTATTATTTACAAAATTACCGGTTTTAACTTAAATGAATTAAAAAAAAGTGTCAAAACGCGAAACCGTACCACAGCCAGTCGGCTGAATCGCAGCTATTCTAACAACTAGAGACATTGGAATAGAATTCAGTCCTTTTCAGAGAGCAGCCGGGTTTTCTGTGTTACTTTAACGATATACTAGAGACTTAAACACTGTAAGTATTCTAAGAGGAAGCTGTCACGTTAGAAAAGGCCCAAATATTTCATATGCATGCGAGAGATTTTAAAAATTCTAGAATGTTAAAACACCTTTTCTCTGCAACCATAATTTAATATTAGAAATTTCCCTGACTCCAGCTGGCAAACTGTCTACTACGGGAATCGACTGCGCCAAAGTTTGATGAAATGGCAAGTGAAATGTCAAAAATTAATTAATAAACACAAAACCACTACCCATGAATAAACATCACAAACCATAGATTACCAAAAAAATTTATCACAAATAACAAAAATGTTTAATCATGTCATGTCGTCTCTGTAACCTTTAATTAACCTAAAAATTGGCACAAATATGATAAATTCAGTTACTATAGGTGTTTTACCAACAATATTGTTTCTTTTCATGTTAAGGAAATATCGTGAACACAAATGGGGTAAATGCAAAAACAATGTAAAACTAAGTGGAAAAGTGGCACTAGTTACAGGAGCAAATTCAGGAATCGGCTATGAAATAGCTAAGGAATTAGCTGCACGAGATGCGCAGGTGATCTTAGCCTGTAGAACCTTGCAAAAGGCTCATTCAACTGTGGAGCGAATTAAGAAATCATTATTCAACAATCCTTCCTTGGTATGTCTATAAAGCTGCATTTAAATTGCACTTTATGCTGGACTGGAGATTTTGCCTTTTATACAGCACAGCATATAAAAATAAAAGGACACTGCCTAACAAGATATCCTTTTAAATGTGTGTCATCCCTGAGTTTATATCATATAACTGCTTATGCACTTTGATTTTCAGAAAAACTAAAAATAAAAATAAAAGATGAAATTTCACATTCTTCAAGAACAACACTTATTTTTATTTGATATTATTGGCCTGTATAAATGGTCAAATGGCCTAAGGGTATTTGCATAATTTAACTATTATGTTTTTTTATTTTGTTCTTATGTTATTTGCCTTTTTATTATTAAATGTTAGAAGAAGACATTAATAGTTGTTTTATTTCAGATACCGATGGAAGTAGAATTAGAATCTCTTAAGTCAGTACAAGATTTTGCTGAGCTGGTCAAGAGAGATTATTCTCAAATCAATATACTTGTAAATAATGCTGGTGTGGCATATCCTAGATCTATAAGGTTACAGACTGTTGATGGTTTTGAAATACATTTTGGAATTAATCATTTGGGGCACTTTTATTTGACAACTTTGTTAGAAGATTTAATAGCAAAAGGCAAAGGTATCTTCAAAAACTAATTTCCATGAGGAGAGGTATTATTCCGTGCTGGTGTCTTATTTTTGATAATATAAATTGATATTTAAGCATTTAAATTAAAAATAAATTTTGGGGAGATGCAAAAATATTTAAATTTTTTGTTTAGGTAGAGTAATTGTGGTTGCATCTTCGTTACATGAGAAAGGAAAACTAGACCTGAGAGCTGTCGAGACTATGGAATTTGAAGATGGTGTAAATTTATATGCCAATTCAAAACTAGCCAATGTGTATTTTGCCCAAGAATTAGCCAGAAGGACAAAAGAGAAAGGTATATAGACACTAAATTCCTTTATCTTTTTATATTTTAACCCTCTATATTAGTAGTTTCTAAAATATCAGAACAAGATTTGTTTAGTCATGTTTTAAATATTGGGCTGCATTTTTGATTAGCCCTAATTAGACTTTTTTGGAGTTGATGGAAAAAACTGTATAATAAAAATATAGTTCAGCAAATCACCGTAAGAGGTTCTACATCTGTAATTAATTTAGAAATTATGGTCATGCCAGAAGTATAGTATTTTTAAAATATAATTTGCTACTAAAGAAAACATTTTTTTCAATTACAATCTCAAGTATATTGTGACCGCTAAAATATGTATACCTACTACCTAAAAATAAAAATAATTTGGTACGGCCAGAATATACCTAGATTAGATTTAGTAATTTAATGTCATAGCAATAAATGTTAACCTCAGATCCACTGAAAATGTTTAGTAGTTAAACAAACAGATTATATATATATATATATATATATATATATATATATATATATATATATATATATATATACATATATATATATATATATATATATATATATATATATATATATATATATATATATATTTTCATATTTATATAAAATATATATATATATATATATATATATATATATATATATATATATATAATATATATATATATATATATAAATATATATATATATATATATATATATATATATATATATATATATATATATATATATATATATATATATATATATATATATATATATATATAAATGTATATATATATATATATATATATATATATATATATATATGTATTTCTTTTGCCATTTATTGAACTAGATATATACAAATTCTTTTCGCTTAACTTGTCAAGACCACACAAAGCTGAATCATCAGTAACACTTTCTGAAACAAATATCAACAATTTATAGTCCATTTATAATATTGAAATATATTATCAGTAAAATATGCATGACATTCAGCCTCCCTGTCTTAAAAAGCATCCCCACTTAGTTCCTTTGCAGTGGCGGGTGAAAAAGTAAGTGAAGTGCAAATGAAGCAAGAAAATTTCGCAATAATTTTTTTACAGAATTTTTCTCCTATCCTTCATAGCAGCAAGACAGTGGACAAATACAGCCTGCGGCACTTTTTTTTTTTTTTTTTTTTTTTTTTTTTTTTTTTTTTTTTTTTGCGCCATCTTAACATTGCCCTATTAATTTATGTGTATAGTCAAATTGGTCCAAAATTTAATCCAATAGAGAATATAAATTCTCCGACGTTCTATCGGAGCTGACATTATGAAATCCTAAGAATCTCTCAACTGCTGAACCTTCTGAATTAATGTATCCTAAAATTATGTAGCACTGGGAGGTTTGCATAATATCAGTGGTGTCATCCACTTGCACCCAAAAAAACTGTGTGTTCATTATTTCATTTTTTACATGATCATTTAAATAATCGGAAATGCATTCAATTATTTTGTTTTGAATAGTTTTCAAGTCACCAGTAAAAACATTTTTAATTTTTTCGTGATAATGTTTTAGTTCTTGGGAACTTCTCGATATTAATAAACCTAAAAGCTTTTTAAAATTCCCCCTATTTATTGACTCGCTGCTCTCATCATGGCTGTGAAAGACTAACTCTTGTTTTGTAAGGTACAAAACTGTGTCAATTACCAAGCACATAAATAGTCTATTTAATTGGAGGTTTTCGTTCAAATGTATTTTATATAGTTTAGCATTTTTTTTTAAAGTGTCAGCTATAGTCCTTTGCTTTTTTACAAATGTTTTTAGCATTAATTCACATTTTAAATGCTCTGCTCAGTCTTCATGTTGATGTAAAGACCTTCATATATTTAACATACCTGCAAATCCTTTATTATTCCACACTGAATATTTATTTCCATTTGTACGCCAAAAACCAGGATAAGTAAACAAGGCCAGCAAAACAATTTTTGTAATATTTCAATACTCCATAACCATTTGTACGCCAAAAACCAGGATAATGATTAATGACACCATAAATAAATATAGCACAAAACAGTCAAGTAAACTGCAAAAGAACTAACCGGTTGCAGCGAAATCCGGGAAAATAAAAGTAAACAACCACCCCAAACTGAACGACACGTGGGTGTAATGGACTGCTTTAGCAATTCACTGAGAGCATTGAATGGCGCTGGTTAACATTATTCTTCCATGTGCTCGACGTCATCGCGAACGCGTTGTCATGGCACCGTAGTAGGAAAAACGTAAACAAAACATAGCAACTTCAGCAAAGTCGAAGCGGTTTGCGCAACTGTTATAAGTGTTATAATAAAGTTTAATTGAAAGGTTTAAAAAGACATGCCGCCAATGGTCAGGTAAAATATTTATTCGAGACGTACAGTTTATTTTTTGCCAATTAGGTGAATAAATGAATGTAAAAACTTAAATTTTAAGAGATATATAATAAATATAGTTAGATGTTTGCTTGTTTATTTTTTCTAGTGAAGTAGCACTTCACCTACTTCACCTGAATAGCCGCCACTGGTTAAACCAGATATATATGTCATGGTGATTAACAGATAGATATATAGATAGTTATTTTTTATTCCAATTAGGTATTGCAATAATATAACTAGATTTTTGAAGTATATTAATAAATAGATAAGATAAAGTAATTTACAATAAAGTAATTAGTATAAACATACAGTGTTAAAATTTAAATCAGAACAGTACAAAATAATGTTATTCAAACACGAGCGAGTAAACATGTAAAATCAAAGATTTAACATAATCAAATTCAAAATACTTAACATTACCTATGAAAGAGGTAACTAAATGGCTCCAGGTCACACAAATACAAGAGATTCTGTTTAAATGTCAAACTTGTGTTATGGATAAATCAAATATTAATGTCTTTCTTTTGCCATTTATTGAATTACCGCAATACAAATTCTTTTCGCTTTGTTAAGACCACACAAAGCTGAATCATCAGTAACACTTTCTGAAACTGATATCAACAATTTATAGTCCATGTATAATATTGAAATGTATTATCAGTAAAATATGCATAACATTCAGCCTCCCTGTCTTAAAAAGCATCCCCACTTAGTTCCTTTGGAGAGTTGTACTAGTAGGTAGTAGTTGAGGCTGTGTGAAATATGTGCGAAGAGCATCTTTCATACTCACTTGTTGCACAATATAGTATTTGTGGGCTTCGTAAATATTTTTATTAGCATTGATATTAGGGTATATTTTAACTTTTAAATCACTCCGCTCCTAATAACATTTGTATAATCGATAATCTAGCGCAGTAAAACAAAAACACAACCATATCAAAATAGAAACCAACCCAAATAATATTAATTTATTATAAGCAATATTCCAAAAATATGGAAGATCAGTGGACATGCAGACAGCATCCAAAACCAGTCTTTTTAAGTGTAGTAATAGTAGTAGTAATATTTTTCATAGTAAAATACCTAAATAGTTCCATATTTATCTTCAAAAATGTATTTTCATAAGACTTTGTCTTTTTAGACAAATATGGGAAATTTTCTTGTCAAATACAGTATATTTTCTTTTACGTAGGTGGCCCCTCTGTGTTAACTTTCCTCCAGAGCTTTAAATTATTAAATAATCTTTGTTTTTGTATGTGAGATTTATATAAAGCATAAATAGTAAGTAGTGATGACACGTCTATGTGTAGAGAGCTTCAATTTAAATTATCTGAATTGGTCCAGCGAGAGCGGCTGCCCAAATCAGAGAAAAAAATCCCTTTTTGTTAAACAGCATATTGCATTTAGATCATTTTACATAGAGAACTTTTAAAATAAATGTATTAATTTATTTTTTTGTTAAAAATTTTGAATATTGTTATATTTATATATATTAAGTCGATGCTTGTTTTAGGAATAAAGGTGTATGCAATTTGTCCAGGATGGGTCTACAGTAATTTATTTAGACACAGTTTTAAATGGTATCACTCTATACTTCTGGCTCCTATAGCTTTCCTCTATATGAGAAACGCAAAGCAGGTATGTTGTGTAAACAGATAACAATGTAACATATGCACCAATTTTTTATTTGTTTATCAAAAAAGAAGTGTCTTAAAGCATTCTGATCATTTCTATTTGTCAATTTTTATTTACATTCCGATCAAATTCTCACTTTTAGATTTTTGAAATCGGATAAAAAGCTAAGGTTCAATTTTGCATTTCTGGTACATGGTACAGTCAGAAATGCAAAATGATGCTATTCTTGATTTGATTAAATATGGGGCTAAATAAAATATCAGCATAATTTAACTAAATTTTATGCTGATAAAGATCCCATTATATATATATATATATATATATATATATATATATATATATATATATATATATATATATATATATATATATATATATATATATATATATATATATATATATATATATATATATATATATATATATATATATATATATATATATATATATATATATATATATATATATACATAAAATGAGGTGGGCCCAGCGATAATGTATAATGGAGCCCAGCAAAACCTATGGATTGTATGCAGTAACTTTGCTAAAATTTGGCACTTGTTTACAAAGGTAACTAGATGCCAAGATATTTATGTTAAAATAACAGTCAACAAAGTGTATCTGAAAACTTTTGTTATATATGTTTACTTTCAGGTTCTTTAAGATCAGTTGTGTTCGATAAAAAATATTTACTCTTTTGGAGTTATTCTTTATAAATAAATAAAAAAGCAGTGTGTGATTTTGGACAAGGGGAATGGATTATAGATTTGCTCTAGCGTGATTGTAAAAACTTTTAGAGATAATGGTCCAAGAAGTAGATTTAGATAACCAAAACAATTAAACTCATAGATAAGGAATACCTTCTCTTTTGACAATTTGGGCTTTATTTCATTTTTGTCAAATTTGTGCCTGTCCACATGACTCTAGTTTTAAATCGAATAATTTATATGATTTAATGTTTTTTTATTATGTATCTAATGTCCCTAGTTTTCTTGATTATAAAGAATGTAAATGTGAAATTTTGTAAGCAGTTCTGATTGAAAAAATATCTATATATATCTTTAATAGCTAACACTACCTTTGGGAAACTCTCAGTAAATCTTCTAATAATTAAACTGTATCTAAATCTGAGCAAACTTTCGGCGATAGTGGTCCAATAATTAGATTTAGATGGAAAAAACAATTGAATCGTCTGTTTTGAAGATTTGGGGTATGGTAGTTTTCCTGGTTAATTCCTTAACCATTCTGTGTAAGGAATCATGGTAATTAATAACAAATCGGCAAATTCTTCTTTATCCCAACTTCCCTCGTACAGAATTCCACTATGTTCAGATAACACAGTTTATATTTGAATATAATTATTTGCTAACAGCTTTATAAAAATCTTTTAAACTGTGATTATTTAAATTTTTTTTTTAATTTATTACGAAACCACTATATAGATTCATAAAATGTGTTATATCTGCGCAGTGGAATTCTGTACAAGGTTAGTTGTGGGTAAAGGCCAATTTACCGATTTTTTAAATGTGTTTTTATATAATTATGATTTATTTTTAAATAAATAATTTGATTTTAATAGTCTATAAAATAAATTATGTCATTATTTTTCTCCATAAAAATAAGGTTTTATTCCAGGAAATTTTTATTAGCTACCACTGTGTTTTGCCATATAGAATTCGTACTAGATTTTTACCACTTTATCCAGGTTTCACACTCTATTATTGTGCCAAGTTTCAAGTCAATTAGATAAGTAGTTTTTTTGATACTGAACTTTTTAAAATTTTATTATGCCATCATTTTGTTCTGCCATATTGGCTTCACATTTTACCAGTTTATTCCTATATTGGCAACTCATACTTAGTGTAATGTTTTATTCAAGTCTAATTAAACTTGAATTTGGGGAAAAACTGCTAACAGTAAGCATTATTTCAATTATACTTGAACGAAGATGACTTAAATCTCTACAGCTAAGTGTAATAATCAAGTGAAACAAATAGACAGCCCTTCCATTGTTTTACAAATTTCGAGTTTTATTCCATAGAACTATCTGAGCTACGCAACCCAGAGACTGTAGGCCAAAAGGTTTACGACATTATGGTGCAGGTCAACAAGAAAAAATTTGGCCTGCTATTTTTTGGTGTAATTTTGTATTCCAGAATTCTTTCTTTTGTTATGTTTGTTTTATAGGCACTAGACTGCTTATTGGCTTCTAGCAATTTTCCTTAGGATTGTTCTTTGCCTTCCCTTTTCGCTATGTTATACAAATAGTTTGTCAAAAATAGGACAGATATACCAAACCTAGTAAGCCCTAATGTCGTAAACTTTTCGTATTGTTGAATAAAATTCGTCGTTTGTAAAACAATGGTAGTAGCTTTGGGGAATCATTATCTTCGTTGGGTTCTTTAGATAAACAATACTTTACTGAGGTTCACGGAATAACTATTACTTATTTAACTTTTAGAATACTTAGGTAAATTTAGTATTACAGCTTTACGAATTAAATACTTTTGAAAATCATAAGGACTTCGGTATTTTACTTAAGGTGACTATGTTAGAGTATGACATTTTCGGGGATAGGTACTGACCATCAGAGTTGGCTTTCGCACCTGGGGCTTATGCCGCTAATGAACAGATTAGTTGAGACCAAGTCAACTCTGGTTTGCGGTGCGGTGCTTATTTATAGTTGAAATAATGCTTACAGTTAGCAGTTTTTCCCCAAGTTCAAGTTTAATTTTTCATGTTTATTATGTTTAAACAATCAAATTCATTTAATAGTCTGTGCAAAATCAGTTGGCAATACTATAATTGATTTTTGTGCAAAATTTGGGGTTTATTCAATAAATAGTTTCTTAATAGTGATTTAAGGTAAGACCACCATTTAATCCCCATATAATCAGTTAATTTTTACCAAAATTTGAAGTCAATTGGATTAGTAGTTTTTTTTTGAGCTATGCCGCGTGCAAACAGATCGACGTAAATGGTAGAACATGTGTTTCGGGGTCAAGGGCTCCTAAAACGCAAATCTCGAAGGTTGACGATTACCCTACTTCCCTCGCAAGAAGACGCCTGAGGGTTTAAAGCCAATAAAGTTTCTTTTGTGAGAAAATAAAGTTTAAAACAAAAACTATATGCCTAAGTTCTTTTGTTAAATGGTTTATTTGAAAGTTTATGTACCTAACATATTTGAGAAAAGTAAACCTCATATTCAGTAATTTTATTTTGTAGGGTGCAGCAACAGCAATATACTGTGCTACAGAACCTTCTCTTGAAAATGAAACTGGACTGCTGTATAGAGACTGCAAAAAATATAACAGCAAGACAATATTTTACGATAAACTCGCTATTGAACTCTGGAAAGAATCTGAACGTATGGTGAATGAAGTAATGAATAAAGATTTAAAAGAAATTAATTGAATTCCATTTCCACCTTTTATGTATCAAATGATAACATTGGATAACTGAAAATTGTAATATGCTAATTCATTTTATGAACTAAGGTTATCTAGAATGGTTAGTGAATTTAGTGATTTTTCTTCTGCACTACCATTGTCAGGATCATGATGTTTTAGGTTTTAAGTTTTTGGTTTATGGAATAACGGTAAAAGCTGGTGTTCTGTATGTTGTTCCTAAGGTATATTGTGAGGTCTATGCCAGTAATTCCAATTTTTTTAAACAGGATAACTAACATTTTAATATTTAAGTGATGATATTGCATGTGCAGTGGCGTAGCTTCACCCCCCCTTGGGAGGGCCTACGGGGTCAGGTGGCCCTGCAATAATTGCAAATGAGCTCAAGACGAGTATGAGAGTACGGATGACCTTTTTTTAGTCATCATATATTTTTCGGCTATATTTTGGGGCTACGTTTATTGACAAGTAAAGGACCTTTTTTCTGTCATGACTTATTTTTTTGTTTTGAGAGGGGGTCCTTTACTGAAACCAGCTGGGGGGGGGGGCAAAATTTGTAGCTACGCCATTGTACATGTGACAGTGTTGCTTAAGATATTAAGAAGTATAGTAATAATTGTGTGCCATAGTATAATATTTAAAATATGTTTCTCTTAGTTCAAACATGTAATTTTTATGTTTTTATGCTTTGTACTCCTGATGTGACAGTCCAGGAAGGGGCTGAAAAAAATCTTAGGTTATCATATAACAAAGAGAAAACTGGTTATAGCTAAAAATAACTTTATACCTGATTTGTTTTCTAGGGAGAAGGAAAAAATATTGTATACTGTGTAATTCTGCCAGGTAAAAATACTAATAAATTAAATATTAGTAATTGTGCATACTTAAGCTCTTCATGTGTATGAAGATCATTTCAATGTAAATATTCGATATAACATGTTATCAGTGGCGTATCTAGAAATGTATCTGGGGGGGGGGACGAAAATTTTCCACAAAAAAAAGTCCTTAATTTATTTTAGATACAAGTAAAACTGGCTCTGGGGGGTTTTGCCAGACAATCCCGAAAAAAGCCTTTATACTATTTTTCTATCATTATAGCTGAAACTTAAATAAAAGTGGCTCTGGGGAGGAATTTTAACCCCCCTTAAATACACTAATGCATGTTATAAAATTTTTCTTAAATAAAACTGAAGGGTTAGTATTGACAATTAAACACTAGGGTACATACATCCGTACTGTTTGCTTTCAGAACAATGAGTTCTTGTTGAGTTCTTTAATTGTATTTGTTAAGTTTCTTTTTTTTCCTTCAGGTAGAAGATCATATGGGAATTGCATTATTGCATTAATAATTTGATAGTAATTAATTTGCAATGAGAATTTCAGGCATATATATATATATATATATATATATATATATATATATATATATATATATATATATATATATATATATATATATATATATATATATATTTGAAATGATACCATGATATTATAGTACAAATTACTAGATAAGAAAGCAGATCCTGTCTTAGGTCTAATAATATGTGAATAAAATACTAAAAAAATCAAAACTGCCTTTTTCTATCGCATTTAAATCATTGAAATAAAATATCAAACATACTTGGAAGGGCTTGAAAAATATTTGCAGTTCTAATGGCAACTGATATGTAGAAGACAAAGTTTATTTTCCAGAAATTCTGAATGCAAATTAGTTTGCGATTTTTATTATTTGATCGATGTAGGGTATCAGTTTATTGTCAATACAATCATGATGAGCCAACAATATAAATTTTATAGTTTCCCATACTATCTTGTGACTAAAACAGAAAAAGAAATACATTTAGACATTTATTTATTCGACAGAGGCAATTAAAAGTCAGCAAAACAACTCCATTAGTATTATCGAACACTTAGACATTACTTACTTCCGAGATTACGATTGTGTGTTGTGTTTTCACAAACGGTATTAAATAGTATGTAGTAAAAAATTTCATTTTGTTACATTAACAATCAAATAATACCATCTAAGTCCCACACCAAGGAATTAAGAGGTCGTTTGATATTCCAATGATTGGAAAAATAGCTTCTATCATATTATAAGGGTATTATTTAGTTTTGAGGCATCATATTTTGGGAATTTTATTTGTAGACGTAACTAAGCATTAATAAAAAATCATGGTTTTTGGGACTAGATCGTGTCAAACTGGAATTACTATCCGGCGTTTCGCCATCGATTGCACGATACAACTTTTCTTCACGAGATCTGAACATTGAATAATCATGATTTCTTAATTGACCAAAGCCATGAAAGCTTCCATATCATGGTAACTAAACATTATTTTGTAATAAAAAATATGTCGAAGTTCGCTATTATACAAGCATATATCATATTTCTTTTAGAACAAAAAGGGAACTCGACCGAACCGACTTGCGTATTTAAAGGTTTATACTTTATTTGCTTGGGAGAAGATATACTCTTATATTAGTAGCCCTCAAATTTAACCATTCCAAAAAAAATCTTAAGGTCATTCTTTTAAATTCAGAACCTACTGCCTGGACTGTCTAACAGTATCCCTTGTTTTATCGTTAGAATGTTGGATCATTTTAAGAGGAATAATTCATTTTAGGGTCGGAACTTTAGATCGTTCTAGAAATTTGGCGTTACTCATTAGTATTATAGTGTTGTCTTTGATTATTTTTAAAGTTTAATTTGTGCTACTGTTATGCTGAAATACATTTACAGCCAACTTAAAAATATTGGAAGATGTTAAATGAATTAACAATAGTATAATAAAACATATATTTGAAATATTAAATGTTAAATATATCTAAAATGAACTGTTATTTGATTCAACAAGCTTATTGTATATTTAACTCACTGTAATGTCAATCAAAAGCTTGTGAACAGCTGTGGTAAAATATACTAGTCATATTCAAGAAATTTTAGTTTTTATTTCATTCCTTACACGCGTTTATTGACACAGGAATATATATATATATATATATATATATATATATATATATATATATATATATATATATATATATATATATATATATATATATATATATATATATATATATATATATATATATATATATATATATATATATATATATATAATAATTTATTTCTTAAACCCTATATATATTAATTGGACTTCTTTCTTGGGTACAGGTTTTATTTGCAAAATTAAACACAATGGAATTAACTCAATAAACTTGACGTTTCCCCTATCATAGGAGGCTTTTTCAAAAATTGCTCATTTCTATATTTTTGTTTGGTATATGTAAGTATATGTAAAGCTTTCCTTTCCTATCTACAAATAAGTTTAAAAACATTTAGTAGTCAAATTATAAAAAGACATCTACAATTTTTTTAAAACTAATTTAAAATTATATACTATTTACAAGATTAATAAAATAAGGTTATATGCCTAGAAAAATGCATGTTTATTTATTTATATTTGATTGTTAGGTAACAAGTTAGTGGTTTGCTAGGCAACTCATGACACAGTTTTAGGTAAAAAAAGTGTTCTTACCGTAGTTCGTTTTTTGAGGAATTTAAAGATAACTTTTTAATAAAAAAATTGTGCTATGTAAAATTACATTTCGGTTAAAAATAGGTTCAAAAGGGTTCATGCGTTTCAGAAATATAAAGACATGAGTAGAATTTAACATTTCAAATTTTGCAGTTATGTAGACGAACGATCAATGCAAGGCGGTACAGAGCAGTTTTGTGGAAAAAAATTATATGCGACGGCATTTGCGTTAAAAAATGGTCGAAAATGGACAAATCTATTTCTATTTTATCATTCTAGATTTGATTTTTTCATAAAAATTGGAATTTAGCGCCCAACTATACATATTTCCCTATTTAAATCACATTGAAGCTAATAAATATCTCATAATTTTGCAGCGGCGGAAGGCTTGCAAATAATCGATAATACTGCGTGCAGTTAGTTCTCCCTTAAGTAAAAATGGGATCTTTCTGCAGAATTTTTTCGAAATGGCGAAGGCGCGCTGTAAATGTCCATCTGTTTTTTTATGTCCGAACTTACCAAAGCCTGTGTACAGGCCTTGCGTACTTACCAGTGTTGCCAGGTTATTACAACTGTAACAAATCGGTTACCTTTTGAAGAGATTTATTACTTTTTTATCTTCTGATGAAATCTATTACCTTTTTACTCAAGGCTCGAAATAAAAAAAATTACAAAAATCTTAATGAGCAAAAAAAAATTATATATGTAGGAGAATGGTTAAATGACCAAATCACTGTATACGGAATAAACGCAAGCTTTTTTTTGCTTGCCTTGTTAAAGTCACGTGTTCAACTAAAATAATCTTTAAAAAGAACCTTTACCTTTCTCCAAAATTTATTAGATTTTCGAACGCCTATCACTGTTTATCAAAACGTTCCGGTATACTGGTACTCACGACAATTAAAAGGTAACAACCTTAAATACGTATAATAGCACTATAATAAAATGTTCTCAAAAATGCTTTTTTACGTTTTGGAATAACTTATTAAACTTTTCAACAAATAGATCAAATTTTCACCCATTTAAAATCTTTGTTTTTCCGTGTCCTTATTAAAATGTAGCAAAGAAAATTTAAAATTCACTTTATCTGCTTAGTATATTCTTATAACCCTCGTACATCTGAAAGCCTTACGTTTGGTTAAAAAAAAGAAAATTATTATTTTTAAGAACATAAAACTACGCAATTTTATTATATACCCGAAATTATCATAAAAATCTTTTGTAGTTGTTAGTTAAGAATCTGCTGTATTATTTTCTGCCAAGTTACTTTAAATAATATAGGGTAAATGTGCCAATAGTCGGCCATTTAACAGCCTGTTTTAAGAAAATAAATCACTAAAATTTTTTGTTTTATGTTGGCTACCTAATTTTTTCACATAATAATTCAATACTCAATGGTTGGCAACCCTGAATATAGAAGAATGGAGTCATCTATTGGCAACTAATTGTATTTTGCAAAATAAAATATTTTTCGTAAAAGCCCAACAGTCGGCCACTTTATATCCAATAATCGGCCAAAGGCTTACCAATGGTCGGCATACATAATTTGGATTAGGTAACTTATTGGTAGTTTAGTAAAAATTCTGTAGTAAAAACACGTATCAAAGCCTTTATTTCTAATAAAATAGATAAAAATTAAACATTTACGTATACTTTTTAAAAAAACAGAAAAAAACATAAAATAAATAATAAAAACTTAAAATGAAAACAAATTTAAAATAAATCAGGTACAATTAGCATAAGTCACATTTAAAATAATCTTCTTTTAACATGGATACTGTAGTGGCATGTGATATTCTGGTACATTTTAAGTGATACCATTTGGGACAATTATCACAGCCTACATGCTCCGAATCCCCCTCATCTAAGTCACTGTCCAACTCTTCCTTGCATCCCCAGCACCGTTCTTTGGTTTTCTTTGCAGCTGTACTTTTAGGTTTTTTTTCTTTTTTTTGTTTGCCTTTCCCTTTTCCATTATTTTGTGTTTTTTTGTTGTTAATTGCGTTTGCACTTTTGTTTTCCAAATATTTCCTATATTTTGGGGAGGAGATGGCTGCTGGTTGAGGATCCATGTTTTTCCTCTTCTTTGTAATTGGTGCAGGATAAAATAAATGCTTTTCAATTGGTGAAATATTTAATTTAATGTCTTGTAGTATTTTAATTTTTGGTTTATGTTCTTTGGCATCTGATGGAATTACTTCGCTATCAGCACCCAAGCTATTCTCCCGCAAATCAAGTTTTTGATCACCCTCGTCAGTTTTTAGATGGTCTCCTATTTTCACTTCAGGTAAAGCCGTTTCACAGATTTCCTCTATTTTCTTCAATTCTATGGTATCATTTATTTCAAGACTTGCTTCTGGCATCTCTATTTCAGTTTTTAATTTTTCTAACTTCGTATTAGATTCTATTTGATTAGTACTAGTTAAAACTTCTATTTCTTTAGGTATAATTTCCTTATCTGTTTTGCTTCTCTCTTCTTCTTCCTCATTATTATTATTACCTTCGTTATTTTCTATTAAAAGTTCTTGTACATCATTTTCAGTGGTATAAACATCAGAATTAACACCAGCACTGATAACTTCTGGTAATGGATCATCAAGAAATATGATAGGCAAATCTTGAATAGGAAATCTGTCCTCGGTTTCTTCTAAGTGTTCAAAATAATTAACAGGACTCTGATTTGTCTCAATTTGTTCATTTTCGATTAGATTTTCCTGTGGCTGCTCTTGAAAACTTGATTTAAAACTATTAAGTTGATGCACCAATTCGTCGATGGTGAAACTTTCCTCGAGTCTGTCTTCAAACTTCGTTAGCAGTACTCTTCTGGCGACATCAATTTCTTCATCTGTGATCGGATTTTCGTTGGACTTATTCTCATTTACCTTTGATTCCAAGTGATTTTGGACACATTTGCTATAATCCACGGCGTCCGGGTCAAATGGGAAAAGTCCACATTTTCTAAAGCCTTTTATGATGTATTGAGGTAATGCAGGTGTTTCCAAAACAGTCTTAAGCAGTGAGCAGAATGTTGTTTTAGTAACAGCAGAGTGACGGTTTTCAGGTTTTGCTAGCCATTGACGGATTACTTTCTTCCACTCAGTTTTTAAGGGTTTGAAAACAGCCACATCTGCCGGTTGCATCATGTGGGTTGTATTGGGGGGCAAGCTGTACAATATAATATCATTTTCGTAGGAGAATTGGCTAAGTTCCATAGTTAAATGTGATTTATGACCGTCAATAAGAAAGAGTACTGGAAACTTGGTATTTTGTGACTTTAACCAAGGAAGCAACTGAGTGGAAACATATTCATAGAAAACTTCACTTTTCATCCATCCAGAATCTGATTTTGTTATGAACCATGATGGATCACTGCTGTCTAAAATTGCTTTTGGAATTCGAATATACTTAAAAACCACACATGGCACTGCAGTTTTTCCACTAGCAGTAAAAACAAGAAGTGTAGTAATGTTTTCTTTGTCATTTCCTCGCCTTATTTCTAAAATATTCCTGGCACCTTTGGGACCTAACACTTTTCCAGTTTTGGGACACAAATTAAAGCCACTTTCATCACCATTAAGTATTCTTTCTGGATCAAGTAGAATGTCTAAATTATTTGTTTCTTCCAAATACTCCCGTAAATCAGAAAACCACTTTTTAATGTACTGTTCGGTAATAACAGCTCTTCCTTTGGTTAATCCTTCAGGTTCCCGAAGCGATAATTCTGGATGTCGCTTTATAAAACATTTATACCATTTTTCCCCTGGACGATTATTTGTAAAGGGAGTTTGCCTCTTATCATCTGCAACAATTTTCGCTACTGTGTCCATAAGATCAGACTTTTTCTGAGGGAATCCACATTTACACAAATCTATCAACCATTTTACTATTTTTGATTCTTCCTCTCTTGAAAGTACTGGATCTCTACCCATTTGTCTAGGCCCTTCTCGAACTCTTCCTTTTATCCTGTCTTGTATTGTTGCTCTTAAAGTACGTAAAGGTACTTAAATTTTCCTCTCTAATTGCCGTTAGAGCCCGAGCCATAGACTCCTCAGAGTATTTAAAAAAACTCGCTTTTCCTGAGGCATTTTACTTTTGGTGAAGGGAAATCTGTAAAAAAATAAAGATTATCTAGCAAAAAAAAATTTAATAGTCGGCCACCAAACTGCCAAAGTTCGGCCCCCCTATATTGAACTTAATAAAAATAATTTAGAGTAAATAATGATGTGGCCGACTTATGGCTGCTTGATTGAAGTTACCACTTTATCAGGTCTGACAGAGAAAGACTAATGATTTGATGTAAGATAGACTGAATAGGAAATAAGCTTAAAAGAAAACAATAGTCCTAATGTCGGCCACTATGGCCGACACTAGGAAATGAACATATTTCGCTTTCCAATGGTCGGCCGGGGCAAAAAACCGTTAAAAAATGAAATTTTCTAAGAACTTAACCTATAAATATTTAAATACAGTCTATTTGAATCGTATAAAAGTAAATTAAAAGTACTTACCCAATTCCAAGCTATACAGTAGTTACTTTCTGCACCTTGCACCTTAACACAAACTTTAAGATTAGTTTAGAATCAAAATTCAATCGAAAACCGACAGGAATAAACTAGCGTCTTGATTTAGAATTTCTAGGTTATGTCTACCGAAATACTTGGGAATTTGGCGGGAAAACCGACCAGATGTAGGGAGTTCGTTATTTTAAATTTAAATTATTTCTCATTTTTTTAATTTTTAACGATTTGTGTGTAGATGGCCGACTGTTGGGGTGTGGCCGAAGTTAGGCACATCTACCCTATATATATATATATATATATATATATATATATATATATATATAAAAAGGTTTTGGTTTCGGGTCTAGCGGTCAGTGGATAAAAAACTGCCCTTTATTACTGGCCTTACTGACAACATTTCAAAATTATTTAAATCCTTTCCAGAGATTAAGGTAGTGAAATACAACACAATAAAAAATTTTAATCTGTTTTCTAGAGTCAAAGATAAAACACCTTTGTTGTTTAATAGTAATGTAGTGTACGAGTTATCGTGTTTGGAATGTGATGGACAGTATATTGGCCAAACTTCACAATGGCTTCGACAAAGAATCACTGGCCACAAGAGTGATTGCCGTTTAGGAAAAAACTCCTGTGCGTTAGCTGAACATAATAAAAAAACTGGCCATAATTTTGATTTTGCAAATGTAAAAATTTTGGAAATTGCTTCCAACTATAAAAAAAGATTGTTTCTGGAAATGTTTCATATTAATAGTAATAATAGATGTATAAATTATAAATCAGACACAAATCAGTTAAGTAATATTTATTGTAATCTGTTAAATTTAATGTGATCCTTTTTAATTCCATACTGTACATACTCCTCGTAGAAATAATTATTAGCACCTAAGATAGTTTACACTGATAAGGATTTATTGTGCATTTTTTCTTGCATTCCGATTTATCGAGCTATGGTTATTTGTTGATAACGCTACATTGTTTGTGCTGTTGCGAACGTGACAATGTTCAAATTTTACAGAGTTTGACTCTACTTTCTTGTAAGTAATTTTAAAAAGTACCTAATGTTTCTTGTTTTGTTTTTTTTTTGTTTTATATAAATTTTAACGCTAGCTTAATATTTTAATTTTGTTTTCTGTTAATCTTGTAGCTGCTCCTGATGAAGCTAATAAACATTGGCGAAATATTGAGCACTTAAGGAAAAAAGAGTTTTTTTTCTTATCCACTGACCGCTAGACCCGAAACCAAAACCTTTTTATAATTTATATACGGTCGATAATACCTACTTTATATATATATATATATATATATATATATATATATATATATATATAGCTGTTTTTTTAACCAGATATTAAAGCGATATATTCCATATAATAATGGGTCTTTTATTGTGTATTATTTAACCATAATTAATTTAAAAAATAAAGTTTTATCAAACCTTGCGACTTTAATTCCATAAGACAGAAAGAGACAGAGTGCCCACAAACAGGGCGGGTTGCATAAAAAAATGTATTTGCTTCTTTTTTATAGACCGATGGGGCCGTTCCGGTTACGTAGGATAAAGTTCATTGTAGAACCCGTACATTTAGGGAGTAAAATTTCTAGAAGACTTAAAACTCAAGTATTTTATCCCTGACGTGATCCCTAATTGAAATATTTCCATTTATGTGTGTTATAAGTTCGTACTGTATTTTTCCAGCTCCGGTTTAACAACGAACGGCACTGAGACGCATTATCCATTAAAAAAGTTACTCCCTTCGTATATTTCTTCAAAAGAACAAAAATCATTTTCCCGAAATTTTTTGAATATTGTAATATTTTAATAAGAATTTTTATGCTCCACTTACTATTGACAAATTTTCATTTGGATTGAATTACGCTCTTCAATATGTAAACAGGAACGCATTCCTATAATAATAACGACTTTCATCATTATTTTAATATTACTAATACAAATTTTGAGCTTTGATTTCATTTTTTCGTTTAATATCTCTCGATTTTGGAAAGAGACTAGAAACAGTAATTTTACAGATAAAATTATTATTATTTATGTTTTATTTTTTGGGTCAGAAAAATTATAGACTCCGGAGAAAAAATGATTACATTAATCATCATTAATGGTGGTACCATGGTTCCTTATAGCAAATCGCCACTGATTTACGTTACGACATTGTGTGTCTTCTCTAGGGGGGTTCACTCAAGATCGAAGGATTCGTTCACTGGGTGACTAGGTGAATCAAGTCGTGAATGTATACTCAGTTGCATATACTTTGGTAACAAATCGTTTATTGAGATACCACGTTGCCAAGTCCAGCCGAACGCGGGTTGTCCGCAACGTTGTCGATTACAAACAGTCGCAACGGAAAGGAACTCTGTGAATGCTTTTTGTCCATGTGTGGCTGTCGCTGTGTGTTCTGACAGTGACAGTTACGTGAAGTTTGTTGGAGTGGTTAGTACGAACATCTGTTTCCGCGTTATAGCAGTGATTTTTGATGCCAGTGAGTGCAGTTTTTTAGTGATTTTCTGTGATAATTTTCTTAGAAAAATATAAAAATGGCTAGCAGAATGGCAGGACAGACTATAAATGACAGGTTATTGGCCGCTAGGCACAGCATAGCCGGTCAAGGACTGGCTAAAGCCGTATGCAAAGCTACCACGGAAGAAATGATTGGACCTAAAAAGAAACATTTGGATTGTAAGTGCTTTTTTCCCTATGTCCTCATTATATAGGCTAGTTGTTAAAATATTCATAATTAGAATTTATTGACTTGCGTTATCAGTACCAATTTAAAAACAAGTTAAAATTAGTGACAAGCGTTTTGTTTGATCTATTATAAGGAGTGAGAGATAAAAGATAAATATGGGAAGACAATGATGTCCTAAACCGGTTTTGAATAAGCCATCTTTAGAAAAATGCTACTTCCCTTGTCTTCTATGTTGTAGGTGGTTAAACGGTTGACAACCTGTTAAGTAAGCTATTGTTTGTATTCACCTGTCTTCTGCTTAACTGGTGCTGCTCTGCTGCATTTATTAAATTACTAGCCAAGCTTCATAAGAATGTTATTGCCTGTACATTATATTAATTAAAATACCTAAATAACTTCTTAGGTATATACCCCTTTAAACAATTCAGTATTGCAAGTATATCCAGTAATATTAGTTGAAGTTATGTAACTGTTTCAAATAAAAACATTTTCCGAGGAAAAATCTGTTCTTGTTCTTCGATAAATGATAATATTATAATATACCTACTAATTTTAAATTAAGAAGAATGAGTAACACATGAACATCTGTGTATTTTAGGGTCGCCAACTTTTATTTAGCTTAATTCTGTTAACTAGGTATATTTTGATAGAAAAAAGTCTATTCTCATACTTCGATAATAGAATCAATAAAACATCTTTGCGTTTTTGGGTTACCACCTTTTAATTACTGTAACAGTGGGGCAAAGTCCTGGTTTGATATGCACAAAGTACTCTAGAATGGAAAATATGGTAATTTCCTGTGTCAAATTTTTAGGAGTTCATGATGATTCTAGACCAAGTTCTAGACTAAAGTACAGGTGGCAGTTTAGACTCAAGAGTGGTTATTTTGCAATTTGATATTTCATGTCTAGAACTGTAACCCATATGTTTTTTCAGTTGGTTATAAATTATGCCCTGTTGGTATGGGGAAACTCATCACGGTCAAGCTACATCGTGGTTCTTGAGTGAAATATTTACAATTGTAAACAGTATGCAAATACAATACAATATTATATAAATTATTATATACAATATAATTTTTACAGGTATGTATCTTTTCTTTACTTTGCAATTCGTGTTTGTATGATCATTGGTGTTTTAATAAATTACAGAAATCTTGGTAAAATTGTTATCACTTTTAATGGCTATATTTGCTTGCAAAATTTAGATGTTTATTATTATTATTTACTTATTCAATAATAGTTAAGTACACTAAACTCGTACATATTATTGGCTAGAGGGTGTAGACTGTGTCAAAGTTTAAAGCTTAAATTCTAAACTAAAACTAATACTTTTATATTTGACAAATCTCCATTACCTACTTAACACAAACTCACTTATCATCAGAAAACTCCTTAAGACTATAATATACTTTTCTAATAAAAAAGTTTTCATCTCTTTTTTTGTTTAATCACTGTTAAATCTTTCAAATGATGAGGAATTTTATTGTATATTGCTAAGATATAAGTTACATTTCTTTGTACAAAACTAAAATTAGCCTTATCTATTCTCATTTCCAGTGTCATACTTGTGTTTTAATTTAAGTTTTTTCAAAATGTCAAAATTATTTATTACAAACATTACACTTTCATATGAAAACAAACTAGGCACAGTTAAAATTTTATTATAAATAAAAACATTTTTACAAGTCTCAATTTGTTTCATTTTTAACATTGTTCTCAGACATCGCTTCTGGGCCAAAAGAATCTCGTCTACATCAAGTGAGTTCCTGCCAAAAGATTGTTCCATATCTTACTCTAGACTGTATAAGACGAGGTATAAGAGCTTGATATGCTGACATTGTCACATTAACATCTATTGTGTCCACAGTGACTCTTGGTGCGTGGCAGTAAGAGGCCATGTTTCCTGCAAGCTTGTTAATAAATATTCATATATAAATAAATAAAGAAGGGAATAAACAAATTTAAAAAATTGGCCAATTTCCTTTACCCTAACCTTCCCTCATTCTTATAAGTTATTTAATAGGTTGTAGTAGAGAAATGTCAGTTTGTCTTAATGTTTTTAGGTTTAATAACCTAAAAAATGTATTTTAGCAAACATAGTACTTCCCCATATATGTACAGTAATGGCTTTCTTAACTTGAAGTATGTAGGTATGCAAAAAATTAAAATAATTTTTACGGGTTTTTTTCATTTTTTGAAATAATCAAGTAGTACCTAGTTACTGAAATAAAAAAAAATTGGCTTTTAAAAACTTGTTTCAGAGGCTGCTTCACCTCCTTAGGTTAACCAAAAAAAGGCTTTTATATTCAAAAATATAAAATATTTGACGTGTTTTGTCCTTTTTTAAAAAGGCTTAGCGTCGTGGTAAATATTTTTCTTTTTAAGGGCTATTATATCCCTTGAGGGCTTTCCTGTACAGTGGAAAAAATGTTTTTAAATACATCGAGATAAAAGAAATTTGACGTGTTTGCTGTTTTTCGAAATATTGTATTGATTTTTTAAGTAGAAATAAAAAAAATCAAACGTCTACGCTAATGACGATTTTTATCGATGTCAACAAATGTAACGCATAAACAAAAAAATAAAACAAATTGTACGTGTTTCATCCTTAAAAAAACGTACAAGTTTTTATTTTTAGGAAGGTACTTCGCATCCCTAGAGCTACCTTAGTTTATCTTAATCAGGAGAGGGAAAAAATTTGACGTATTTTACCATTTTTTAAAAGAGCTTACAGTTTTCGCAGATTTTCGTTTTTAGGGTACTGCTTACTGGAAAAAATTTGAGAAAAAATATTTTTATTTACAAAAAGATCAAATCAATTTGACATGTTTCACCGTTTTTTAAAAAAGCTAAACGTTTTTGAATTTTTTTTTTCATTTTCAAGGGGCTGTTTTAACCTCGGTTTTAACCTTTTAGGACTACTCTTTTCAGTGGAAAAAAATAGATTTTATATGCAAAAAAATAAAAGACATTTTACTTGTTTCGTCATATTTCCAAGTATTTTATTATTTTTTTAAACATATATAATAAAAAAAGTATCTACACCAATAATTTCCATAATTTTTTTTCTGTCAAAACCTTCACCCATGTCTGTTTTTAACTTGACAGAAACCGGTTTGCGAGTTCCCAAAACACATTTTTTTTACATTTTTATACCCCTTACATGTATATCGAAGATCGTCGCCCACGACGCCAAAAATCTATTTTCCCGCGAGGCATTACTTATTTTTGATGCAAACTTGAAACGAATTGGTTTTTTTTACAGACGCACACATCCGTACAGGCATTGTAGTTTTTATCTAAAAATATATTTTTTGTGTTCTAGGGAAACTGAAATAGCCCACAACTATATAGCCCAGATATTACATTAATAATAGAATATATGAGCTGTTATAGAGAAGAAAAAAACTTGATACATCTAGTAAATTTCATACGATTATATTACTTTTGATCTCTACAAATCTCCATAATTTTCTGAGCAAATCTCTATATTTCCCAATAAAATTCTTAAATTTCATAAATTTACATAAATTCAGAAATATTCTATAAACACACCTGGAATTTGTTGCTTGAAAACATTAATTAAATTCTTGGAATAAACCGAGAAATAAACTTAAGATATCCAAGTCCCGTTTAATGTTAAAAAAACAATTTATCCCAAAAAAATCAGAACACTTGCTAGATAACACAATAAATTAACTATAAACGTTGCCGATCTCATCTAAGCGAGACAGCCTGACCTTTTATTAACCATTCTTATTAGTGCAAGGCAGGTATATATATATAATGTCAAGACGAGGTTAACTTGTTAAACGATGCAAAAGGAGTCCGAGTATAATTTCAGTAATGGGGTCAAAATTACGCGGTAGCAAGTCCACTGGGTGCGGCGGTTAACAAAACCTTCTGAATAATTAATTTTATGTAATGGAAGGGTGGATTTAGATAAGAAAACATGCAAGGGATTAAGGCATGTCCCATAGCAGGTGAAATCAACTGTTAAGATTACAGATAACTATGTTCTAATTAATCAAGGATTATTTCTGGCTAATTAAAAAGTTACAAGTTTTTAAAACAGTTATAACTTTGGACATTTAGATACAGTCGTTTATCCATGAATCTCTGGGACATTTAAGTTCATTTTCACACACCAATAGTGAGGTTTCCAACAATATGCTTAGAATCAAGTAACAGGAGTATTTTCGACCATTTAAAAATATTTTGTTATCTACTGGGTTATCTATGACCTAAACTCGAGCTTACACCATATTTTCCAATTTTTTAAACAGTCCACAAAAACAAAATAATTGAGACCATAACTTTTTTATACCAAAATTGTTTCCAGTAACAAATTTGTAGATTAATATTGATTTTAATATTAAGAAATCATAGTTCTATTGAATGTTTTTAATCATGAAGCTTGTAGGAACTAATCAAACTACATATTCTTAAGACGAAAGTTTATGATAATCCTTAATACAGTTCGTTAGTACACATTAAATGTCGAGTTAATACAAATTAAACAGATCTGGCAAAAGCTTTCGATAGTGTAGAGTATCAGTAATCATAGTTAGGGGACTTAACGCAGCCACTGCGGCGCCAACAGTCATCTGGTAGGTTTAATCTAAGCCAGAGTAGTGTTTATTTGGATTTCTTCCTATTTAAATGATCTTTTTCAATAATTAGATTTGCGAAATTTTCCAAAGAGATCACTTGGTGGTCTTGGGACATGTATTAATTATTGAGTTTTAAATTTTTGCAGCTTAAAAAATTATACATCATAAATATAGATTAAATGAAAAATACTTTTAAGACGTGTATTTCAACATATTCTTAGGTCATTTTCTAAACTGTTTTTTATTGAATCTATATTTATATATATTCTTTACGTTGCGAAAGAAGCCAAAAAGTTCCTTTTAGGTTATTATTTAATGATGCTCTAATGTTTTTGACCACGTTGCGATTTATGTGATATAAACGACCTCGATGTGGCCATAACATTGCACAACTTTTTCTCAGTCAATCTACCGGAATTTTTTTAGGTTTTATTTTTTATTTCGGCTGTTTAGATGTAAAATAAATACAAATATAGATATTAGATATAGTTGGAACTGCCTGGTAAATATGCATACAAAATAAGGCAATTTACTATTTAAGAAAATAATGTAGGTTGAAAAATACAATAAACTTAAATATTATTTATTCTAACATTGTGGAAAACAACATGATGACTTTTTTTTCGGCAATATCGTAAAATCATTTTTAATATTAATTATACAAATATCTATACATTTTAATACCTGTCTTAAACGAAATAAATAACTGCCTAATTGACTGTATAACGTTAAAAATTAAAACACTAAACTTGACCAATTCCAACCAGGGTGGCAGAACCGTGGTCCGGGAGTCAATTCATGAGTTAGGAACCTTGTCAAACGACGTTAGGAGTGTATTTCGCTCCATCGTTTCGCAGCTGACTCAGTAAAGTAAGCCAGAGTCAGAGAAGATATGTAAAATCTGAGAGGGTGATTTTTTCAGATTACAAAAATTTTATTTGGCCGCCATTTTGTTCCGCCATCTTGAATTAGTACCACAGTTCTATACCACAATTAGTTATGGCATACAATTGGAAATCAGTTCAGTAAGTAGTTTTTTCAGGCTGAATTTTTAAATATTTTATCAAGCCGTCATTTTGTTCCGTCATCTTGTATTCATACCAAAATTTCACCAGTTGATTCTTATATAATACTTGATTTTTGTGCAAAATTTAAGATAAATTGGATAATTAGTTTTTTAGTAATAATTTTTTTAACGTTGCACTAGGCCGCCATCTTGTGCCGGCATATTGGTTTTTTACGAAAATATTACCAATCAAATCAATCTGATGACTAGTGTTTAAGCTATTCCGCGAACTGACAGACAGATACACGGGCAAACCGACAGACAGCCCGACGGAATTGATACAACATATTTTTTGGCATATAGGGACTACAGTTTTACTAGTTCGTCTTTTTACTACAATTAGTTATGGCACACAATTTGAAGTGAGTTCATTAGGTAGTTTTTTCAAGCTGAATTTTTAAATATTTTATTAAGCCGCCATTTTGTTCCGCCATCTTGGATTCGTACTAAAATTTTGCTTCTCACATAATACTTGATTTTTGTGCAAAATTTGTGGTAAATTAAATAAGCACTTTTAGTAATAATTTTTTTAACATTTATTTAGGCGGCCATTTTGTTTTGCCATATTGGATTTTTACCAAAATGTTACCGGGTCATCCCCAAATGACTCTTAATTTTTGACCATAATTTGAAGTCAATCGGGTAAGTAGTTTTTTAACTATGCCGGGAACAGATAGATCGACGGAATCGAGAAAACATATTTTTCGTCATCTATAGGGACCCTGAAACGTAAAGATCTAAAAAAAAACTCGTAGGGTGATTTTTTCACGAGTACAATACTTCCCTTTTACGATGGAAGTACTTAAAAAGAAGGCTTTCCTATTAACAACAGCTTATTTTCGAACAAAAAAAAGTAGTAATTGTAGTTCCTTTTTCACGAAAATTTCTGGTAGCTTGGCTCCATTATTAAATAGCAGCTTTATTCCATTAACTTTTGTAATAATTTTAATTAGAAAGCTTAATTTACAATTTTCTGTTGATAGGAGAAAATTGTATTGAAAATCTTGTGTCAACATTTTATACGTACCAGCGCCTGTGAAATATTTGTGGTACTTGAGAACCGCGGGTATTTTCAAGTCTCTTCTTCATTCCCAAGTGAAGAGTCACGCGACGGGTGTTTGAACTTTCAAGGTTGAACGATTCCTTCTAATGGTAACGCCGTATAGTTAGCGACTGCGTCATCTTTAGGTAGCCACCTAGGTGTAATTTTTATAGTTGATATTCAAAACTGGTACCAAATATACAGGATGTCCGGAAAATGTAGACAATCTCATAGATATAAATAGAGCAAACAAACTAAACTACCTTTAAAAAAACTTTTCCGGTACAACTTTTAGCTGCATGTGAATCTTCCACCAAATTTTATTTTTTTGTCCCCAAACAGTTGAAATATTTTAAAGAGAAATGGGGTTTTATGGAATACTGCAGTCAAAACTATTGGTTTATTTATTTTATGTATTTATTTATTACGGGACATGCCCAATCCATCAGGTAAAATACATTTAATTTACTTATAAACTAAGAGATAAAATATACAACGAAGAAAAAGAAATCACTGTACAAAATATCATATACCCAGTAAGGATCCTCTAACCACCCGCAGAGAGGAACAGAATATGTCAACCGTGATCTTATTTGCATTTGTCATCATTCTATTTATAGCAGAGTTCTGACCATATAAAGTTCTATGTTGTCCAAAAGAAAATGTATAGGAATCTCTCAAAATTTTAGATGGAGCCTGTATATTAATCTGGGAATTCAACTCAGGACTAGTGATCATATTTGACAACAGTTTATAAATAATAATTTTATCAAAGTTCTGCCTCCTCTCTAAAAGGGTAAGAAGCCCCAGCTGGGAACGAAGCACATTATAGTCATCATCCTTGGAAATTTTCAGTTAGAATGCAATGCATCAAAGAAATCTGTTCTGTATCCTTTCTGTTTTATTAATGTACTTTAAGCAATATGGGGACCAAACACAAACACTACTTTCTAGGTGACTACGAATTAAGCTAAGATAGAGAGTCTTTAGGGCAAATATATTACTAAAGTCCCCTGTATGCCTTTTTTCAAATCACAACATTTTAAGTGCTTTATTGCAACAGAGCTTAATATGACTCGTAAAAGTCAATTTCTCATCAAAGATAATACCTAGATCGCGAGTTGTGACATTCTCAATATGAGATCTCTCAAGAAAATAGGCATTTTTTTCAGGATTTACATACCTTGTAAACTGAGTATATTTGAATTTTTTGGTGTTTAAGCACATTCTATTTCTGAGCACCATTTCTCATACCTAGATAAATCATCGTGCATATTCTGAGGTGAATCTTGCGAGTCTACACAGATAAAGGTTTTTATGTCATCTGCATATATTAGCACTTGGCTAAATTGAAAGCAGTCACCACATCATTAATAAATAAATTATAGAGAAGTGGAGCCAGATGTGCACCTTGTGGCACCCCAGATGATGCAATAAATGAGTCAAAGAAGTTGTTATTGATTTTAACAATATGTAATCTATTATTCAAATAGGAGCTTATCCAATTCATAAATGTTCCTCCCAGATCATACATTCATAGTTTATATTTTAGAATTGAATGATCTACCCTATCACAAGCTTTGGAGCAGTCGCTGTACACCGAGTCACAGAGTATCCTGCTTCCAAGGCCTTAGATATGGCCGATTCATATGTGAGAAGGTTTGTTGTTATAGATCTACCCTCCCACAAAACCATGTTACTTAGTTGTAATAATATTTTTAAAGACATTTGTCATGTAATCATTAATTATGGATTCGAACAACTTTTTTGGAGATAATTGATATAGGCCTGTAATTTTGAACTCCATCTCTACCACCTTCATTCTTAAAATCTGGTACAACAAAACGTTTTTTCCAAACAACAGGGAACACTCCTTTTGACAATGACGTATTAAAAATTAACCATAATGGACGTGCAAGTGAAAATGAACAATTCCTGAGGAATAGAGGCGGTATAGCATCAGGACCAGGACTTTTATTTAAAGTTACTTGTTCGAGTCGTTCAAGAATATCAGAGATTTTTATATAGAAAGAAGTTATTGATTGATTTGTGTTCATGCCAGTGGCGTAGCTACAAATTGTGGGCTTTCCCGCGGTTTTCGGTAAAGTGCCCCCTATTTATGTATGTATGTATCTATGTACTAAGCTAGGCTTGGCAGTCCGAATTGCCCAGATCACCTTAAAACTTGACGAAAGTACCCGAAGATTTCACAGCTACCGAGCGGCAGCCGAACGTGATAGCAAATGGAATATAAGATCGCGATTTGAGTCATCAGCCGGTCTCTTCCCATAATTCGATCAATCGGTCGCGGCATCACGTCGGCATGTGGCAGTTCAATTGTTCAGAGGTTGCGCGGTCGATATTCTAACCCGATATTGTTTCGGACGTTTTTAATCGATAAAAATTGATTTATATACTGTTTTTTGTAATATATATTTTTTTATTTTTATGATCCATGTGTGAGTTGGAAATATACAGGAAAAAAAATGTTGGTAGTGACTAGTGCAAAAAAATAAACAACTAAAAAGTGCTTACGAACTTAATTTTGCGAAAATAACCAATTTCAAGGAAGTCTATGTTTGAGTTGTGAATGTAGATGAAATAAAATGTCGGTAGTGCAAAAAATTAAAGAACTAAAGAGTGCTAACGAACTTAATTTTGAGAAAATAACCGAATTCAAGGTAAGTGGTCGCTATTTGCAAAAAATTAGTATACGACAAACTAGTAGACAAAAATAAAGAGGTACAACGAAACTTTCGCAAAAGCATATACGATTTACTGGAGATGTGGTTGTGAAGTCTAACTCATTTTACTGTTATGTTTGTTTGTGGTTTTCAAAGGTCTCGTCGCACTCATTATGGTGCAAAACTGGTGTTAAAGACTTAAAAGAAAAAATAAAAAACATGCGTTTTCTGCAGATCTCATGAAATGTTTGGTGAACTATGCTACGGTCGGAAGTGTTGATATTCGTACTCAGCTAGACACAGCTTATAGAAAATCCCTTAGAGATTTTAATGAAAATATATCCAAAAATAGTTATATTTTAAACAAAATTGTAGATTGTGTAAAATTTTGTGGGGTCTTCGTGCTGGCACTACGTGGCCATGATGAAACGGCTTTGTCTGAAAATTCAGGGGTTTTTCGAGGGCTTACACATTTTGTTGAGGAGTTGGGCCAAGATAGACTATCCGCTTTAGCAATGTTAAGTATCGAGAAATCGTTTATAAAAGGAATGTGCGTACAATTTTAACGAACGTGTCATTCAGCATTTTTCCAATTCTAAAGAACGAAGAGTAGACCTGAACTTCTAGAGAATTTAAAGCTCAATTTAAAGATAAGATATTTATTTTTATTTTATGTATGCCTATTTTTAAATTTTTTATTGACCTCCCAATATAATTCACCACGAGCCGCCACTGTTGTCAATAAATTTAGCCCCCAAAGCATAGCCAGAAAATATATGATCACTAAAAAAAGGTCATCTATAATCTCATAATCCCTTTGAGCTCATTTGCAATTATCGCCGGCCCCCCTAACCTGGTGGCCCCCCGCACCGCGGGGGTATAGCTTCGCCACTGGTCAATGCAAAGATTGCCATACTCAAGATTATTCTTTAAGTTCCGACTTGGCACATAAACTGAAGAGAAGTGTTTGGCAAACAAATTGGCAATAGAAATGCCATTTATTGCATATTCATTGTTGAATTTAACTTTATCTGGAATTTCGTTATAATTAGTCTTAGTGTTTATATAATTCCAGAACTTTTTTGGGTCCCTAAATGGAAGTAGGTAATTGACTGACCTAGGCATTATGTGTATTTCTTTCTTAAAAAAAGCTTGTTAAAGTCTTTGGAAGGGCTCTGATTGAAATTCCTCCTGAACAGATTAATAAAAGCGATTTTTCAAAATTGTTAAAAATTTCCCTTATTCAACGGAATAGTTTAACTGTGCGAAAAAGCCGGAATACCTTGTTGCTCATTTTAGGAGAAAATTTTATATGACCACTAGAATTGTTTTTTCGATTGTTTTTATTACTCTATTTACTTCTTTCAGAATTCCCAAATTTTACCACATTTTGAATAAGAAAATAAATGCTCAAGATTTTTATATTAAGGAAGTTATCCTCTGGTGTAAGGACAAATAAACCTACATTACTTATTTAAAACAGATGTTTTAAATGGATACCTACATAATAGAGGTCCTATTCGTAACTAGCCCGTTCTACAGACCTGAGTCCTTTTGACCTTTTCTTTAAGGATATTAAAAAAAAAACCGTTTATGAAACACCACCATTAAATTTAAATGAACTATATTAAATAACAATGTAACACTTTGTTCCAGAGAACTTATTCGTTGGTTTAAGGCTTGCATTGTTTCTAAAGGACATCAGTTTCAACGTATTCTATTCTAATCTTGTCAGTTTCTGTTTCATTTTCAATGTTATTTTTTGCCGTAATAAAATAAAATGTTTTAAGAATGAATGTTTTAATAAATCATGCCTATATAATTTGAAAACCGTCAAAGTTAAGTATAGGTTATTGTATAGCAAAGATGTCTAGAATTTACACAGAGTTTAAAAATTTACAAATATACAGGGTGTATCAATAAAAAAACAACTATCTATTGTCTTGAGTTTCCGATGCACCCTGTATAAATGTTAATTGAAAATTAATTGTTATTATTTATAACTTCCATTTGAAAATAAATTTCGTATTTCCGATAATAACGAAGATATTAGCTGTCACCCAAATCGGGGACATCCTGTATAGTGAGTTTAAAATAAACTATAATTCTTTAATCTTTAATGCCACAAAACACCGATTGTAAATCAAAATATTTTGTTTTCTCAATGACTGCAAACAGGAAGTCGTTCCGTTGTTGGCCAACGAAAATCTGAATCCTAATTTTAGCCAGATACTAAAAATAAAAATAGTTTTCTAAACCTGCTTCATTTTACTCTTTCACCTTTCATCGACGCGATTTCCGAATCGGTTATTTTCCCAATTGAAATACGTTTTTTTTTATACTACGTATAATAAAATTTCTGCCAAATTTTAGATATTAGTAAAAACTAACAGAAAAATACACGGTTCACCACGTAAATGTGAAAATCGCGGTAAAAATAGAAAGACTAACTAAAAAGATGTATTTTAACAAACGTAGTACTTCCACGCCAGAGGGTTTCACAACTTGAGGTATTAGTTAAGGATATTAATTTCGACGGGTTTTCCTAATCCAGGAATTCTCGAGAATGCATAAGTGTATAATCTTGGAATCCCAGGGTTAGACACAGTAAAAAGAAAGAAACAATACAGT
This sequence comes from Kuschelorhynchus macadamiae, assembly GCA_030620095.1. Classification (NCBI taxonomy): domain Eukaryota; kingdom Metazoa; phylum Arthropoda; class Insecta; order Coleoptera; family Curculionidae; genus Kuschelorhynchus; species Kuschelorhynchus macadamiae. Next base: position 600,125 of record JAUTXW010003612.1, read on the forward strand.
GATGGCAAACTAATTGGAAACGATACGAAAATCTGAACCGTTGCTAGTAAGAAATTTATTTAAGATATTTCGAATATTATAATCATTGTTGCTATTGTCAGGGTGTGTATCTATTATTATCGCATTACATAACCTTATTAAATTTAAAAAATAATTTATTCGTTACAAAATTCGAAGAACACTGCATTTTTAAGCGGCAAACTAATTTCAAACGTATTTCTAAATCGACATTTTCTAACAACTTATGAGTTTTTGTCTCAATCAAGTACCTAGTATTTAGTTGGATATCCTTTGGCTTCAATTACTTTTAAACACCTCCTGGCATGCGCTGTATTAAACGTCTACAAGTGTGTAGTGGAATACTGGTCCGAGCTTCTCTCATACCCTCGAATACTTCGTCCAAATTTTGGAAAGTTCTTGAACCTAATTTCCTTTTAACTATCACCCAAAGATTTTCTATTGGGTTAAGATCTAGACTACAAGGTGGCTATTGTAAACCATATACATGATTATCCAGAAGCCAGACAGTCACCCTCCTAGCAGAGTGCTTTGGATCATTATCGTGTTGGAATTTTAAAGTACTGATAAATTTTCTTCTGCATATGGTTGCATCACGTTTTGCAGTATGTTAATGTATTCATACTGATCCATATTACCAGTTATTCTATAAAGAGGGCCAACACCATTCCAAGAGAAGCAGCCCCATCACCAAATTTCATTGTTTTCATGGTGTAGCGCGGGTCAAATTCGTTATTTGGTGGACGCCGAACAAAACGTTTTCCATCTGAACCAAATATATTTACCTTGGATTCATCTGACCATAGTATCTGCTTACATTGTTTGACGTTCCAAGGAAGGTGATTTCTAGCAAAATCCAAACTGCTCCTTCGATTCACTTCAGAAAGGTGAGGCTTTTTCCTTGGTACCCTGTCAAAAAGTTGTGCCTCGTTCAAGCGATTACGAATACTTCGAGCACTAAATTCCCTTTTTCAACAAAAATGTCTTTCGAAATATCAACTGCTGATTTGTGATGATCCGCCTGAGAAATGCGAACAATTCGACGATCTGTTTTGTACTCGTTTTTCTGGGACGTCGCTTCCTAGGAACAGTTCTAGTGGTTCCATGAATGAACAGCGTTAAACACCGCCTTTTTGGAACGATTAACCATTTCTGCAATATTTTGCTACGAATAGCCTTTCCTATGAAGATTAATAATGACTTGTCGTTCATTTTCGCGAACCCATATTTGCACAAATTCGAATGAAGATTAACATTAAATTATTGACAGGAACGGAAGTAAACAATCCACTAAAGCTCTATGGTAACGATTGTCAATTTTAAAATAAGCCTTCTTTTTAGAAAAATGTTGATTTTCAATTTTAAAATGGGCCTACTTGTTAGGAAATGTTGATTCAGAAATACGTTTCCAATTAGTTTGCCGCTTAAAAATGTAGTGTTCTTCGAATTTTGAAATGAATAAATTATTTTGTAAACTTAATAAGGTGGTTTAATGCGATAATAATAGATGTACACCCTAACAATAGCGACAATTATTATAATATTCGAAATATCTTAAACCAATTTCTTATTAGCAACGGTTCAGGTTTTCGTTAGGTATGGTTTCTAATTAGTTTGCCGTCGCTGTAAATAAATTTAATAACTTTTATTGTATTAAGTTAAAATGTTGAAATTAGCATTTTGTGTAAATGAAAATAAAAAAAAGTTTACACATTTAAAAAAAAATACCGCAAAAATATAGTGTTTCTAAAGTTTGGTCTTCACACTCTCTCATAATTGTTACATAACAACCTTGCCGAAGAAAAACATCTTGCACGTACCACACTTGTGAGCTGAATGGTTACTAAACATTCGAAGACTGAAAACAACGGCACGACAGCCACCATTTGTGAATAGAACAATTTTTAACCTTGTTTTTACCTAATGATGTCGGCACACCGTGATTTTTTTCATCTGATTTTGTATTAGGGGGAAGTTTAGAACTTTTTTCTAATACCTTTTGCAATTTAACGCTTCCAGAATTTGGGAAATATCATCTTCGTCGCTGATCCCTGTTTTATATGGATTGGTTGATTAATTTTCGTTATCTAGTATGATTAAAAGTTTGTCTAATTCCTATTTAATAAGATAAATACTTGATTTTTTAAAGTGATCATCTTGTTCAGAGGTTATAGAGTCCAAATTTGTGAGATAACAGATGATTTCACAATAAATGGTTCTGGGTTGCTTGATTCTTGTTAATGTCTATTGCAGATCAGTGCTAAGTAGTATTTTAGTTTTGGATAATTTCTTCAACATGAATTTGAAATTTGTTCACGGTTGCGCAAGGACAATGGCAGAATAATACAATCATCAGCT